>CM053577.1:26666223-26712212 GCA_028646485.1 Cryptoprocta ferox | reverse complement strand
TGTGGACACTTTAATCCTCCAAGACTGCCCATGGTTTCAGAGAAGGCGAGGGGAGTTTGAGCTGGCTCTGGAAGGATACTAATTGAAAGTACTGACTTTTTTTTAAATTAATTAATTTATTTTGAGAGAGACAGAGACAGCACAAGTGAGAGAGAGGTGCAGATAAAGAGAGAATCTCAAGCAGGCTCTGTGCTGTCGGCACAGAACCTGAGGTGGGGCTTAAACTCACGCAAATGTGAGATCATGACGTGAGCCGAAACCAAGAGCTGGACATTCAACCAACTGAGCCACTCAGACACCCCAGCACTGACTATTTATAATGTCTGGTATCTGAGGCTCTGCCACCCTCCCCCAAAGCGATCTAGTAATTGAACATGAAATGAGCAAATCAATTTACATGTGTGATCTCATTGAGTGTCTCCTCTTAACCATCCTATAATGTATGATTTTATTCCCATTTACAGGTGATGACACAAGGATTGGAGAGAGTAGAGTAGGAGTAAGAGGCTATCACTTAGCCTCTAGCCATCATGTCTGCTCATTCCGGTAACCTAGGACAGCTCACAGGGGAAGGAAAGGTCCACCTCTTCGGACATCTGAACAAGTCAGCAGGACTGAGCTCCTCTTCCACCAGAAAACATTTGTTAAATTTCTCATATTCAACTTCTACAAAGAAGCTTCAGGCCACACAGCAAAAACACTAGTGAAATTCATTTGGGTGGGTAAAAGGGGCTTTTTCTAGATGATTCGTTTTACCTGTAAATCCAGGATCACCAGAGGAGATAATAACTATTTCAGATTGTAAAAGAATTTTATAACAGGAACTTTAAGTCTGAAAGAGAATAATTTTGCATATGTGTGTGTGTGTGTGTATGGGGAAGGAAATTTCTCCCTAATAGTATACAATGTTAAGTACGTAAAATAGCCACATTTCTCTTTTAGCAATAATGGCAAAGTTATGGTTTTAAAGCTGCATTGTTCTGGTGCATTAAAGTTCTGGATCCGAAGGAATTTTGAAATGCTGGATAAGCACAAGGCGAG
The DNA here is from genome assembly GCA_028646485.1 of Cryptoprocta ferox. Taxonomy (NCBI): domain Eukaryota; kingdom Metazoa; phylum Chordata; class Mammalia; order Carnivora; family Eupleridae; genus Cryptoprocta; species Cryptoprocta ferox. The sequence continues at coordinate 26,711,171 of CM053577.1, read as the reverse complement.
CTATTAAGATAAAAGATGTGAACTTAGAAAAATAACGGCCACTGCTAAGTTATCATGACCTCTGAATCCAGAGTCTTGGATTTCTCCTCGTTGGTCCTTAGTGAAAAACACCGCGGAAATTTCTGAAGGTGATTTTACTTTCTCAGATTATAGTATTCGTTTTATTTGGAACATTTCCTATTGAGCCACGATGTTCTTAAAAGCAAGCATCCAGGTACTAAGATGTTGGGGGACATCTATTGCAAAACTCTGGAACCTGCCCCATTCCCTCTGCAGCTGAGTCCATAATCATCTGTGTGCCTTTCCTTCCAACGGCAAAGAATTCCAGTTTGGTCTTTCCAACTTTACTCTCTTCTTCCGTGATGATGTCTTTTTTGAAAACTTCAAGAGCCCTAAGGAACCCATGGAGGCATTGCAGTATTAATGCAAGGCAAATGTAAAAAAATAAACATCACAGCAATAAGACAAAAGCGAACGCCAGTGCCACCCACTCTGTGTGTAGAGTCGAATTATCCTGCTCCTCCTTATAAATAAGGGGTTTGCAATGTGGCGTTCCTTTTCGGTAGAGGAGGGGGCTGCTTATTGATGCTGCATCTGTTTTGTCAGCGCGTCAGCTAATGGAGAAAGTTAATTGTGTTGGTTGTAAGGCCACCTGTCACACACATGCCTCATTTCCATACTAATGGTCCAGCAGTGGCAGGCAGCGCGCTCTCTGCAGTAACAGCTACTGCCTCTTTGGAAACGTGGGCCAAATGTGCCTATGCAGCAACTGTAGGCCTGTATGCGGATGCCTCTAGTATTGTGTCGACGAGGGCTTATATTAACCCCCTACTGGCGGCTCCAAACTGGATTTGCAGTAAAACTGGGGCTGCTGGAAATGCTGCTCTGGGATGAGGACAGAGTCCATGGTTAACCTGCTGGGAGAGGTAGCTTTCGGGCTTCAGTGTTTTAGAGAAGAAATCTCCGTTTGGCCAATTCACCCCACGTTAGGAGAGGGAGCGCTCCCGCGCGCCGAAATCTCCACACCCAACTTCTCCTTTAAGAACAACCTCTATATCATTTCGCTGTAGTATTTGGTTCTTTCCTCTAAGCATTATCACTGCCTTCCTTTGCCTTTTTAAAAATTTGCCCTTTTGAATCAGTTTGGATCCCTAGGAAAACTGGCAGGTTTCTACCCACATTGTCAAGGCAAAGGTCAGTTTCAGAGCTCTGCGTAATCAGTTTCCAGTTCTGTCGCCTACATTAAGGAAAGCAGCCTTGACTCCTGACTATAAAGGATTGCACTCTGGACAGTACTTCATCCTGCAGCACTTTTTACAAATCGTTTGAATCTCCGGCATAGTCGAGGAACCAATGCCCTCGAGAAGAGGCTGATGAATATTTTAGTGGGAAACTATTAGATGCAATTTGAGGGAGGTGGCTGTATCCCCTCAATGAAGCAAGCCAATAAGATTGAGAGCCATTTCTTCCCAGTTCCTAATCCCGAGGACCTAGGAAATACTAGGTTCGCTTTCTTTGGGATCCTTTTGTATATGGCTTTCTGTGACCTTACACAGCCCTCATAAAGGGATTTGGGGCTAATCGCCAAATGTTGCCGCAGCGACTGCTCTTAGAGAGATGGGGAACACATGGGCCAGGCTGCTTACATTTTTTAATGGCCAATTTTGGTTGAATTGATGATTATTTTAGGCTGGATTATCTCTATTCTTGTATCAACATACATTTTAAAATAGATGTCTCCGTCATTTGGAGGAGGCTCAAAGTCAGGCAGGTAATGGTTCTGGCTGCAGAGCAAGTGAAATGTCCTAAGCTGTGACTTCTCTCTGGGAGGTGTGCGAGCAGAGTCACTCAGCAAGGTAAGGGTGTGCTGCCTTTTCAGGAGTGCGCTGGATGCAACCTGGGAAAGCAGAGTTTTATGTGTGCACTTTAGGGCTACAGAAACCCCTAGAGGTAAGTTTCCTGGCTGGCTTTTGTTAGGTCTGGATTTGCCAACATGCCACAGACTTTCCCAGAGCAATAAAGAAGAAGAGGGGCTTGGGGGGACGCAGCTTAGATTTTATAGAAAATCTTAGTGGGGGAGCCACAGTAAATTCAGGGTCTGCAACGTCAGCCAGGCATTGATGCTGCCCAGAAACCCTCCTGTGTGCCCCTTCTCCTGGTGATACTTCTCCTGCTCCTCATCATAATGACGCACATATTGTTATGTTTACTTATTTATCTGAGAGAGAGAGAGAGTGAGCACAAAAGCAGGGGTGGGGGGACAGAGTGAGAGGGAGAGACAGAATCCCAAGCAGGCTCCACACTGTTAGCACAGAATTTGTCATGGAGCTCGAATTCACAAACTGCGAGATTATGACCTGAGCCAAAATCAAGAGTGAGATGCTTAATTGACTGAGCCACTCAGGTACCAACCCCCTTTTTTGATGTTTATTTATTTTTGAGAGAGAAAGAGAGAGAGCATGAGCAGGGGAGGGGTAGAGAGAGAGGGAGACAGAGGATCCAAAGCAGGCTTTGTGCTGACAGCAGAGAGCCCCATGTAGGGCTCGATTTCACAAACCATGAGATCATGACCCGACCTGAAGTTGGACACTCAACTGACTGAGCCACCCAGGCGCCCCAACTGTGTAAGTTTTTATCCCTTTCCCACAGCTCCCTCATTCAGAAGACAAGTTCATTTTGAATTTTACAGAGAAAACAGGGTATCCCAGAAAAACTCTCTCCCAACTTTTGGCTCCAAGCAATACCAACCGTTTTATCTACATCCACAGTGATTTGTAGTAAAAAAAAAAAAAAAAAAGTAGTAAAAAAATGGCTTGCTTTCTTCTCCTTCTCCCCTCATCCCCTTCCCCTTCTTCCTCCTCCACCTTCTCTCATCTCTCTCTCCCACCCCTGCCCCCTGTTCACATCCATGCACATATCAGCACACACAAATGTGCCCCTCATGACAGGTCAGCCCAAGGGTGGATATGAGCACACTTGAGAAAATAGGAGTTTGGCAAATCACAGTCCCTCCAAAATTGACAAGAGAGACAGATAAGTACATTAGCAATTACAGCTGTCTGACAACTGCCACGTTCAGCATCAGAGGAACACCAGAGAGGGATGTACAATCAGACTGAGGGGCAGGGAAGAGTTCCTGAAGAAGACAAGATTTGAACTCAGTCCTGAATGACTTGACATGAATTAAAGAAAAGGAGAGACGAACATTTTAAGCAAATGAAATAGCACGTGTGAAGGGTTTCACCTGTGCCAGGATCTGAAAGCGCTGTGGTTTGGTGGCAGACAGGAAAGCCTGTGGGGGAAAGTAGAGGTAGAGAGGGGTTTCCAAAGGCCAGTCACGAAGGGCCACGTTCAATAAACCAATAGGCTTGAATTTCACTTTATGCTTTGTGGAGTCGTGGAGAAATTCTGAGTAGGGAAATGAAGTGGTAGCTGTGTGGAGGGTGGCGGTGGGGGGGAGGGCAAGGCTGTGGCCAGGGGATGAATCATTGCAGTGTCCAGAGAAGAGGAGGAGAAAACCAATATAGAGCAGTGCACTTGCCAGGCGTTGGTAACTAGATGCTGGAGGGAGAAGGTTGGTAGAGGATAAGGTGACTGCTGTGTTGCTGACTTGAGTAACTGGGTGGATGGTGTTAGCATTTCCAGACTACAGCAGGCAGAACAATATGAAGGGAAAGATGCTTAGTTCCCTTTGGCCCACACTGGGCTTGAAGGACATGTGAGTGAATCTGTGCAGCAAACTGACTCATTTGTGAGCTAAGTGGCCTGGCCTGGGAATTCTCTGGAGTGATGGTGATTGAAGCCATTGTGGATGGGGTGCAAGTATGTGACCCGGGGTGCGCTGAGGGCCAAGGATAGCTCTGGTGAGCACTGATGGTGAAAGAGTAAGGGGGAATGAAGGGATCACCAGAGCAAATCAGATGAAGCAGAGGAGAAGCCCCAGGAAAATCAGAAGGAAGGGTGTCCTGGAGGCAAAAGCACAGAGAATTTTGCAAGGCAGATAGTAGCCAATGGTATCAAATGTCATGCAGAGTGAAAGTGAAATAAACACGTGAAGGTGACCCATGCCTTTGTCAACATGTAGGCAGCAGTGTCCCTGCCTGTGTCATGTGGGCATGGTGGTTTGCAGAGGCTGAATGTTGGGGAATCGGGAGGAGACGACGGGAAACCATAAACCTGCCTCCAGAGAGTCTAGCACAGTGCCTGGCACCTGGTTGTTGCTCAGTAATGCTGGTCGGATCAATTACCAAACGAATCTGTCTAGAATTACCATCCTCTCCGGCATCTGTGTTCCCAAGTCTTATTAATTCTTACTGGTTCCTACTAGTCTGCTTGGCAGCACCTCCCCTACCCAGCCCCTTTTCTCTAGCTCTTACAGCTACCTCCCTAAATTTTATTTTCTCTTTCTTCACTTGTAAGGGTTTTTATTTATTTTTTTCTAATTTTTATTTAGAATGTACTTAGTTAACGTACAGTGAAATACTGGCTTCAGGCCTCAAATTCAGTGATTCATAACTTACATACAATACCCAGTGGTCATCACAAGTGCCCTCCTTAGTACCCATTACCCATGTAGTCCATCCCCCACCCATCTCCCTCCATCAACCCTCAGTTTTTTCTGTCCTTTTTTTTTTTTTAAATTTTTTAAATGCTTATTCATTTTTAAGAGACAGAAAGAGACAGAACACAAGTGAGGGAGGGCGGAGAAGAGAAGGAGACACAGAATCTGAAGCAGGCTTCAGGCTCTGAGCTGTCAGCACAGGGCCTGACGCAGGCTTGAACTCACGAACCGTAAGATCGTGACCTGAGCTGAAGTCAGATACTTAACTAACTGAGCCACCCAAGCGCCCCAATTTTGTTCTGGCTTTAAGAGTCTATTATGCTTTGTTTGTCTCTCTCTTTTTTCTTTTTCACCCATCCCATATGTTCACCTGTTTTGTTTCTTAAATTTCACATGAGTGAAATTACAAGGGGGTTTAATGCCATAAACCCATAACAGAATTTCCTGTCTCCTGGTTCCTCTTTTTCTATCCTTCCTATTATTGCCAAACTAATCCCCACCACGTTCCTGCCAAAACCTCCTCTTGTGCCAACATTTTGTGAATTAAAAAACTTCCAGTGTTAGACTTTCTGACCCGATGATCGGGGGTATAATGACCAGAAATAACAGAGGAGTCCAGCATTAAAACTGCTAGCTGGGTGTTTGGCTACAGGCAGGAAGATCGTCTGTGTGTTGATGGACTGTCCGGCTCACTAGCTGATCCCCAGGACTGAGGGAGTGCAGGCCAGCTATCAGGAAATCTTCAAAGGCTCCCTGCTGCTCAGGGCACTGATTCTAACCTCCAGAGTTTGGCATTCAATACCTTCAAAAAGCTATCCCAGCCTATCCCAGCCAAAGAGATTTTTCTTTTCTATTTTTTTTTCCAGCCAGAAACCCATGTTGCTGTCAGGTTAAACCATTCTTTTAGTCTGTCCAGTGCTTTCTAAGCAATCCACTGACACATTCAATCTCTGAAAACATCTTTCTGGTCCATTAAAAACTTCATCCACCCTCTAAGGCATGGTTCAAAGGCCATTTTTTTTTTTTTTACTCCAGGCCTTCTGTGATTCCGTTAAAGTCATAGACATTATATTTGCCACTTTCTTGTACCCCATCTATTTTTTTAATGTTTATTTATTTTGATAGAGAGAGTGCATGCGTACACAGACACACAACTACACACACACACACACACACACACACACACACACACTGAGGGGGGGTGCAGAGAGAGAGGGAGAGAGAGCTGGATCCCACAAGCCTGGGATCATAAATTCTGCTGAAATCAAGAGTCAGACGCTTAACTGACTGAGTCACCCAGGCACCCTTCTTGTACCTCATATTTTTTTTCGCCAAATTTCAGTTTTCTTTTATTGGACTCTGTGATTTGTTTCCTCTTTTAGAATACAGGATCTTTGAGTTTATATTCAACTTTGCTGGATAGAGTTTTCAATATTAAAAACAAAGACAGGAGGTAGAATTAAAGATTCCTTTAATGCAAATCGATAGACTTCAGGGCTTGTTTGTAATTTGTAGAGTGGAAAGCTTGTGTTCTGTCACTGACTCTGCAGTGTTGGGCTAATCATTCACACTCACTGGGCTCACGCTTCTCAGTGGGAAGATGGGGTGATTATGGCCATCCTGCCTTCTTCATGGCTTGTTGAGGACGTCACAAGGCACCTTTACCAGGAGTGCTTTGTCAACTAGAAGATGCTGCACTGGCCAGAAGTGTATATTCTCACATGGTAAGTGTGGCTACCTTACAAAGTGGGTGTGTATTTTGGCACCCGAGGGCCGCTTAACACCCTTGAAGAAATAAACAAACAGACAAAAAACCCACAAAAAAACAAAAAAAAAACAAGTTTTGGCAACCTTAGCTTTAAAGGTAACTTGCTCAGGGCACCTGGATGGCTCAGTCATTTAAACATCCTACTTTGACTCAAGTCATGATCTCAAGGCTCGTGAGTTCAAGCCCTGCTTGACCGCTTGAGCTGACATCTCAGAGCCTGGAGCCTGCTTCGGATTCTGTGTCCCTCTCTCTCTACCCCTCCCCCATTTTCTCTCTCTCTCTCTCTCAAAATAAATTAAACATTAAAAAATTAAAAAGAAAGGTAACTTGCTTCAAGAAAACTCTCATAAACTTGCAGAAGTCACTGCCTGCAGCTTCCAAGGACATTGCTTTTCTTTTCAAGAATTTCCAAAGAGGGTACCTGAAAGGTTGTCCCAGTCTTTCAACAAGAGCCTTTCCATAGATTGTAGTGGTCCAGATTTTTTACACAAGTGTTACAGTAAATTCCTTGTGTGAGGAAGGGAAATTGTTTTCTGTGGAATGCTGTACAAATATGTGAGTAAGAGAGATTGAGAAAATTAGTTGTTGAAAGAAAGGAAAATAAAACACAAACACTCATTCTTTATGAAATAATTACTATACTGTTACCATTGCAAGAATTATATTTTGCAACACTGCTTTAGGAATGGTTTATTCAAGGACTAGAAGTTCCATCACATATATGGCCAACACACAGAATTATTTTAAATTCCTTATTTTTGCTTCTCAATTTTCCTTTATCATGTAACGTAATTGTTATCATTTCATGAGAGTAAAGAAAAACATTGGGGCTCCTGGGTGGCTTAGTCGGCTAAACATCCAACTCTTGATTTCGTCTCAGGTCATGATCCCAGGGTTGTGGGATTGAGCATGGAGCCTGCTAAATATTCTCTCTCTCTTTCTTTCTTCTCTGCCCCTTATCCCCTTCCCTCACTTGTGCTTTCTCTCTCTAAAAAAATAAAAGAAAGAAAAAAAGAAGAAAGAAAAATGTTTTTCAGGTTATTAATGCTTTTTTCAAACATAATCAACACTCCTTTCCCCTTTCCTCAATATATGTCTTTAGTTAATACTTGACACCTTTAAATAAAATGTTGGTACCGGTCATATAGTAAACACTCGGTAAGTATTTTAGTGGGTTTGTTGAGTTAGCTTTGAACATGGGCAACTATCACACTGAATGAATCCTTTCAAAAAATATATTTTTAAAAGTGGTGAAAAACCAAGATATGTGCAAAATGACACATGCCCAAGGTCTACGCATTCCAGTATTGTTATAGCAAAAGATTAGAACTAACCTAAATGTCCATCAATAGGGGACAGGTTATACTGATTATACTCATCTGTTCATTAGAATACTGTGCTCAGTTTGCAGTGAAATGTCCGCACGGTTCTGCAAAGCCCTGGACGATATTTTATTACATGAATAAAGCAAGAAAGAGAATAGCATATATACTATGTCATCATTTGTGTTTCAAAAACAATATACAATCTATATGTGCACATATGCTTTGCAAATTAATAGTGTCTGGAGAGTGAGAAAATGTAAGTGTTTATCTCTTAGGAGGAGAACCGGATGTCTGAAAACAGTTTGCTGGGGGGATTTATTTTTCACTCCTTAACTTTTGAATTTCTGCCATGGACCCATATAATCTGCTCCAAAAATTAAGTAAAGATTTTAAAAAGAATTAATGGTAGTATTGATGTTGGGAGCAGAGAAGGTATATATATTGAACATTCACCATTTGGGAGACACTGAGATAACTGCTCTATGTATGTTAGTAGTGTGTTTATTCCACATGCAGTACCATGACAGGATTCAGTGAATTTCTCAAGGACCCACACCTAACGTGAGGGGGATGCAATGATATCCCAGTACATTTTTTACAACCAAAACAGGATATAGCGCCATTGTGAATCTTGTTAATATTTTAGTTTATAATAAAAAGTCATACAAAAGGGAAACATGGTAGACATGTGTAGGAAATTCACTTATTCCATCAGCCCTGTGCACCATCTTTTTGCTGAAGTGGATGATATGTTTTGAACACTGGAAGTATTTTCTCTCATTTTTTTTGGTGCTATTCACAGTGTAACAGCTACAGACACGGCATAGTTTTGTGTATGATCTCCATTACTAATGTTTTCTTTGTTTTTTTTATTACATTTTTTAAGTCTAGCAACTAATAAGCAATAAATCAAGACCCAGTTGGTAGTGTTTGCCCAGTTCCATAGGATCTATACTCCCTTCATGGCTGATTTCAAACTATTGACTTACAGAGTGTGGAGTTGGAAAGACATGTACAATAACACGTCATGATACAGTATTTCCGTCCCATTGGCACAAGATATAAATAACCTCAAAAGCACAGATAATAGTAGTATAACTGGGAAGTGGTAACTTTGGGGTTTATATTGCCTTTGTTCTTCACACAAGATCTTTACTTATAACTTTATGGAATTTATTTTTTAATAAACTCTGCATTTAACAACTGGTTTCCAAGTTCCTGAAAATTCAGCAGTTAATTCTCATAAGCCAGTACATATCAGCCAACACACCGCTTGGTTGGAGACAGTATTGAACCCAGATCTTCCTGCTTTCATAGACTGGGCTTTTAGTCATTCTGGCACTTTCCTCCATTTGCTAAACAGTTATTGAGCCCACTTATATGCCAGGCTTGATGCCACTTACTAGAGATGCAGCAAAACATTGTCTATGCCCTCAAGGAGATGACCACATAGTCAGAGAGAAAGACATTAATCAAAGATTCACAAATAAATTTAAAACGTTGCTTGTGACAATTGGAATGGATTATCAGATCACAGGTGGATTCGACCAAACAAGGAAGGTTAGGCAAGGCATCTCTGAGGAAGGGATGATCCGGAAGAGGAATTAGAATTAAATAGGAAAGAGGGGAGCAGAGAACATTCTAGGCAATGGGAAATGGCAAAAGCAAAGGCCCAGTGACAGAATGCGCACAGCATGTATATGGTCATGAAAGAAGACCAGTGTGGCTAGAGAAGAGGAACAAATGGGAGCTTGTGGGGGTGGGGGCAGGGTGGGATAAGATAGAGCAGTTGGTAGGGGGCAGACTACATAAAACCCTGTAGGCCTTGTTAAGAAGTGCTTTTTTAAAAGTCAAGGGAGGACAGGTAGTGGTTGGCAAGTCAAGGTGATAGTACTGTCATGAAGAAATTTATATTTTTGTAAAGTTCATTTATTTATGAGTGAGACAGAGAGAGAGAGAGAGAGAGAGAGAGAGAGAACATGAGTGGAGGGGGGGGAAGAGCGAGAGAGAGAGAGGGAGAGAGAGAATCCCAAGCAGTATTCCCACTGTCAGTGCAGAGTCCCGACATGGGGCTCGACCTCACAAACCAGGAGATCATGGCTTGAACCAAAATCAAAAGTAAGATACCTAACTGACTAAGCGACCCAGGTGCCCCAGAAATTTTTATTTTGAAAATATTCATGTCTTGCCTTGTGGAGGATAAATTGGAGTCAGACGTGAAGGGAATCCAGTAAGGAGTCTCTTCTGTAATCCAGATGAGAAATACAGGTACCTTGGAATGCAGTGGTGTCAGTAGGGATATAAAAATTTGAGAGAAGCTTGAGAGGTAAGACTGTTAAGGCTGATGATGGTTTACACCTCGAAGTGACACAAGTTTGGAAAATGGGTGACAAGATCTCTGTCTTGCTAGTGTCACTCAATGAGACTGCGATTGGGGGAAGCCCAGTTTTGAAAGTTTGGATGTGTAGATCCTAAATTCAATGTTGGGCATGTTGAGTTTGAGATCTTTTTGCAACTTCCAGGGGACTGTGGATACACACTAGAATTATCCACAATTAGGAGACAGTGAAACCTTGTGTGTAAGTGACAATACTGGAAAGAAAGGGCCTAGAACTGGAACAGAGGGGACATAGGACAAACGTCATTAGAGATTGGTGTCTGTTGCTATGAAAATCATTTTAAATAAAGTACCTTATTTGATCCTCACAACAGTTCATATAATAATTACCACTCTTTTCTCTTTTAACAAAAGAGAAAACAAGCTTGGAGATATCAACAACTTGCCCAAGGTCGCACAACTACTGACTGGCAAAGCTTGGGGTCTGATCCAGGTTTATCTGATATAAAATCTCTACTTTGATTGTCTACGCAACATGGCCTCCTGGTTGTTTGTTGGTGAGCCTTCCTTGAGTCTAAGACTGTGCTTTCTTCTCTGAAAGGATTCTCAGCACTTTGTTCAAAAAACCAAGTCTTTATCTTTTTCAGTTAAGGAATGTATGTCCAACTTCTGGCCACTGTGATAATGCAGAGGCCCAAGAAGTGGAGGGTTTGGATTAATCAGGAATAGCAGCAATCGTTGGTGAGAGTCTGCTGTGGCATTAAATACATTTTCTAAAGTTCATCTTTATGATGTTCTCGTTAGGTGTAGTCTTAGATCAATCAGGATGCTATAGCAAAATGCTACAGATTGGGTGGCTCGTTAACAGCAGAAATGTATTGCTCACAGTGCTGGAGCCTGAAGTCTAAGACGAGGGTGCCAGCATGTTTAGGTGAGGGTCTGGATGTCTTGCTGTATCCTCATGTGACAGAAGGGCCGAGTTAGCTCTCTAAAGTCTCTTCCTTTAAGACATCTGATCATGAGGGCTCCACCCTCAAGACCTAATCGGCTCCCAAAGACTCAACGTCCAAATGCCATTACTTTGGGAATTTGGAGTCTCACATATGACTTTGGGGGATACAAACATGCAGACTCGCAGGTGTCACTAGACCTAACCCCCATATGAGGAAAATGGAGGCTCTCAGGGGTCCATCTTAACCTTGCAGGTGACCAGAAGAGATTCCCATCAGGTTTCTGACCACCTCTGCTGCTCCAAGCTGCTGCTTTCCTCAATGTCCTGTAGACTATACCTGAGGAATGTGAGAAAAATACAACCTCTTTATCACTGTTGTCTTATCACTGTCTTACCTGCCAATCTGCCATGTTACCTAGAACAAAACTAAGCGTGGAAATCCCACCACCTTTGTTGGCTCCTTTCCCTAAAGGAGAAACCCACATGGGGCAAGCGGCTGGAGGGAAAGTTGAGCAGAGAAGCTCAGAGCCCATGAAAGGTCAAAACTGGAAGGTCAGGTTCCTAATAACAGGATAAGGGGTTAAAAACACAAACCATAATATGATATTTACGTGTTCATGTTTTCCTTTCATTAGAATTTTTCTACTTCATTAGATACTGTGGGAATGGATCTTGTAACCCTGTGTGTTCAGTGTGCTCCCAGGGAATTTGAGGAGATCTACTAATTCATCATAAAAGCAGCTACATATAGCATTTGTAATAAGAAGCTAAAAACATGTTTTTATTTCTCTTCTGAGAGAACACAAAGTGCTTACCTAAACTGGTTATTAAAGTAAAAGAATAGCATAATTTTTGTTTACTGAGTAAATATTATTTTCCTGCTTCTGCAAATTCATTCCACCAGGTTTTCCATCTAGAGTTGCTCTTCATCATCACTCTCCAGCTTGTGGAGATTGAGGGGTTGAGGGAGGCCCTGAGTCTGACCCATGGTAGGGAATTGTGGCAATGTCTGATACAGGATTTTCTTCTTTTGAGAGAGAGCCTGAGCAGGGAAGGGGCAGATAGAGAGGGAGACAGAGGGTCTGAAGCAACCTCTGCACTGACAGCAGGGGGCCCGATGCTGGGCTTGAACCCACGAACCCAACCGTGAGATCATGACCTGAGCCAAAGTCAGACACTAAAGCAACTGAGCCAACACAGGTGCCCCGATACAGGGTTGTTTTTTGCTGCAATGGTTGAGCAAATGAAAACTTGTTTTCCTGCTCATTATGAGCCAAAAGTCAGGTCTGAGAAATACAGAAGAAAGCAAATGAATGAATGGCAGATCAAATCAAAGGCCAAGCAGCCAAGTGTTGCACCTGAGAATGAGCCTCATGGAGATACCCAGTTCTCAAGAAAACAGTGTTCAGGAGATTAGAATCCAGGTTCAGGATGCATCCTGTGGGCTTGAGAAGGTAGTTGTATGGACTGGGTAGGCTGAGACTGGGTCTTGTCTCAGAATAAACTATTAGAATTGGAATAGCAAAGCCATGAGGTCCAGGAGGAGTTTGACAACACACTTCCTGAAGCAATGTCCCAACGTTCTTTTTCTGTGTCTCAAATATCTTTGTGCCAAATCGAGGCCTTCCGAGTAGACACACGTAAATTCTCTCATTAGTCATGCAGAAAGTATTTACATTCTACTTATGAAATTGTATTCAACAGTATGGCCCTCGTAGTGTTTTCTCACTGACGGTTGAATGAAAAAAAAAGAGTTCTAATGGATATTTTATGTGTGATCTCTTACATCTTCAAAAGTCAAGAATGCAGATAGGACATGTGATTTGGCTGCTATAAGCGCAGGTCCTAGGATCGACTAATCTGCTCTGACGCCTCCAATCAAGTGCTCAGGTAAGTCTCGAAACCTCAACTCTGGCTGCCAGTCCACAGGGTTGAGACGATTAAATGAAGAGGCACATGCACGTATTTTACAACAGTTCCAGATTCCATGAATTTTAGGTTCATTGTTATCCACCTACGACTCAAGGCTAGGTCTTTGAAAATGTAGAGCTGAAAGTACAGAATTAATCCTTCCTTTTTTCTGTTTATGACATAGGGTACATTTATTCAATCTCATTTGAGGAGGGAATATACGACTTTCTGGGTCATTATCACCTGCTCTCTCTGGAAAAGGTTTCCCCCATTATCAGTAGGTAATTAGATTTTGTCTTTGAAAATCTACATAATTGATTCCCATAACTGATTTAGGTTGTTTGTAAAATTCTTTCTATTAATTGATGCTCAATTCAAAACTCATGGATGTGCTCTGAGTGGATGTAGCGTACGAACAATGTGTGCTCTTTCCTTTTACAGAACAATCCCCCTACCCTGCTTGAATTTTATTCCTTCTGTATCCGTGTGTGATTCATCAGATCTAGTTTTATTCAGTAAATATTTACTGAGTCCTCATCATGTTCTGCCTCTGTTAGCTACTGAAGAAAATCATGGAACGGTTACCAGACTTGGCATATAAAAATATTGTAGGGGACATAATTATATTCAAAAAGAACTTGTTATTTATTTGAAATTCCAATCTACCTGGGCTCTGCTTCTTGTCTGGTAACTCTCAGCGATGGTGTTTGTTTTCACATGTTTTTTCACAAAGTGAAGAATACAGTCTAGGATTCCTCAGGAGATCACCACACAGTGCGGTGGGAGCTTTGAGAAAGTTCAGGTGCAGAAAGGTAGCCCGGAGAAAGTGGCGTCTGAGCTGAGCTGTGAAGAATGAATGGAAGTTAGCTCAGCAAGTGCTCTGCTTGAGAGAGTGCTTCAGGCAGAGGGATCAGCCTGTTGGAAGGGTCTGCGGCAGAAACCTGCTTAAGGAGTTTGTCATACTGCTGCACAATTTAATAATCCACACAGACCCAGATATAAGAGAAATGGGGTGGGGGTGGGGTCCTTACGAGGCTCTAATGTACCTCTAGTCCCTGAATCCTGAATTATCACCCTATTCCCCCAGCCATCTCCTTCTTTAACTTAAGCTAGCCTGAATGCATTTTAATTATTTACAAATAATAATAGCCTAATTAAAACAAATAAATCCTAAAGGAGTGAGCATAAGTGGAGGCTCTGGTCTTTCTCTTTTGGGATGGTGCAGGGGGTGAGTAGTTAGATTATATAGTTGACTTATGATGAGAAAATCTCATACTGCCAAAGTTTCCCTTGAAAAATGTCTTAGACTGCCCACCAAGGCTTACATTGAGAAGCATTCAAGAGGGAGACAGGCCAAGAGGAGAGGCATTGTTTCCCTCCCACTGGTCCCTGGGCATGGGCTCTGTGACTGGAATGGCAGATGACTAGCAGCTCTCACTCTTACTCCTTCTGTTAGAGAATTGTGTGTGTTGCTGAATTTGTGTTGGATATATTTGTGTAAGTTGAATGAGAATTCCCTGATAGCGGATGAAGAGTATTGTGGTCGCCATGGAAACAGAATGGGCTCCCATACACACCCAAAACTTGGTTCTGATGTCAAGACTGATAATGACACACATGCACTAGGTGGATATGAAAAGGTTTATGACTCACACACTAAAGCTTTCTGGGGAAAGCGGGACATTTTCCCCAGCAAGTCTGAAATGGCCTCAGAGAGCAGTGACTTGGCTCTTATTGTGGGTAGAGGGTAGGGTTGGTGAGGGTTCCTGGGCATAGCCAGGGCTTGCGTAATTTGAACTTTCTGGAACCAAAGAAGGGAGCACTGAGGCTTGCCTGTCAGCTTGTCTAGTTAAGGGGCAAGAGAGGAAGAGGGAGGATTAGGGCTTGAAAATTGGCTGTAAACAAAAAAATGTGGAGTCAGACCCTTTATTAAAAAGCAATTTTTCTGCCTCTGATTGACAGTAGTTTTGTATGGGAATGTGTAACTTTACACTAACTTTCATACTAGATGCATCAAACAGGGTCTGACAGGAAAGAGGTAGCACATACAAATAGTATAGTTTGAAGGGTGTTTAGTAAAGGGGCAATTAGCAAAAGAGTGGGTAAGGTATAAGGAAACAATAAGGAATATTGCAATATCCCATTGATGAATTGGTCAAAGAAATTGTTCTTCTGTTCTCCTCACTCCTGGCAAGGTCAACATGTAAATTACTAAGACCTATTGACCTTGCCAGGAGTGGGGAGAACACGAGAACAATTTCTTTGACCAAGATGTCATACAGAAATAACATACAAAATTTCTGGTATTTGAAATGAGTGTTTTTCATTGCAGGTATAATAACAGTAGTCTGGAACATGTAAAGAAACTTGTTTTATGTTTTCTTTCTTTCAAGTTTATTTATTTATTTTAGGGGCACCTGGGCGGCTCAGTTGGTTTAGCATCTGACTTCGGCTCAGGTCGTGATCTCTGGGTTCCTGGGTTTGAGCCCCATGTCAGCCTCTGTGCTGACAGCTTAGAGTCCGGAGCCTGCTTCCAATTCTGTCTCCCTTTCTCTCTGCCCCTCCCCGACTCATGTTCCCCCCACCTCAAATAAATAAAGTTTTTTATTAAAAAATTTCTTTATTGTTTATTTATCTTAGAGAGAGAGTGAGAGAGAGCATGAGTAGGGGAGGAGCAGAGAGCGAGCGAGAGAGAGACTCTCAAGCAGGCTCTGCATTGATAGCCCGGAGCCCAATGCAGGCCTTTAACTCAAGAACTGTGAGATCACGACCTGAACCGAAATCAAGACTCTGACGCTTAACCTACTGAGCCACCCAGGCGCCCCTATGTTTTCTTTCTTTTAATTTAATGTTAGAAGTTCAGAAAAAACAAGAAGCCGGACGTGACAACATGGTAACACGCACCAAAGCTTTGGACATAGTGATAGCTTAATAAATGTTTACTCATCAAGTGATTGCCAGGATAAATAGCAGAAACCCTTCTGTGAGTAATGTGATGAATAAGATTGATAGTTGCAGCGACTGCCTTACAATAATTAAGGGATTTGTCTCTTCTATACCAAAATTCAATTTCTTTGTCAAAAGAGCTCCTCTATTTGCCACACATGCTTTGCTAATTAATTCCTGTATTAGGGACTAAGTACACATAGCACATAAGTCCTGAAGCTATTTAGGCCATAAAGCAGTTGTTTGGTGTTGTCTACTTCGATTCCTACACTTTTCGTATAGAGTCAAAATTTAATGTCGGCACAAATTGGAAACAACATAGCAGCTTTTCTGAAATTTATTATGCATCCTAAAATGCATTTGCATTTTTGAATCCTTATTTTTGGCCTTTGTTTTCATGCAATTTTGTTTATATCACTAGAAATAGGGCAATGTGACTTTTTGTTCCTTTTATGACTCCATTCTGATCCCCACAGGGATGAAGTCAAAATCATTAAGCAAATGGCAGAAAGCAATCAATGTTCTCAAATAAAAGGTCACACAATAAGGAGAGAAGCAAGTGAAACACAAAAGACCACTCATCGCTTTGGCTTGAAAATCTTCAAATTGTCATCAATCTACAAGTATAACATGAAAATGAGAACCATGGCCGTATTTGGTAGTTATGACATTTTCATTGAGCAATGGGCTATGAGTTTTTGATAGCTAGCCATTTGAAAACCCCTTTGTTTAAAAAAAGAGAGAAAGGGAGAGAAAAAGAGTAGGGAAAAAATGAGGACGGAGGATGAGCTTTCCTTTAATGTTGACCAGTGAAGATTTCACAAACTCCAAAAGCTCAGGCTTCCATCCCAGTGCATGTTAATGAAAAAGGAATCAATGCCAAAAGGGAGCAATTTTCTGGGAGTGTGTTCTGGGAACAGGAAAAAAAAATGTGTGTAAAAGTGTGGCCCCGGAGCCAGGACCTTCCAGTAACTTCAGGACAAAGCGTTTAAGGGCTCCCTTAGTTTTCAAGATAACAGTCAGAGGCGTATTTGGTATGGAATTTTTACCCTCAGTCTGGCAAGCAGCCTAACTAAATGAAGCCTCTCAGTGCGTGGATATTTATACTACTCGATTAGTGTCAGATCAGAATGAAATAAATATATGTGGCAATGCCTTTTTCAGAGGCAGCTGCCACTGAATGTGTTGACACAAATGTTTGCTTTCTGTTACTTACATATTAGACTCTTTAAAATGCCCTTAAGTAA
The DNA here is from genome assembly GCA_028646485.1 of Cryptoprocta ferox. Classification (NCBI taxonomy): domain Eukaryota; kingdom Metazoa; phylum Chordata; class Mammalia; order Carnivora; family Eupleridae; genus Cryptoprocta; species Cryptoprocta ferox. The sequence continues at coordinate 26,694,123 of CM053577.1, read as the reverse complement.
AATGCTACACTGAGTGGAAAACTGCACCCAGCACACCTCACATACTAACATCGTCTGGGAAATCGCACATGATGAACGCTCAAATACGGCGACTGCCAGTGTGTAGAGTTGTCTGATGCACAAGGTTGGGGGTGATTGTAAGACTAATTGCAGCCTTTATTTGATTTCTCCCAATAATTTTTGCACTTTTACTGGTAGGGATAATTGCGTGACAAAAATAGAAACCCAGGTTCCCAGGACAATTTTAGAAAGCATTCTCCTCTTTAAACCTTAGAGAAATAAAATTTTCCCTGATTAACAGATACACAGTCATTGTTTTAAAAGCTCAGAAATATACATTATGAACACATTTTGATGTTTTTCATTCATATTTTTATTCTCTTTTTAATGTTTATTTTTATTTTTGAGAGAGAGAGGGAGAGCGTGAGCAGGGGAAAGGCAGAGAGAGTGGGAAACACAGAGAATTCATGTTTTTATTCTTGTTTAAAAATAAAATTAGGATACTTACATTTTATTAACTAAAAAAAGAGTAGCTCTGCTTCGGCCTCCCTCTACAGACACGCAGGCACACAGTGCACAAGCAGGAGCTACAGACAGTACTGTTTGGGGTACGTGTGTGAGGTTGGCATCTCATAAGGGCTGACTTCAGTCTGTTCTCCATTACAGTTGACTGCTGGCTTATGCACAACAGAGGCCCATAAAAACTTAACTCCAGTAAGCAGAATCTATAATTTGAAGCAAGCAGATTCCTTCTTGGAATGAATTTTGGGAGTTTAGATTAGGGAGACGCTATGCTGCCCTTAGGGATTGTGGGAGTCTCTAATAACACACTTGCTGTGGTCTTCTGAGAAGTTTTCCCAAATTCTCTTCTCTCCCTTCTTCTCCATCCCAATTTTACAGTGACTGTAGCCTGAATGGGAGCATCTGTCACACAGTTTAGATTCAATTTATGTAGAAAAGGGAGGAAAAACTGCAGTCATTGCTTTGTTTCCTTTCTACTCTGACCTTTAGGAGGAAAGACCTAAAAGTTACCTGATAGAATTAGGAAAAGGCAGGGCACAGAGGATCTAAAAACCAGTGAGGTATAATGATAACTTCATAATGTCTCTTCTGGTTGAAAAAAAATAGTTGGAGATAAAGGAAGCGTTGACTGATAAGAGTTGATTATAGAGGACGGGCCATAAATCTTCGTGTAACTGTTCTTTTTCTTTATATTATACTAAGATGTTTTAAGAACAGATAATATTTAAACGAAGCTAATTAGTATTTGGTCAGTATACTGTACTGTAAGTTGCTATGCTTTAGTCAAAAAAAATTAAAAATTAGTTTATATATACTTTTAATTTCATCTCTCAGTTATTCACACCTGAACCTATGGATGATCTAAAAAGTCTCCACTGACACCTGCTGGTAGTCTCTAGAATTGCAGAAAGAGGGGCTACAGAGAAGCTAACTGCTGGAAGACATGACTTGCAAATTCTAATCCACTTCAACAAGCACAGTCAAGGTAAATTCTTTTCATTCCACAGCTTGCAAGATTATCTGAGCAATGCCTTTGTTGGTATTAAGGACACTTAACTGGTTGTTTGCAATATTTTTTTCGTATTTTGTCTACGCCTTGACTGTGTTAGATGCTAGGGTTGTAGATAGAGATAGGGCACACAATCAAGGAACTAATATTCTACGGGGCAGAAGACAAATATACTGTTACAGCACATGCATTCTTCATTATGATAGAGGTATGAACTGTTTCTTTACATTGATTCAATAAACAAATCCAAACTGAACACCTGTTTGTGCCTTGCATTACTCTAGGAGCCATGGAAGGAACAAAGATCTCTTGTACGTATAAGCCCTGAGAAAAGAAAATCTTAATGTTGAGTATTTAGAATGGGTACAGCAGCTGGGGTGCCTGGTTGGCTCAGTCGGTTAAGCATCCAACTTCAGCTCAGGTCATGATCTCACGGTTCGTGAGTTTGAGCCCCACATTGGGCTCTCTGCTGTCAGCACAGAGCCTGCTTCAGATCCTCTGTCCGCCTCTCTCTCCGCCCCTTCCCTGGGCTCTTTCTCTCTCTTTCAAAAATAAATGTACCATTTAAATGGGTACAGCAGATCTCTAGAACTTATTCATCTTGCTTAACTGAAACTTTGTGTGTTGATCAGTAACTCCCCATTTCCCCATCCAGTAAGCCCCAGGCAACCATTATTCCACTCTTTGATTCTATGAATATAGATGTTTTGGAGACCTCATGAAGTAGAATTATGTAACATTTGTCTTTTTGTGACCGGTTTATTTGACTTAGCACGATATCCTCAGGTTTCTGCCATTGTGTTGCAGTTTGCAAATTTTTCTTTTTTAAGGCTGAATAGTATTCCATTATGTATATACCACATTTCTTTTCTTTCTGTCTCTCTCTCTTTTTTTACCTATTCATCTGTTGGTGGATATTTAAGTTGTTTCCACATCTTGGGTATTGTGAAAAGTGCTAGTAAACATAGAAGTGCTAATATCTCTTCAAGATCCTGATTTCCATTCTTTTGGGTAAATACCCAGAAGTGAAATTACTGGATCATATGGTAGTTCTGTTTTTAATTTTCTGAGGCAATGCCATGCTGTTTTCCATAGTGCAGAAAAAAATTTTTAAAAAAATTTAACACCCTTTCCTGATAAAAACTTTCAACAAACTAGGAATAGAGGAAAATTACCTCAGCATAATAATGGCCATATATGACAGGACCACAGCTTACATCATATTCAATGGTGAAAATCTGAGAGCTTTTCCTCTAAGATCAGGAACAAGGCAAGGATGCCCACTCCTGCCACTCCTATTCAACATACGACTGGAAGTCCTAGACAGAGCAATTTGGCATGAAAAACAAAAAGAAATAGAAGGCATCCAAATAGAAAAGAAAGAAATAAAATGACTCCTGTCTGCAAAGGACATGATCTGATATATAGAAAACCCTAAATACTCCATAACAAAACTGCTAGAATAAACCGATTCACTAAAGTTTCAGTATAGAAAATTAACATACACAAATCACTAACAAAGAAATTACCAAATTTTACCAAAAAAGAAACTAGGAAAACAATCTCACATATAGTAGCACAGAATAGAATAAAATACTTAATAATAAACTTAACTAAGGAGGTGGGTACTTAATCTTGATTTACAGAATCTGGAAGTTTGTCCAGTGGAGGAGACATGTGAACTAATATTTGAAGGATGAATGGGAGGTAGGTCTGGGGATGAGGGATAGAGAAAGGAGCATATACAAAGGTCCTGAAGCATAGGTAGTCAAGGAACTGAGAGAAGTTTAATGAATGGAGTATAGAGCAAGCATTGACAAACTTTAATGTTGTTCTTGTTGAGGATCAGATAGTTAATATTTGGGGTCTGTGGGCCAAGAGGCAATGTCCTAAATTTTTTAAGCAACTGTTCTTGCTAAAAGGCTAATCATCTTGCCTTTTGTTTGTTTTTGGCCCGTGGGTCATATTTGTTGACCCTAGCACAGTGTGAAAGGAGTTTTAAGACTCTGGGTTTACAGTAGATAAGGAAGGATAAGAGAGGGACACATTACCACTTGCTTCATAAATGAGGCTAAAGAGTTTAACTCTATCTAGAGGGCAGTGCAGGACTATTAGAAGGACTTCCTTGGGAGAGGGCTTTGGACGATCAGGGAATGGAGGGTGTAGGCAATGTCTGAGACAGTTCAAGAGATCAGGAGACTAGTGCAAGGATCCAGGCAAAGACTAGACTTGATTTCGGGAACTAGCAGTCAGTTTAGGGAGTAGAGAATTGATTTGCAATGAAGCATAATTTATAGGATTTGGTGATTAATTAGATGTATGGGCTAAAGAGGAAGGAGAATTGAATTCTTTCTGGTTTGAGTAAATGATATCAGTGCTCACTGAGCTATGAGAGCCAGTAGGAAAAAGCTTATAGGAGAAAGCTAAATAGTAATAATTTCCATTTTTTAGTGTTCTAAGTTTAAGGTTCCTATGAGGCATCCAAGAAGAGCTGCCCTATAATAATGATAATAGTAATTATAATGGTAGGAAATATTTACTAAGGGCTTATCAAGTACCATTTGTTAAACACTGTTCTCAGTGCTTACTTGAATTAACTCATTTTTTTTCACAAAACAAACCTAGAGGTAGGTATTACTATTATTCATTCCCATTTAATAGATGAGAGAACTGAGGCACAGAGAAGTTAAGAAACCTGCCCAAGTTGGAAAATTATCACCGAGAAGACAATTGTTTGAAGGTTATCAGTGTATAGATTTTGCTCAAGGCTATAAGAGTTAGTGAGAACACTCAGGGGCAGTGCAGGGAGTCAGAAAAGATGAGATGCCCTGTCAGAAGACATGAAAAGACACTTCTCCAAAGAGGACATCCAGATGGCCAACAGACACATGAAATGATGCTCAGCATCACTCATCATCAGGGAAATACAAATCAAAACCACACTGAGATACCACCTCATGCCAGTCAGAGTGGCTAAAATGAACAACTCGAGAGACTATAGATGCTGGCGAGGATGTGGAGAAACGGGCACCCTCCTACACTGTTGGTGGGAATGTAAACTGGTACAGCCGCTCTGGAAAACAGTGTGGAGGTTCCTCAAAACACTATCAGTAGAACTCCCCTGTGACCCAGCAATAGGTCATAAAATCTCTGGGGATTTACCCAAGGGATACAGAAGTGCTGATGCATAGGGGCACATGTACCCCAATGTTCATAGCAGCACTTTCAACAATAGCCAAGTCATGGAAAGAGCCTAAATGTCCATCAACTGACAAATGGATCAAGAATATGTGGTTTATATATACAATAGAATACTACATGGCAATGAGAAAGAATGAAATCTGGCCATTTGTAGCAACGTGGATGGAACTCAAGGGTGTTATGCTAAGTGAAATAAGTCAGGCAGAGAAGGACAGATACCACAAAACATGAAAACATCACTCATAAGTGTAACAGGAGAAACTTAACAGAAGACCATGGGGGAGGGGAAGAGGGAAAAAATAGTTGGGGAGAGGGAGGGAGGTAAACCATGAGAGACTCTTGAATATTGAGAACAAACTGAGAGCTGATGTGGGATGGGGAGAGGGGAAGGGGCCGATGGGCATGGAGGAGGGCACTTGTCGGGATGAGCACTGAGTGTTACACGGAAACCAACTTGACAATAAAGTATAAAAGAAAAAAAAAGATGAGATACGCTGTGACCAAATCCTGAGGAACACCAGCATTTAAGGAAAGGAAGGGAGGGGCATCTGGGTGGCTGAGTTCGGTTAAGTGTCCCACTCTTGATATTGGCTCAGGTCATGACCTCATGGTTCATGGGATCAAGTCCCAAGTCAGGCTCTGCACTGACAGCACAGAGCTTGCTTGGGATTCTCTCTTTCCCTCTCTCTGCCCCTCCCCTGTTTGGACTCTTTCTCTCTCTCAAAATAAATAATAAACATTAAAAAATTTTTTAAAGAAAGGAAGGAAAAGTAGAACCCCAGTCTAAGATTGACCAGCTAGAAAGTTAGGAGGTGATGCAGACACCATAACAAAGGGATATTGTGAAGAGGGAAGGTCCAGGAGACACACATGCCACTAAGTAAATAAGTAAGGAATATATGAGAAAGTTCCTTTGAAGTCAGCCAAGTACAGTTTACTAATGGCCCTAACCAAAGGAATTTCACTCAAATGATTAGGTTAGAACCCTACAGAATTTTAAAAAAAAAGTTAGGACAAAGTGCAGTTAGATGGGAGAAATAAGATGCAGCAGAGGGCTAAGTGTCCTAATGAAGCGATAAACCAGAAAATAGGAGGGTGTGGTCAGAGAGTGGGTTTTCTGGATTATTAATTCAAACACTGAGAAATTCTGGAAGATTACAAGGTCTATGTTGTGTCCACAGGAATCTGAGTGTGAAGTTTGTGAATGGAGGGTGTGAATCCGTAGAGCTTAGAGGAATAAAATACTGAGAAGTTAAGATTTAGGGTGAGTTTTCTTGATAAACAGCAGTGGAGAAGAACGGCTTGAACCAGGTCTTTCATAAAAAGGGGGGGAGGAGTAGATGTTAGCAAAAGGGATGGGTAAGAAAGAATGGTCTACATAACTTCTTTGAGCAAGGATTATCATATGGAGATGGAAGCTTCACGGTCTAGAGGGGCAGCACTGAGTAAGAAACATGGACAACCTCCCATCACCCTTGCATGCATATGAAATGGAGAGAAATATGCAGCTTCTCTCTGAGAGGGTACCAGGAGAAACACTCTTTCCGGGGTGAGCCTTGCCCTTTGGAGGCAAGGGGCAGAGTGAGCTTTCAGTGAAGAACTTGCGGACATATATGAATGTGTTACTCCACAGGGCAGAATGGAATATCTGGGGACAGAAGAGTGGAGAATGACGTGGGTTCAGGAGAAAAGACGGGGATATATGCAAGAGAGGATTGACATCCGAGGAGCTTAGATCTTGGGTGCTAATCAAGGAAAATAGAGATATATGTGAAGTATGGTGAATTTGATTGGGTCTTTGAGTTGGAAGTGGAGAGCCTCCCATGCCTCCTGGGAGTCAACCTTGGCCTGGTTACTTACATATCCAAGGGACTCCTCATGCTTTGGATGGGTAGCAGGAGTCAGTGATGGTGGGACTGAGGCTTGGGAGAGGTGAGTATTGTCACTGGATTCCTGGGAGAGGGCTTGCAAACCTGCTCAGTACCATGTGCCCAGGGTGTCAGGTCAGTGCTCCCAATTCAACAATGAACCATCTGTATCCTCAGTTGTATTTTTTTCTCGTAAGAGTAAAGTGGAATGATTTAGTGTAGACCAAGAAACAAGACACTGAAATTAGGAATTATTGGAGAACTCAATACCACTAGGTCCTTTGGCGTTTAATCTGTAACTTCAGTCCCTCTCAAGGATAACAAGTGCACATCCCAGTTGTCAGCTTTCCTGCACTGTGAAGCCATGGGAGTTTCAGAGTCCTGTGTTGACAGCCCAAGCAGTCCTTGGGCAGGGTTTGATTGGCCAGCGTGGCTAAAAGAAACTCCTTAGAAGGACCCTCCTTCTGGAAAGACCCTCCTTCCCCAGCCTCCTTGATCTATAGGTGCTTGACCTGGAACGGGTTCTCAAAGCTGGATGCAGAACAGTGGATGCTTTTCTAGTGCATGTCTCAAGCTCTCATTTGTATCCTTTTGGGGGCCCCCTAGAAGGCACACAAACATCTGCATTCCCTACACTACGGAGGCAACACAATGCTTTAAAGCCTCTCAGAAAACCTACAGGACAGTTAATATGATTTAAGCCTATATTTAAATTTTATGAGACTCATTTTCAAGGCTAATAACCCAGTTTACTGTGCACAATATCAAATGCAAATTTTATTACTGACTTGGTAAAAACCAAGACGATCGTCATTAGCATATCTCCCTACATCACCCTTTTTAGCCAAAAGGTGCACCAGGAGTAACAGTGGGGGTTTTTATATGTGTTGTAAATTACAGTTACTATCTCATTAGATAAACACATTTAAAATCAGGTTATCATTCACTTATATATCAGAAAGTTGTTTGTTCAATTGCAGCTAGTCTCATATTCCAACATATGGTGCATGAAATTCTTAGACTAATAAAATTTCAAGGTACAGGGAGCTGGTGTCTTGGAAAAAACTGTTTCTGCTCCATGAATGGCTCGATATAATCTGTAATTGCTTTGAAACAATTATGCAGCAGGCTGTTTTGTACTTAATAGTATTTACATCCTTGGTTTTATTAGCAACAAAATGTGAGTGGAACTTGTGAAAGAGAAATTAATTTTTCCACTAAAAGATGTAAACTTTTAAATGAAGTCTCCAGCAGATTGAGGAAACTAAAAACATGGGATCGCTTGGTTCCCGAGTTCTTCACTTTCTTTTTATTGTGATGCTCCCTGTTTCTCATTAACATACCAGAAACTTTATGCAATTGTAGGAAACAAAACAAACAAACAAAAACACCCAGGCCTCTCACTTAAAGTTATAATTTTAAAGATGTGCTGTGTCCCAGAGCTTGTAGTGTGCCGTTCGTATGGGCAAAAATGGATGGGCACTGGAAGGCTTACTTTACATGGCTTTTGCAGAAGAAAAGCACAGGTAAGATATAAATGCATCTAGTCTTTTATGTAAACTCAGCACTCATCTCAAAGCAACACAAAAGAACAATATTCTTTGAACCTATTCTCATTATGGACAGCACACAAAATAATAATCTTTTAGTTAGATCATTTCTGTCAAGTTCATGGAGTCTTGCAACCGTCTTGGCCATGCTGCACGTTAGAAAGAGTGATGAGCTTCGGATCACTCACCTGTACAATGAGAACACTTATACCAAATTCAGCTGAGTTTCCGTGAGAATTAAATAAGCTGCCGTTAAAAACAAAGAGCTTTCTAAGCGCTAATGCACGGTGCACATGTCATTCACTACAAATGATTCCTAATTTGTTGTTTTGAAGGCTTGTCCAGGCTAACAAGGAAGCACAGTACTTCGGGGTCTCTATTTCACCTTTGCAGGTAGATCTTTTTCTTTGCCGCTTGATCCATTTCTGGACATTTATTAATGTGACACAAGGTGCCATTTTGACTATTCCATCTGTATTCCATGTTTGGTCCAATAATACATTCTCTAACATGTTAGCATTCATACTGAGTAGAATATGAACTTACTTTAATAACTTAATCTTTCTTATGTATAATGCATGCTCATTGTAGGAAACTTAGGCAATAGGAAACAAAAGAAAAAATCATTTATAATCCCACATCCTAATGTTATTTTGAAATATTTGATATAGTTTGATAGTTTCATTGCTTTATATATAATAATACATATGCTCATGTTTTATATAATTGAAATCACACACTACTTTGTAATATAGCTTGCCATTTTCACTTAACGTTTATATAATGAACATTTTGACATGCTATCTGAAATGGTTTGAAAAGATTACTTTTAACAGGTGTGTACAATGAACAAAGTGTAAAGGTTGCCTCAAACTTTTTAACGTTACATTGAAATTCATGAAATGTAATTGTAATTAATTAGAAATTTTCAATATTAAAGTTTAATATGAAAACGTTTAAGTTAGAGACTATCTTTTAAGATGCCCACTCTCGCGAGTCAATTATTTTGTGTATTTGTCAAAAAATCTATGTAAGTTACATTCAGACAGTTTTCCCTCCACTTTCCTTCCAGAGAATGCAGCTATTCTGTTTTGCTAACCCAAGACCAGACCACCTCTACCCAGGAAGATGTCTTTTGGATGGGTGTAATTTTCAGAGGGGCAATTTAGAAGGTGATGAATAGAGAGGCACACTAACCAAGCTGGTAAAATTAACCACATCCACCCCAGCTGACCATGGGACAGCAGATGTTGCTGCAAAATCATTCAAACATCCTTCTCATGCTTGGTAAATGTGATAAGATGTGAAGCTCTTGGCTTTCATTTTCCCACTATTGTACAACACTTATTCCACCAGGACTGAATTTTTCAATTTGAAATAACACTGAAGCTAATGCTAGGATACTTGGATAGACATAGCTCATTGTCTAAAAATATGCAGTTAAAAAAACAGAAATGTTTTATGGTTTATCTGCTTTTTAATTAAAAACAGGGAATCTTGCACATCATGTGTTATATAAAGATGCAAACACCTCTTTCTTAATTATGAAGAGATTAATATCATTTTTCTAATTGTAATGCGAGTCACTATTAAAACAGCTAATGCAGGTGAAAACAATGTTAAGGGGGCACCAAAGGTCTTCAAGGTTAACTGAAGACTTACTTCCAGACATCTGCTCCTGACCTAGGTATGTGCTTTATGCCTTTTAGTACGATTTGTGCTTTGATTTTTTTAAAATGAGATCTTTTTACTCCAAATTCAGGTCTTCTCAGTATCTTTGTTGCTCTTTATGTGTAACTACAGCATCTTTATAGGTGTTACTGATTCATCATTAAGCTATTACTTGATACGTTGCTTATACTCTGCCACAAACCACCTACATGTGTGTATATATATGTGTGTGTGTGTGTACACATACATATATATGTATACATATATATACAAATATATACATAAGTATGCATATATATACATATATATACATGAAAATCATGATCAATCAGTTAGTGACCTGGTAAACTTTAACAGAACAACTTCCAGAGAAAATAACTGAAACACCAGAAAAATTTCCGTTACTAATTAATAGAACTTAATCTAATTAATACTAGCCAGTTAAGGTTTTTACAAAGATGCCAAATAGAACTAAATATTTTTGCCAACCCTTCTATTATGAGACATGAGATATGGTTCTTATTAGCCACCACACAAACATATTTTACCATTTAAGTATTGAAAGAGCTTTCAATATTAACAGAACAATTCTCCCTTTATATTATGGTGGTGGTGGGCAGGTAAATGTTTAACAACTAGTACTCTGAGTGGGTGGTGGAGGGAAAGCCCTGATTTTTAGTGTCTGCTGATTTATGTGATGCAACTTTTCAGTCATGGCTTATTCAAGTTACCAAATCGACTTCACTAGATGTGAGATTGGGAAGACTTTCAAAGTCCCTTCAAGCCAGTTTAAGCCAACTCCAGAAGACACTGCATTATGCATTTGACATACTCTGAACAAGAAGAAAAAAAAAAAAAGAAAAAGAAATAGAGACAATGAGAGAAAGAAAAACCTTCTGGTTTTGGTTCATTTACATAAACTCCATTGCTTAGACCCTAAATAAGCTCTCACCTGCTTTAATGCTCTCATACCTACTTGAAAACTTTCACTGAAAAGCAGTTCATCTGAAAGGGCTTTCTTACATCTCCAAGGCCAACTGCAGTGATGAGTAAGGCAAAGAGTGTCAGTAAGTGTGATCTGATCATGTATGAGACTTTACAGTTTGCAGAACAGGAAACTCAGAATCATCCTTGAAATTCAAATGCACAATGAAAGTTAACAGGAAAACAGATTCTGTTTGTTCTTCCTATTGCGTCTACAGTTTCCAAAAAATTTTTCCAATTGATTTGCACTTACTAACCAAATGACTTTTCCGTCCGTCTTTTCAAGGGGCAGGCACAACAGCAGGGTTACATCGGGAAACATGGTTGTGTTGAAGCTACTGCCCAGTCTCTTCCCACAGCCTCCCTCCCCTATGAGGCTTCTCTTCACTTGGGAAAAGCAGAGCCTGAATTCTCTGTGTCTTCTCCAGGATGATGGTCAGGTCCCTGGATGGTGAGGTCAATGCCCACATTACTGTTGGGAACTGTCCCGAGCAATGTAATGTTGTGGGTGTGTGCAGATATTATTCTGAGGAAAACGGGGAGCTACCAAAGGTATTAAAACAGAAAACTTAAAAAAAAAAATAAAACAAAAACAAGAGTGACAAAATGGGATTTCCATTTTAGGTATCATGTGAGCTGGAAAATAATATTTTGTATGTATTGAAAATGACCTGAGAGGAAGTACCTGTGTTACAAGATGGCCTTGAGTGATGCTTCACTAGAAGGTGACACTCCAAGGATGTGGCTGTCAGCTGCCAAGCTCCAGAGAAGAGACTTTTCAAAACCATTCTGCGTAAGACGATATGAAAGACTTGCTGGTTGCCTGGGGGGTGAGGGGTGGGGGTGGGGTGGAGGAAGGAGTGGATAGTGGTGGAAAGAAGGGAAGTAGAAGGGAGGAGAGGAACTGCACCTCAGGATTAGATGAGGATCCACTGATGGACCAAGTCCTGGCGAGACTCCCCAGTTGGGTCACCAAAGGACATCTCAGGACTGTGGAAGCCTTCTTGGTATTAAACTTCCATATGAAGTTGCTGGCATTTCTGTGTGGTAAACCCCTCCCTTCTCTTTCCTCTCTCCAGTCTGCAGTAATATCTACTGTGGGAAGACTTACTTTATGAGGAAAAGGGCAAATTTTATCACTAGCTTAACAGAACAGGCACGAGGAAGTAAGAGGCCAAGAGGCAGAGGAGGTCATGAGAATATAAGCCTCTTGGGCACATGATTTTTCTGGGCTGGAGATGTAGATTTGGGAACCATTATATAGATAGATGATAGAAAGAAAGAAGAAAGAAAGGGAGGAAAGAGAAGGGAGGAAGGAAGGAAGGAAGGAAAGAAGGAAGGAAGGAAGGGAGGGAGGAAGGAAGGAAGAAAGGAAGGGAAAGAAAGAAAGAAAGAAAGAAAGAAAGAAAGAAAGAAAGAAAGAAAGAAAGAAAGAAAGAAAGAAAAAGATAGAAATAAAGGAAGAAAGGAAGACAGAAATGCATGGAGTACATGGAATGCTTTATATCAAGCACGCCAAGTAAGAAGAAAAGGAGAAAATCTGAAAGAAGCTTAATATTTAAGAGGAGAGCAGGGAGAGTGTTCAAATGAGAACAAGAAGAAACAATCAAAGAAGTGGGAGCAAAATGAAGAGATTATGGATTTTGGAAGTAGAAGGAAGAAACTTTCCATTGGGGCCTTCTGCTTGGGAACACCACCAAGGCGGGGGGGGGGGGCTCTGTCCCCATGAAAAACTTGCTGTCACAATTCCTTTGACTCCCCTTACCAGAGCTGGAAAGTACTATTAAGCTTAGCCCTTTCCTGACAAAGGAACTGAAACCTAATACCACCATCCAGTTCCAGATTCTGCCTTCTCCATTGAGAGCTCCTGTAAATTTAATTGTTGCCCTTGTCACTAAGCCCCTCCTTCAGTGCACTGCAGGACAGAAAAGTCGGCAGATACCCCTATTTCCAGATTTGAGTGAAAAAGAGCCTACTCTGAGCCTGACAAAATTTATTTTGGTATGTTCAGGCTTATCACTTGACTAGATCCATATTTTGAATGATGTAGAGTCACAAGGTACAGCCACAGGTTGCAATTTAAAATGATATATATCTGGTAGTGTGCAGTATTTGTACTTTTCTTTCCAGCTTTGCAAATCAATGCATACTTTCCCTTGATTTTGAGAGTCCAGATCATTATTCATTGGGAACTCTTCTATCATATAATCTGGTGCTGCTTTCTTATTGGAAAGCTGAATACAAAGGTAAATAAAGTAAATATACTCATGAGAATCACTGATGTCATTAGGATTGCCACCAAAGCAATTCTAGCACCACTCAGAATACAGATCTTTCATCTTTGTTTATCTTATTAATTCTTTACACATAGTGCTATAGTTTGTACCTGGAACGGATCTTCTCCATTCAAAAAAGAAGCAGCTTTTTTTTTTTTTTTTTGAAATAGGTACTTGCCTATGTACCTGGTGAAATATAAATTCTACAAAGCAATTTAGCGGAACGGGGTAAAAAAAAGATCTTTAAATTGCTTATTCTCTTTGACCTAGTAATTCATTTCTAGAATTCCTCAGGATCTATCCTAAAGAAATAATCAGGAGAACAGTTACATTTTTATGTACAAAAATAACCAAAACATTATTTATAAGTAATGATAGTTGGAAACAACCTAAATTTTCAAGAGGGGAATGGCAAAATAAATTATGGTCTGTGTCTATGATAGATTATTTTGTATCCATGAGAAATGTTTTCAAAGATAAGCACAGAGAGAAAAGGCATACAATAAGCTTTGTAGAAATGATAGCAAACAAAAACACACAATACCTTATTTTATGGACTCTAAAACTTCATTGATGGTAAATAGGCAGGGGAGGTCCTTAGAAATGTGGATTTTGAGCCTCAGTCACTGCTCTTAAGAGAATAAAATGGTCACCAGCTAATCTATTTCTTTTTGACTCTTACCACTATCTCGTTATAGCCTTTTATCAACTTCCCGCAAAGCCTTCTTTCTCCGTCTGCGAGTTAGACCTTCCTGGAAACATTTCAGGGCATCTGAAGACTTTGGTCTCACTGCTTCATCCTCGTGAGATTCCATAACAGCACCCATAACCATGCCTTCATTCGACAGCGTCTGTTGTGCACTAGGGTACCAGACTGTCCTGGGCCAAAAGTGTGGTTAAAACCAGGAATAAGACTGACTGGTTTCTTCCTTGACCTTTCCAATCTAGGCGGAAAAGACAGGAGCCTTGCTCTCTAATGGCTGACAATTTCAATGAAAAGATAGATAAAACCCAGCTAAATCACAATTCAATGTGATTAAGAAACAATAAAAGTGCCATAAACAGCACGTGTCACAGGAATTTGAAGAAGGGGGAGATGAGTACAGATTAAAGCAATCTGACATGGGCTCACTGATTCCGTGGCATTTCAGTGAACCATACAGGATGCATAGACACTCCTATTTAGAGAGAGGAAAAGAGAAGGACATTGCAGGTCCCGGAACAACAAAAAGAAGGACCTACCGACAGAAACTTGAGACCTGGGCACTCTTTGGTCGTTTAAGCCAAGATTCACCTTCACTCCCTGTAGACTGAGACCCCTGTGGAATGGCATCAACTAATTTGTTGCCCTTTGAAACCTGCATGAATTCTTAACCTTTTTGACCAAACTTTCACACTGTAAGGAGTGAAATTTCCAGATTCTAGAAAATAGGGTAGTATCATCTTTGTGATTTGCCTAAGGTTTTCATCCCCATCAATCTTGGCTGGGCCTCCATGGAGAAGCTCCGCAGTGAGGCCTGGGGCCATGGATCCCGAGGGAGCTAACATTTAGTGCATGCTTTAATCCTGCAAGGACCCTGCCGGGATTGATGGTCTCACCGCTCCCCCATTTCAGGATATGGAGATGAGGAAAAGCAAGTTGTCAACCACTACATGGTGCAGCTAGGTCTCAAACTTGGTCTAGTTCAGGGGTTTGCCCTCAGGGATTTCTGAACAGAGCTGGACATGGGACAAATACTCTACTCATTCTGGGTCCTTTTTTCTGCATGTTTTTTTTTTCAATTTAATTTTTTTTACGTTTATAAAGAATGTGTGTTCATAAATGTAAAGTTCACTTTAACTTTTAATATACTTACAAAAGTATATTACTATATGTGAAAGGATCAATTAATTTTTCCAAACTGGATACATATGTAACACAGGGAGCCAGCATTTAGAAGAAACAGAACTACCAATGTCCTGGAAATAGTCCTTGTGATCCTTCCAGACTATATCTACCCAAGGGGAACCACTAATCTGACTTCTAAGAGCATAAATGAGTTTTTTTAAGTTTATTTATTTATTTTGAGAGAGAGAGAGAGCGAGAGCAAGTGCACATGTGGATGATGGTGGGGGGCAGGGAAGGGCAGATAGAGAATACCGAGCAGGCTCTGTGCTGACAGCACGGAGCTTAAAGCCATGAAGAGTGAGATCATGCCCTGAGCCGCTTAACCATCAGAGCCACCCAGGCGCCCCAAGCATAAGTGAGTTTGTCTGTTTTTGTACCTTATATAATTTCAATATATAATATATACAATATATATAATATACAATATATAATCTTGTGCCTGACTTCTTTTGCTCCATAAAATCTATAAATTTCCTTTTAAGGACTGCTTTAGCTGCATCCTGCAAATTTTAAGATGATATGTTTTCATTAGCCTTTAGCTAGAAAATGTTCAAAATTTCCCTTGCAATTTCTTCCTTGACCCATGAGTAATTTAGAAATATGTTCTATAACTTTCAAATATTTGGGGGTTTTTCATATATCTTTTGATTACTGATTTCTAATTTAATTCCACTGTGATCAGAAAACATGCCTGGTATGATTTCTATCTTTTTAAATTTATTGAGACTTGTTTTATGGACCAGAATATGGTCTAGCTTGGTGAATGTTCCATGTATACTTGAAAAAAATGTATACCCTTCAGTGGTTGAAAGAAGTATTCTAACAATGCTAATTTGGGGAGATTGATTGATAGTCATCCAAATCTCTTATATCCTAGCTGATTTTTTTGGTCTACTTTTCAAGTAATTACTGAAAGAGAAATGCACTGTGATTGTAGATTTGTCTCATACTCTTTTTAGCTTTTGGTTTTCATTTCATGTATTTTAAAGCTCTTTTTTTTAAAGTTTATCTAACTATCTATCTATTTATTTATTTATTTTTTGAGAGAGAGAGCACTGAAGGACAGAAAGAGACAGAGACACAGAGAGAGAAATAGAGGGGGGAGGGGCAGAGAGAGAGAGAGAGAGAGAGAGAGAGAATCCCAAGAGGTTCCATGCTGTCAGCAAAGAGCCCAAAGTGGGGCTCAAGCTCACAAACTGTGAGATCATAACCTGAGCCCAAATCAAGAATTGGACACTTAACTGACTGAGCCACCCAGGCACCCCTAAATCTCTTGTTGTAGATACACACACACATTTAGGATTATTGTCTTCTTGTGGAGCTAGTCTTATACCATAGTGAAATATGAAATGGACTTCCTTGTCTCTACATGTCTTGCTTTGAAGTCTACTTTGATATTAATATAACCACTCCAGCTTTTTAACCATTAGCGTTTGCATGGTATCTCTTTTGCCATCCTTTCTTCTTTATCTTTTCTATCTTTGTCTTCATAGTTAAATTGTGTCCCTTGTAATCCATATAATTGTGCTTTGCTTTTTTTTTAATGTTAAGAAGGAAGGGATTTAATATAGAGAACTAGGGTACTTATAAAATCATTGAAAGCAAGCAGAAATCAGAAGCCACCATTATGTTTACTAATAGACTGCCATAGTCACAACCCAAAGGTCAAGGGGCTGCTGACACCATGGGCACAACTACCCCTCCGCAGCCCAAGCTAGTGAGTAGGCAGCAGAACGTGTGGATGCCATGTCTGTAAGACTCTACTTTCAGATGTAACCACCTAAAATCAACAGCGAGATGGTGTCTGACTCGACTTCAATTTCCTGATCTTGCTATGGCAGCTGAATTGCAGAGTCTACTTCCAGTGTAGAACCAGGCAGCAAAAGCCTAGCTGCAAGGGAGTCTAGGAAATGTAATTTCAACTTTCCAGTCTCTTTTGTACAGGAAGGAACCTCAGAGAGAAATGAAAACTTTTCTCTCTAGGGGACATTGTACATTACTTTTTTTTTTTTTTTTTGCCTGGAGCATGTGTCTGCTCCCCTCAACCCCAACTCTTGCCCAGAGCTGGCAGTGCTTTTCAAACTGCAGATTACCACTAAGTGATAATGGTCATAAAATCAATAAAGTAGGTACTTACCAGCAAGGAAGAATGTACAGACTAGAATGAAATAGAGTAGAATAGAAAACTTAAGTACTGTTTCATGAAATGTCTGTTTTGGTTTTGTGTGAGCGTGTGTGTCTGTGTGCATGTGCGCATATATGTGTATTGAGTTCCATAGTAGATTTATTTGTTACCGCAAAACATGGTCAAAAGCCTTGAAAAAAAAATCCCTTAAGCCTAACTCTCTCTCCTGTGTGTTGTAGAGAACTCCATAATTGCCTCACTTCTGGATTTTGTTTTGTTAGTTTTTACACCATATATAGGTTAAATGTCTGTTTCCTCCTGAGACTCCACCTCCTAGAGGTCAAATGTGGTGGTTGTCTTGTCTTCTGTGACTTTGGCATGAGATCTGTGTCATAGTTGCATTAAAAAAAAATAGACTCTAATTTTTAGAACCATTTTAGGTCCACAGCAAAACTGAGCAGAAGAGACAGAGATTCCCCATAAGCCCCTGCCCCTACATGCACAGACTATCCCCCCCACCGCCTCACCCCATATTAGCATCTCACACCAGAGGGTACGTCGGTTACACTCCATGAATCTGCACTGACTCTTCGTTATCATTCAAAGTCCATAGTTTACATTAGGATTCACTCTCCGTGTGGCACATTCTATGGGCTTGACAAATGTATAATGACATGTATCCATGATTGCAGAGTAGTTAGTTTCACTGCTCTAAATCTCCTCTGTGCTGGACCTTGCTTTTTTATCCAGTCTGATTAAGTAAAATAGAGTAAGTACCTCAGATGGGGGAAACAGACTTGTTAAAGACCCTGAGGTTGGAAGGCACTGTCAAAGAGATGTTTGGAATGTAGAAAGCCACAGATCAGGGAGAATAAACGGCTGGGGTGGTGGCAGGGCCTTGCCCAGGCCAGAGGCTAGCATGAGAATTTTAGCCCTTTTACCTGAGTGCAATGGGGGATTGACAAAGAATTTTAACCTAGACATGACATGACTGAAAAGGTCTGGCTTTTCTGGTATCTCAGCGAATGCCCAGGGTATTTAGAGAGTCTTCTGGTTGGAAATCCAGCATCCTCCTGCACTGTGAGAACTTTGGGAATCCAAGAGAGGCCAATAGCTGTTCTCTGTCCTGCTTCACAGAGCCACACTCTGCACATGCACAGCTTGTACCCAGCCAAAGATCAAGAGGATGGTTTTATAGGTGGTGGAGCTCTTTTTCTGCACCTCGCCCTCCCCTCTGATACCCTGCCTTGCAAACCACACCTGCCTCACCGGGCTCCAATCCCAATCCCTGTTTCTCTGCCCAGCGAAAGTGTAGCTTTCTGGATGGCAGTTCGAAAAGGGCCTCCAGGGAGAAAGCTGGGGTGAATGTAGAGCTCACGTCGGGAGTTTTCTTTCTTCCAAGACTAACAACCTTGCACTGTCTGTTAATCAATGTCTAAACCCAGATGCTTCATATACTTTGTCCACTTTGATAGCTGTTTGCTATGGAAGGGAAGCCCAATATTCATCTTTATGCCATGGAACTAGAAGATATAATTTGAGCAGTTTTGTCTTCCTTTTGTGGTGTGTGTGTCAGACAGAGAAAAAGAGATCCGCACTCTTGTCTGTTATGTGACAGGTGAAGTGATGAAGCCTGCCCTTCCTTTAGAAGCCTGGTCTGGGATTCAGGGGGAAATGAAGCATAGAATAAACTGTTTAGACCGGCCCTGCCCTGGGTCTTAGGGCAGTATGAATCAGAGACTACCGGCATTGAAATCCTTGGGCTCCAACCACCTTGTTCTACTGAATCAAAATCTCTAGGGACAGAGCCTTAAAAATCTGCATTTTCATGACTCCTCTGTAATTTTATGTTCTCTAAAACTAAAGAGTCACTGCCTTATGGGGAAGAACCTTTTCTTCTCTTTCCCCCACTTCCATATGTCAGATAGGTGAGACCTGGAGGGCCAGGAACGTGGTGTGGCTGGGGGGTGGAGATGGGGGCTTAGCCCTCCTCAGCCTTGGTATCCTTGCATCCATGTGAGCCAGTTCAGTTCACCAGGTGCAACAGTTAGGAATAACAAGGAACAAGGATCTACTCTGGAGTCTCAAGTGATATGTATGTCACATAGCTGCAGTATCAGCTAGCATTTGAGAATGACAACATTAATCATCAGGTCCTTTACTTTTACCCCGTATGCCTAACAAAAGAGAAATACCACAAATAGCTAGTCTCAGTAGGGTGTGGATAAGTGTCATAAAACCTATAGATCTGTAAAGCTTTCAGCATGCAAATTTTTAGGAGATATTTTGTTTGTCGATTTACCTAGCACAGCACAAATATTGACTAGTGAGTAAGTAGATAACAGGGAATAGTTAGATGTTTACATGCCATGTGCTTGTTTACTTCATGCTCTCCATGTTTATTATAGAGTCTATTACATAATTAGCAGTCAATAATATTTGTTGAACGAGCAACAACTTAAAAATGACACTAAAGCATTTTTTATAAGTAGGGCTGTTTATATTGCTTGTTTTAGGCATCAGAATCTCGACTCCCCAGGTAGCTGAACTCAGTTGTAAAGTGTATAGTATGCACCTAGCTAGTATAGTTCTAGCTATGATAGCATGGTCAAACATATACAGCCACAGAATTCTATCAGAATTATGTTATATTGACTTGTATGAGCACAAGTGAGAACTGGTGTTGTATAATGTAGGCTTAGAGTAGCAACATTAGAATAGCTTACAAATAGATTGTTGTTGGAAACGATGAAAATTTGTTCCATATGCTCCTTAAAAATGTATAACAATACTGCTAGTAACACATTTGAAACATTAAAGCACTTGTATGTTATCAAAGCAAAACATGTTTAAAGTATTGGAGTTAGAGGCTTAGATATAACCCAGAGAATACCTGAGGTGGGTAAATGGTAAATGTTAACTATGCATCAATGAAAAAAAGTGATAGCATTTACACAGCAGGTTGTCTGCTATTTAATTATGAAATCTTTGATAGAATAATGCTCTATTTTTTATATATCACTAAGAAAGAAACCCCCCTCCAAAAGCTGCTAATTAAATTACAGAGAAATGTTTTCTTATTTCCTGGTATTTTCCACACAATAATATGTCTATGCCAACACGAGTATCAGTGATGCAGCATTTCTTTAAAAAGTAGCTCCTTTGGGAAAATAAAAACACTGATTTGAAAAGATATATGCACCCTTATGTTTATTGCAACATTAGTTACAATAGCCAAGATATAGAAGCAGCCCAAGTGTCCATCGATTGATGA
Organism: Cryptoprocta ferox; assembly: GCA_028646485.1. Classification (NCBI taxonomy): domain Eukaryota; kingdom Metazoa; phylum Chordata; class Mammalia; order Carnivora; family Eupleridae; genus Cryptoprocta; species Cryptoprocta ferox. The sequence continues at coordinate 26,673,755 of CM053577.1, read as the reverse complement.
ATGGATAAAGACGTGGTGTATATCCACAATGGAATATTACTCAGCCATAAAAAAAGATAAGATCTTGCCATTTGCGACAACATGGGTGGACCTAGAGGGTATTTTTTTAAGTGATTTAAGTCAGACAGTGAAAGACAAATACCATATGATTTCACTCACGTGTGGAATCAAAAAACCAAACAAATGAATAAACAAACAAAAAAGTGGAAACAGACCCATACGTACAGAGAATGAGCTGATGGTTGCCAGAAGGGAAGGGGGTGGGGGGATGGGCAAAATGGGTGATGGGGAGTGGGAGATGCAGGTATCCAGTTACAGAATGAATGAGTCACAGGCTAAAATAGTCCAGTACAGGGAATACAATCATGGTCTTGTAATCACTTTGTATGGTGACAAAGGGTAGCTACACTTGCCGTGAGCACAGTTTGTATAGACTTGTGGAATCACTATATTGTACACCTGAAATTAATGTAAGTTTGTGTATCAACTACACTTCAATTAAAAAATTTTATTAATGTTTATTTAGTTTTGAGTTAAAGAGAGAGAGAGAGAGACAGAGAGAGACAGGCACAAGCAGGGGAGGGGCAAAGAGAGAGAATCCACAGAATCCAAAACAGGCTCCATCCTCTGAGCCGTCAGCACAGAGCCTGATGTGGGGCTGGAACTCAGGAACCGTGAGATCATGACCTGAGCCGAAGTCCAACCCTTAACTGACTGAGCCACCCAGTTGCCCCATACTATAATTTAAAAAGTGCTTCTTCAGGATTTTCTTGTAAGTCACTGACACTCATCAATCAGATTTTATTTTAATTTTTTAAATGGTTACTTTTATTTATTTATTTTGAGAGAGAGATAGAGACAGAGAGAGAGAGAGAGAGAGAGAGAGAGAGTGTGCATGCATGAGTAAGCAGGGGAGGGACACAGGGAGAGGGAGAGAGAGAATCCCCAATCAGGCTCTATGGTCAGTGGCTCATGGATCAAGCCCCATGACCCATGAGATCATGCATGACCTGAGCCCCTCATCGATGCTGATTTAAAAAGAACAATATCTATGGGGCGCCTGGGTGGCTCAGTCCATTAAGCATCCGACTTCAGCTCAGGTCATGATCTCACAGTTTGTGAGTTGAAGTCCCGTGTCGGGCTCTGTGCTGAAAGCTCAGAGCCTGGAGCCTGCTTCAGGTTCTGTGTCTCCCTCTTTCTCTGTTCCTTCCCTGCTCTCACTCTGTCTCTCTGTCTCTCTCTAAAAAACAAACATTTAAAAAATTTAAAAAAAAGCAACAACAATATCTATCAGGAACACCTGAGTGGCTCAGTCAGTTAAGTTTCTAATTTCAGGGCAGGTCATGATCTCACAGTTCATGAGTTGAGCCCTGCATTGGGCTCCACACTGATGGTGCAGAGCCTGCTTGGGATTCTCTCTCTCCCTCTCTCTGCCTCTTCTGTGCTCTCTCACTCTCTCTCTCTCTCTCAAAATAAATAAATAAACTTAAAAAAAAAAACAATATCTATCAGCAGTAGTCAATAGAAAGTTCTCCAACAATAATCAGGTGAATATTAACAACAGCTCAACTCCTGAGCACCAACAAGGCACATGACTTAAAGCCACAAGAAACAGCTCTGGCCAAGCTTGAGCCCTGCAGCCCTGTCATTTGTCTCACAAATGACAACAGCAACTGGGAGATGCCTTTGATTATAACATGAATCCTAATGTCAATGATGTTAAAATATACTTTTTAATGTGCATTTTAGGGGAAAAAAAGTTACATTGCAAAAAAGACTTCAGGGTCCTAGAATTTGCCCAACAAAATGTGGGTGCTGAATGACTCATTAACAAGAAAATGATTTTTTTGTGTGTGACTTTGAGACTGAGTTTGTCTCTCAATTTAATCTCTGTGTTCGGTGACCTTTTGGTTCTCTGACCCCATCAGTGCTGTGCACACCCTGTGGGAAGACACAGGTAATGTTCTCCATGTGCGCCTTTTGGCACTAAAGATACTCCTTCATTAGAGTCCGAGCTGCCACACGTTATGGTATGGGTTCTTTGCCAGTTTGGGTGAAATAAAGCTACATTCTTTTGTTTTTATTTTGTTTTGTTTTCAATGAGTAACGTAAGCAGGCAATCTTCCTTTTGCAAAAGCTTCCCCACTCCTTGAACTGTCCAGTAGCATTGAGGGTAAATTACTTAATACAGGTCTTCTTGTTTCTAAACGCCAAAAGGAAAATGCAAAGGAAACATCTTAAAAGCTGGTGCTGGTCCTGCACAGTCGCCCAAAACACGTTTCTCAGCCGAGGTGGTGCTCCCGTGCCCAGATCCCTCGTTGGCTACAGGGCCACACAAATGTGGAGCTCCCGGTCCTGCCCCTTTAGGCCACACCCACCTGGGAAGCAAACCACAGTGAGGAAGTGACTCCCGGGTCAGCTTCCAGCCCCAACTACACATGTGCCCTTCGCACTAGAGCCCTCCATTCGGGCTGGGTTTGAATCCTGACTTCCCCTTCCAATGTGTAAGCTCCACTTCAGGGACCTTGAGGTTTTTTTCTGACACTTGGACTTCAGCTGAGACCATGCCAACCTTTCTGTTTGATGCTAATCATGTCGATTTTGAAAAGGGAGGTCACTAGTATCTCAATTCCTCCCCCACCACCCAGACTCCTGATTCCTATACAACTTCATCTCTGTTCTAGCGGCCAGCTGTGTTACATAGTAAGTGCTACTGTGAAAGGCAGTCTGTTTTTTTTTAAACTTTATTTAAATCCAAGTTAGTTAACATATAGTGTAATAATGGTTTCAGGAGTAGAATTTACTGATTCATCACTTACATATAACACCCAGTGCTCATCCCAACAAGCGCCCCCCCTTAATGCCCATCACCCATTTAGCCCATCTCCCCACCCAACACCCCTCCAGCAACCCTCAGTTTGTTCTCTGTCTTTAAGAGTCTCTAATGGTTTGGGGGCACCTGGGTGGCTCAGTCTGTTAAGTGTCCGACTTCAGCCTAGGTCATGGTCTTGCGGTTTGTGAGTTTGAGCCCCGTGTCGGTCTCTGTGCTCACAGCTCCAAGCCTGGAGCCTGCTTCGGATTCTGTGTCTCTCTCTCTCTCTCTGCCCCTCCCCCACTTGTGCTTGTCCCTCTCTCTCTCTCAAAAATAAATAAACATTAAAAAATTTTTAAAAAGAGTCTCTTATGGTTTGCCTCCCTCTCTTTTTATCTTATTTTATTTTTCCGTCCCTTTCCATTTGTTCATTTGTTTTATTTCTTAAATTCCACATATGAGTGAAATCATATACTATTTATCTTTCTCTGATTGACTTATTTCACTTAGCATAATACATTCTAGTTCCATCCATATTGATGCAAATGGCAAGCAAGATTTCTTTTTGATTGCTGAGTAATATTCCATTGTGTGTATATACCACATCTTCCTTATCCATTTGTCAGCTGATGGACATTTGGGCTGTTTCTATAATATGTCTATTGTTGACAGTGCTGGTATAAACATTGGGCTACAAGTGCCCCTTCAAATCCGCATTTTTGTATCCTTTAGATAAATACCTAGTAGTGCAGTTGCTGGGTTGTAGGGTAGTTCTATTTTTAATTTTTTGAGGAAACTCCATACTGTTTTCCAGAGTGGCTGCACCAGTTTGCATTCCCACCAGCAGTGCAAAAGAGTTCCCCTTTCTCCACATCCTTGCCAACATCTGTTGTTTCCTGAGTTGTTAATGTGAGAGGCAGTCTTAAATTCTATTCCTTCTTTAGCATAATTAGCACCTACTCATCCTAGAATATATAATTGATATGTAATTTTATAGGTAATGTAAAAGGATCCACTTGGTAGATACATATACAAAATGTCCATGTATTTTATATGCAATATGAATGATTCACCGAGTCATCCTTCAAGGTCTGCCAGGGTGATTTGCTGTGCTCACCTTCTTGACAAAGAATTCCCAGCCAGTTTTCTCACTAAAAATGTTGAGTTCTCCTTCACTCAACACTGGGTGCGCACACACACACACACTCACACTTATACAGAGAATGTTTTGTCCCTCCCCATTTGGCATACACAATGGATGACATGACACTTCTTGGTTAACCCATCAAGCATCCTCCTATGACCACAGCAGTTTTGAGGATTTTCTTTTTCTTTTCTTTTCTTTTCTTTTCTTTTCTTTTCTTTTCTTTTCTTTCTTTCTTTCTTTCTTTTTTTACTTAATGTTTTAGGTAACTTACACTAAGTAATTATAATGCATATGTTACTAGTTAGCCCCAAACTGAGTCCAAACTTTTTAAACGAACAACTTTTTCAAATTTATCCTCAAATTTAAGAATCAAATGAACCACAAAATATATACTCTCAGGTAACTGTAAAAGTAGACTTTTCCTACATTGACAGTAATGACACAATTAAATGCTGTAAAAATTCATAGTGGCACATTCATACAATGGAACGTTATTTGGCAACAAAAAGAAATGATCTCTTAGATCATGAAAAGACTCGGAGGGAGTTTAAATGCATACTACAGAGTGAAAGAAGCAAACATGAAAAGGCTTACCCAATGTGGGACTCCAACTATATGACATTCTAGAAAACACAAAGCTATGGAGATTGTCAAAAGATCAGCAGTTGCTGAGGGTTAGGGATAGAAGGAAGGATGAACAGGCAAAGCCCAGGGGATATTCACAGCAGTGCAACTACTCCGTAAGCTACTCTCCCAGGATATGCACGTGGATAGACATTTGTCAAAACTCATAGAACTGTGCCAAGAATGAACCCTAACACAAATTATAAATTCTAGTCAATAATAATGTATCACTACTGCTCCATCCATTTAGCAATTGTTCCATGCTAACATGAAATATTACTAATAAGAAAAGCAGCAGGGAGGGGTGAGGGAGTATATGGAAACTGTACTTGCTGCTCAACTGTTCTCTCAGCCTGAAGACTGTCCTAAAAATAAAATCTATTAATTAACATTTTAAAAAATCAATTCAATTTAAGGGGCGCCTAGGTGGCTCTGTCAGTTGAGGGTCCAACTTTGGCTCAGGTCATGATCTCACCGTTCATGGGTTCGAGCCATGTCAGTGCTGACAGCTCAGAGCCTGGAGCCTGCTTCAGATTCTGTGTCTCCCTCTGTCTCTGCCCCTCCCCCCTTGCTCTGTGTCTCAAAAATAAATACACTTTTAAAAAATTTTTAAAAAATCAATTGAATTCGAGAAGATCATCTTAAGGGTTCTGAACAAAAACTTATTTCTGGAGTACTGTAATCATATGGAAGAAAAAGAAATATTCAATTAAAAATGATTTTTGAGGGGTGCCTGGCTGGCTCAGTCAAAGGACCATGCAACCCTTGATCTCGGGGTTATGAGTTTGAGCCCCACTTTGGGGGTAGAAATTACTTAAAAATAAAATCTTAAAAAAATATGATTATTTGACTCACTAAAACACAAATTAAGTTACCAACAAAATGTAATATTCATTCTAAGAATTATCTTTTGGTATCGGTTCTTTTCTCTTTCCACTATGCCTACATCTTAATCATTCTACTTTGTTCTGAATAAACATTTAGCTTGATATTCAATGGTTAATACTCCCATGGCTTGAGTGTTCCTAGGTCCTACCAGAAACAACGAATGGCTTGAAAGAGATGTTGTTCTTTTACAATAAGGCAGAAGCCGGTTCAGTAATGTAAAAGCAGAGATAGTCCTGCAGGAATTAGCGTGTGTCATTTGATTTTTATGGAAGCTATTGTCTAATGGGAGTTAATGATTAAACACATTTGGCGGTATTGTCTTTTGGTTGTTAACCCATGCTTCACAAATTTTATTACAAAAAAAAAGAAAAAGAAAAAGAAAAGCACTTTAGTCTCAGCGTTTGGGATGACGCTACTTTGGAATCTGTTTCTAATTCATTTTGAATTAGATATTTTACCATTTAACGGATTTTTTTAAACTTAGCATTATCTTGCATAAATAGAAATCAATGAATCCATAAAATAATAAAATATTTTATTCTCAATAAAGGGAACGAAAAACAAAAATAAATCAGAAAGCAGGAAGCTACTTTCCTTTCACTGTTCTCTGTGAATCAAATTTGAAAAGAAAACCAGTAACATAATTGATAAAATTCAAATTTTCTATTTTTTTCCCTCAGCCCTGAGCCTGCTCCTTTAACGTGAAAGTGACTGCAACCAGGAGTACAAAATTATGGAGAAAAAAAAAATTCACCAAATGGGATTTGATTTTAAAATGCAGATCCTATTTGAAGAGCTTCACAAAGGACTACTGCCTCTGATAAGTGGAGAAAAATCTACCCTTCAAAGCTAATTGTGGTATTAAAGTATGTATGAAAGAAAGAAAAATGGCATATAGCTATTAAAACTAGTTTTGTAATGCAGACACACTTTTTCATGGAAACAGTAACAACAGCCTCGAGGGTATGGGGGCGGGGGAAGGGGGGGTGTTCAGAATGAGCAAGAGAGAGATTCTTCCAGATGAATGAACAAATGAATGAAGGCTTGAAAAAAAAACCCAACCCAAAATTGTTTAAGGTGACTAATTAAGACCCCCTCTTAGAAAAGCTGTTGCTAGGTAAACAAAACTGTTTAAAACATGTTCATCATTAGTGTCCCCTGACAGAAGGATGAGGTGGCAGACTTGGTGACAGAAGGGAGAAGAAGAGCGGCATATGGCCCCCAGTTCTGTCCCCTGCTGACAAGCTGCCTCGCCGCAAGCCCCTTTTGCTCTGTATTCCGTGCACACAGCAGATTGCTATGCCCCAACTTTCTCATCTGTACCCCGGACTCGTGTCCCAACAACGTGGCCGCTACGCAGTTTTCAGCCATGCACTGGGGGCGGGGTGGGGGTGGGTTTGGGGGGTTTGGAGCAAAGGCCTACATGGGATCTGCGGGAGGATGGGCCGGGAGATTAACAACCAATCATCACAATGCTATCCATAATGCATTGTCTCCACAGCATTACATGGTATATTTCCAGTGGGGATTAGCCCATCCATCACAGGCCTTTATTGGGCCCCTTTTTTGTTGTTGTATAAAGCCCAAACACTGTCGTAAAATTCTAAACTGCTTAATTGCTCTGCTGTAAAAATTTGCATATCAGAGATATGTCATTCCATCATTAAATGGCACTAGGTATTTGTTACAAGATCCTAACAATCATGCCGGTGGGCCCCCGAAGAAAGGTCATTTATTGGTATTATGCAAAATTTGCTGCTGAATTGAAATCAGCAGCAATTAGGAGTTTGGATACTGTTGGATTCAGTGTATTTTGATTTCCTCCGGTTCAAGGCTCAGGGCATGCTGACCCCTTTCCCACCATGCTCAGAATCTTTAAGCAGAGTCCCTTGACAGCTTGGTCTCTTGGCTATTGGTCCTTAGAAACTTTTTACCTTCACCCTCTGATGTGCATTGGGGTGGTAAACTGGTGTTTGCCAGTTCTATATTACCACCAGACTTTGTCTGGGATTGGAATATAGAAATAGCATCGCCTACATAGCTTGCAGTGACAAATTTGGG
>CM053577.1:26418412-26666123 GCA_028646485.1 Cryptoprocta ferox | reverse complement strand
GGTGGGGGGGTGCGGTGCAGAGAGCTGCGGCAATGACACCCTGCTCTTTCCCAGAGCCTTTGATCCCTACAGAGTCGTCCCCTCTGGGCCGGATGATTTACAGAGCCTACTCGGCAGGGCTCCCTTCATTTAAAAGCAGCCACTCCTGGTTTACCCGTGCCTGCACCCCTCCACCCAGGGTCAGTGTAAGAACTAATGGGTAACTAATCCAATTGAAACTACAACTGAGACCCTGAAACCATCAGGGCTTCAGCTGGAACTCAGCCAGCACTCTTGAACAAATGCTGCATTTATTCCCCGCCTGGCAACTTCATGAAACCCAGTGATCACACGGAATGTCTTAAGTTGCTTGCACAGAGCAGGGGCTGTGTGCCGGCAGCACGAGGTGGGGGGTGAGTGAAGGGGACGCTCTTTGCCACCGCCTCTGGAAGAAATCTTCAAAGATAAACCAACAATAAATATTCCTACGGTGGGTAGGTCTTAATTATTGGTGATTTTTACTTTCTTCCTTATACTTCCCCTCAGCCAAGATTTGTACAAGGTGCATGTTCCATAAAAATCAGGAAAAAAAAATGTTGTTTTTGCAAAACCTACAGAGGCACTAGTAACACAGGCATCCCCCGTTGCACCCCCGGGGTGGGTGTTGGTGCGGACTCAGGGGATCAATAGCAATAGAGCTTCCAGTGCTGGCTTTTCCCGGGACTCCTCAAGCAAGCAAGAAGCACAACCTGTTTCAGAGTGTGTATTTTTTAAAGATGTAAAACTCTGTGAAACTTTGCGTGAACTTTGAGAATAAGATGTTCACCAGGCAGTGGCAGGAGTAAATAAGGAGAGTGGGAGAAGACAGCGAAAGACGACCTGTAATAGTCAGTGGACGAATGATCAGAACACTTTCCTGATTTATATATATATATGATATAATCTATATCTGATTATATTTTAATTATGTGTGCTATAATAATATATGATACTACATATGATATATATAATATATGATATAATGATATATACATATATAAATATAATTGAATATTATTCAGCCTGAAAAGAGAATAAAATGCTGTCATTTGTAACGACATGGGTGAAACTGGGTGTTACGCTAATTGAATAGGCCAGGGGCGCCTGGGCGGCTCAGTTGGTTAAAATTCTTGGTTTTGGCTCAGGTCATGATCTCACAGTTTGTGAGTTTGAGCCCCACATCAGGCTCCGTGCTGACAGTGCAGAGCCTGCATGGGATTCTCTCTCTCTTTCTCTCTCTCTCTCTCTCTCTCTCTCTGCCCCTCCCCTGCTTGCTCTTTCTGTCTCTTTCTCAAAAATAAATAAATAAACTTTTAAAAAAATTAAAAAAAAAGAAATAGGCCAGATAGATAAAGACAAATACTGTATGATGTCACTTATATATAGAACCTGAAAAAAAAAATTGGAACTCGTAGAAACAGAGAGTAGGCAAGTAACTAGTTGTCAGGGTCTGGAGGGTGGAGAAAATAGGGAGAGGTTGGGAAAGGGTACAAATTTTCATAAGATAAATAAGATGTGAGGATCTAATGTATAACATAGTGACTATAGTTGATTACACTGTATGGTATAATTGGGATGGATCTGCTAAGATAATGGAACTTAAATGTTCTCACCAAAAAAAAAAAAAAATTAAAAAAAGGTGAATATATGAAATCATGGGTGTGTTAATTAACTCAATGAAGGGAGTCCTTTCAGAAAGCATGCATATATCAAATTATCACGTACACTTCAAATATCTCACAATTTTAATTGGCTATACCACAATCAAACTGGGGGGGGAGGGGGATGAAAACACAGTTGAAACATTTTTGAAAAGAAGAAGTTTAATGGGGGTTTCTTGTCAAGGGCAATAACAGTAATAATAATAAACTATAGTTAATCCTTTTATTAACTATTAGAACAGGCAGGGTTCTAAGGAGTTTACATGTATTAAATCACTTAATACTGGTAACAACTCTATGGAAGTAAGTACCGTTGTTATTCCCATTTCACAGACAAAGAAGCTGATGCAGAGATAGGTTAATTCACTTGCCCAAGCTCACACAGTTGGAGGATCTAGCATGGCAAATCCAAATCTCTAGTCCAGACCTCTTTTCTAATCCATCCATCACTCAACTTGAGGGGCAGTTCCACCTGGATGGATATTTCTAGTGCATTTTGTTTTTGAAATGTTCAAACTGATATTGCCATCGATCCGCATGCCTGCACAATCCCCTTTCTGGTCCCTATTTCAGTGAATGACACTGTTGACAGTTCTGTCCCTTAGGCCACAAACCTCAGGTGGTTTGTGGTTGTTCCATCTCTTGCATCCATGTGTCTGTTGATGATATCCTCTTAACAGCTTTCCAATCAGCTCCCTTCAGCCGGTCACACTTTGGCCGCCACAGAGTAAGCCCTCACCTCACCATCACTCGGATTATTGTGAATGTCCCTTGCATTGTTTTGCCCATCTCCAGGCTTGACTCCTTCCAAACCATTTTCCACCCTACCCCCAGTTTTGTAGGACTTCAATCTTATGTCACAGTGCTGCCTAAAGTTGGAATGGCTTTCAAACTTCTCACAATGAAATAAAGGTTCTTATAATTTTCTAGCTTTATTCCCACTATCATCATATGCCATGATGTTTCACACACTTGGCTTTTTTTTTTTTAATAAGCTCTTTCTCCTGCCTGGAATATAGCATTGTTTGCTGGAAGAGTTCTACGCATTCTCTGAGCTGCACTTAGGCCATGTTGTTTTCCCTGACTTCACCCATCCCACCCAAGACAAAGCCAATATGTTTTCACCGTGTTTCTGCTGTCCCACAAACATCCCAGTTACATCTGCTATCCCCTGTCCACAGCACATGCATCTAAGTCATACCTGCACATCTCATGTCCGTCTGTATTACACTCAGATTGCTGTCTAGGGAGACAGAGCTGCATCATATGTTCTAAGGAGTGAGGTTGTGACCAAGGGAAATCAGAACCAAGAGAAGAGGATCCTAATGGGGAAGCATGTACACCATGCAGGAAGCCTTGTCAACATCGTCATGCATAGGATTCCCAGGAAGTCGAGAATTTCCTAGGTGGCTGAGCCAGGTTACATTGGACAGGTCTGCAAAGCAATGATTGTAGAAAACTAAAAGGAAATAGAACAGACCAGGAGCACGAATTGGCACATAGCTGACCACACCATGGGGGCAAGTGGGTCATGGTGGAGGGGTGAGTGGTCCATGCCAACTGGCAGGCATATCAGCAGACTTGCCCATCAAGCATTGTGCCTGGTGACTACAAAGAGACTGTCAACCTTCAGGTAAACAATTTTTGTCCATTACGGAAAATATGTTAATTTGAGCTTTTTTATTCTTTTCATTCTTTTTGAGGAGATTAACTTGAAAGTTAGGTATTTGCTGCCAGCCTGCTACATCCTGCAGATATTAGCCCAGGACTGTGGCAAGGGCTTGAGTCACAAGAATGTCACCTTCTAGGAGGAGCCCTTTGTGCCATGATCATCCTTGACTCCTCAGTTACAAGCATGGCTTGAGGGAACTAGGGTACCTGTGCCCCTGGGCACCTCCCTAAGCAGCCTGACTCAATGACCTAAAGTCCCACACATCTGACACCACCGATATCAGGATGGCTAAGAAGGGATAGAACAGATCGACAGCACAAAGCAACACATGGCCACAATTCGTATCAGGTGGCGAAGGTGGAAAGTTAATAAAGACCAATAGCCCAGAGACCAAGCTGGCAGAAGATTGTGTCTACACATTTGGATCATGTAGGAAGAGGGTTAGCATGCCCTGAAACTTGAGCCAGAGGAAGTCAAAATACACTGAGTTAAATAGTATCCAAATCCCTAATTGCTGCTGATTTGAACCCAGCAGCCTATTTTGTATAATACCAACACATGACCTATCTTTAGGGGTGCACGGGCATGACTGTTGGGACGTTGGTGTTTGAATAGCCACAGTGTAGATGTTAGTCCATCAGGGTTATTGACTGTAAGCAACAGAAACTAACTCTGGCCAAGTTAAAGAGAGAAGGAACTAATTGGCAGGAAATCAGTGGCTCACCGAATGATGGGAAGCTGGAGACAAGACACAAGACTTGGAAAATGGGCAGGAATTGAAGCATCTCTGGGGAAAGAGCAGAAAGTGTACTTTCTGCCTCTGAGTGGATATAATCAGTCTCATCAGAACACCAGCAGCTCTCCCATTGCTGTACATTGGCTCTGACACCTCTGAACACAGTCCAGTCTCTGCGAAAGGATCTCTACTCTTCCTCACACCTTTACAAGTTCCCTCTAAACTGAAAGTCCCCAGTGGTTCCATCTCAGCCACAGGCTCATTTACTGATTTCCTGAGACACAGTAAGGGAGACCTTTCCTCTTTCTTTCCACTTGCATAATGAGGGGATAACATGTTATCAGTAAGATTCTCCTAAGACACTAAGGCATTATGGTCTAGGCTTCTTTCTGAGAAACAGCCTACATAAAGAACAGTCAAGGTATTGCACACTGGGCATACCCATGCAGGGTATGGGTATGAACCCACGTGTGAACGTGTATGAGTTCAAAGCTCAGGGAGGTTGCCTTTCCAATGACAGCTTCGTGGGTCGTTCTCATATGAAGTCAGGTTGAGGGATTCTCAAGTTGTGTTGTTTGTATCTCAGTGGATCATAGTGGATCTCAGTGGATCATAGTTTGTATCTCAGTGGGCATAGGACAGTTTGAGTAACCACCTTTACCGTGTACTCAAAATCACTTCTCCCATCCAATCAAGGCTTGCTTATTAGGCCAGGCTTTGTTTTATCAGGAAGAGACCTTTCCCAAGAAGCTCATCAGATCTAAGTAGTCTGGTTAGGTTACTCCACCAGCTTACCGGCCATGCCTAAATATACCTGTATAGGTTCAACGTTGACAGTCTAAGTTCAAGTTGAGATCCTAATGCATATATATTTTACATAGTATCACAGTATATTTAATTTCATATTCTGCTCTTTTTACCAAACAGTGTTAGATTAGATGGTCTCTGGATAGTTGACTATTTTTGAGAAGCATAATTTTTAGTGGCCATGTGATCAGTGTCTCAACCTAACAGTGCAAATGATATAATTCAACATACAATAGTGAGGCAGTATGGTGTTGTGGAAGGAATATCGGTCATCGATGTAGACAAGCTGAGGACTGATTACTGGCTCCCACTTATGAGTAAGTATTTTCTCTAAGTCTCAGTAATCTTATCTTTAATGTAGGAAAAATAATAGCCTTTGTAGCATAACATTATAGTAAAGCTTAAATGAGATACTGCACATGAAGTGCTTTGCATTGGCCTGACGCAAACTTGGTGGCCCATAACTATTGTTTGTTATGAGTAATTTCAATATGGGTGCTGGGCAGGAGGGCTACTTCATTCCTCCTATGTGCATAAATTATGAAAAAGCTTGTATGTGAGTCTAAAGTGGACCTAGAGGTCTGAACAAAATTTAAAGCAACTCCCTGAGTTTGCATCCCACCATAACTCACACATAAGACATGGACTTGGTATATAAAACCAGCCAAATACCTCGGCCAAGCTATATAACAAAATTATCAGGGCTCCAATAAATTAGATATTTTTGGCATCTCTGTGATGTCAGAGTTAGAAGTGACCAAACTTTATTTAACTACATGATAAATCATTGACTCAGCAGAGATTTGAGGCATACATTTTTATCATAAGCAAGACGCTTGTCTGTGGGGACTCCATTATTCATTTCTGGCAAATTCTGTATATTAGGCCAAGGGCTTGGAAACTTTTTCTGTAAAGGTCGGTAGTAAATGTTTTAGGCTTTGTGGCCCAATATGATCTCTGGGTGGCTCAGTCGATCAAGCATCCGACACTTGGTTTCAGCTCAGGTCATGATCTCACTCTGTGAGTTCGAGCCCCGCATTGGGCTCTGCCAGGTGATGCAGAGCTTGCTTGGGATTCTCTCTCCCCATCTCTTTCTGCCCCTCCCCACTCACACACTCTCTCTCTCTTAACTTAATTAAACATTAAAAAAAAACAATAAGTGAATGGGCTTGGCTGTGTTCCAATTGAACATTATTAATAAAAACAGGTGACAGACTCAATCTGGCTCATTTGCCAACCTCTGTACCAGAGGCAAAGCCCTTGAGTTTGTGGGGCGTGGAGTCCACAGAAGAGGAAGGCCTGGTGGGAAGCAGAAGAAAATAGGTGTTACATGAGAAGGACGTATAGCATGGAAGTGGTACGTCACCTGACCACTGGCCACTTTTTAAAATGGGAAGAGTCATGTCGGCTAGAAGAGATTTCTGAAACTCACAGATAAGCTTCTTAGGGAGATTCAATCATTCACCATCAATCAAAATACCAGAATTGTTTGGCTTTATGGCAATAACGTTAAACCTGAAGTATGTTAGACTGAAAAATTTGCTTTATTTTAAATACAATAATGCTTGACCATGTTTCCGGAATGTTCGTATCTCTTCAGGAGATTTGTACCACAATCTATATTCATTACGCTGTCATTATCTCAATAATTTCTTTTCATGTGTAAGCATTTTTTTTTAACCAAAAGGATCGCTTATTAAATTAAGATGAAATGGCAATTAATCTAGAGCATTATCAAAGACAGGAATATGCATTTGTCTGAATCTCTGTTTATAAACATCAATGGCCTGTTAATGTACTAATATTTAGGAGGGCAACATGATAAAAGGTTTCCTGCCTCTGTTAGCTCATTTTGTATTAACATATTCTTGCCACCAGTTAGGCAATTAACAGAGACTTAAAGGAATATTAATTGTAGGCTTCTCTGCCAGGTTGCTGGGTCAACTGTATGCCTAGGAGCTTGCTTCGTGAATTTGTAATAATTATAAGTGATAAAAGTAAGTGACTCTTTCTGAAAAACCTCCTGATATTGTCTTGGAGATAAAGATTAGAGAAATATGAGTTTGTTGTAACAAAGTAAGTGCTTTGGGGAGATGCAGGGACAGGTAAACAAAATTTTCAGAAAGAGTAATGCTAGGAATTCAAGAGGGTTCCAAAGAGCTATCAAATTCTTTACAAATGATGATAGTTCTGGAGAAAACAGCTGCAGCATAGCCCACCATCTGATGAATTTCTACAGGTCAAATGCAGCCCCCTATATAGAACCATGGAGAGAAAAGCTCCCCGTGAGTTGTTTAAATTACGTGCTAGCGTGATTTCTTTATGTCAATGTTCAGGAGAACCTTCTATACTTTCTTTGCCCATTTTATATTGCTTTCTCCACTTCCAATGAGTGAATATATATATATATATATATATATATATATATATATATAAATAAAATGACTTTTACCAAAAGCCAACAGTGACTGAGCCCATATGGGAGAATAGAGTTGAGGAACTTCCTGGAGCCTTCCGTGAAGACAACATAATAGAAACTACCATGGCGAGTCAAGTGTCAGGAAGAGTGAGTAGCTAGGAAATGATAACAGCACCAAGGTGCAGAAAAAAGTTCTGCAACTGTCCTATTACCATACCAGATTTGATTTGACTCCATTATATTTCATCAAATAGTTTAGAAAACCCCCAGCATAAAACATCATCATAATTGTAATCATATATTTGGAGATTTAACGTGCACACCATAATGTACCATTAGTTACACAAATAACTAATAATTTGCTAATGACAATATTATGTTAAGTCAGTTTAGGGGCAATTAAAGTGAATGATATTTACATATGCCTAATGAATCACAGTCGATGGCAGATTAAGAGATTCTAATGAATATTCATCCAGACATTCGCAACCAGCTTCACAGTTTATAAACTGAATTATGGTTGATTTGCCCTTTTAAAAATGAATATGTGAGTATCTTCTGCATGGAGAGAATGAACAATTGGGCCTGACTGTAAAATTTTTTTAAAGCAATGTACTGGTCAGAACACAAAACATTTTTATGCACTCTCATACCCCTGGCTTCGCTGTTCTTTTTTATATCACAGATCAGTGTTGATGAACTATCTCCATTTTCATTCTAATCCATGACATGAAATATAGAAATTGTTTAGTAAAAGATTAAATGGAATTCAAGTTTTATGCAGCCCCACTGAGGAAATAATTACAGGTAGTTTTTGCCATTGAGACAGTGAATACAAACTCTATGTCATGCTCTCTCCATCCCCATGCGACACGGAAGACTGTTCTGTAGCTATACTTGGTCATGATAAAATTGGGAAAGATTTACTATCCTTTCAACTTGGTCATTTAAAAAAATAATAAAACAGGCAAAAACACCTTCGTGTGGCCCTGTTAATACAGGTTCAGACCAAACAAAGTTATGGTTTGAACATTTACTTTTTCCTAAAAACTATAATCCTTTCAGCTTTTACTAGCAGTTCCTCAGAAATACTGTGAGTTTTATTCCTGTGGCGAAGATGTAAGTCGAACTCTCTCAGTCTTTCTCAAGGTCCTGCAATAGGTCTATCTATGAGAGACCAGATGTCTACAGCTCCCATTTCTGTTTTACCTTAAATTAGACAAGGTTGTCTCTCTGTTGTTTCATATTATAAAGGTATTCTTTATTGCAACATCTTTTTTCTTCATAGGGGCTTAGAGACTGGAATCCCAGCATTTTGGTCCCTGGGAGGACAGTAAGATAACCGAGTGTGCGCTGGATGGCTGCTCACATAAGATGTCGAACTCCAAATAATAGTGCTACAAAGTGGGGGCCTCCTAAATAGACAAATAGTTTAAAGGGGGTAAACTTTGAAGCTGACCTTTCATTTTGCATATTTCCACACGGACCTTAATAATTTCATTGCATATTATTAAAGCTTTCAAAGATCAACTAGTGTGACACATGTCAGAGTTAATGACTTTTTGCTTTTCAGAAATAATGCCAATAGAGTGTGTGTCTTACCTGTCAAGTTAAGAAAAGAATTGATCTCTAGTGCTTCCTCTCGTTCTTGCTCTTACTCTCACTTTATTTGCCAGGCGTTGGTTTATTTTTTTATGTGGGGTTTGGCATTTTCAAAAGTCTTCTAAGTATTTCCTTAGTGTTATAAGCCTTTATATGTAAGTCTTATAAGTATTTTATGGGGGAAATCATCAATGTAACATTTACATTTATATTTTTATTTTTTAAAGTATATTTATTTTGAGAGAGACAGAGACAGTGCAAGTGGGGGAGGGGCAGAGAGAGACAGGGAGAGAGAGAGAATCCCAAGCAGGCTCAGCACTGTCAATGAGGAGCTAGATGTGGGGCTCAAACCCACGAAACTATGAGATCATGACCTGAGCCAAAACCAATAATTGGATGCTTAATCAGCTGAATCACCCTGGCACCTCTAACATTTATATTTTTAGAGGTTCATATTAGGAGGAGGGAATTGATGCTTTAGAAACAGGCTGGCATTCTCCTGGTGAGGTACAGACATTTACAAGAGGGGATAACCTCTGGGGATTAACCCAGAACCTTCTTTCCCCTGGGGATGCATCATCCTTCACTTGCTTCTACTTGGAGACATAGGGTTTAGGTCACAGACATTTAAGCCAGATTCAACATTATATAATGTGAGGGAAATAACAAATCGGTGAGCTAATATGTTATTGGGGTCTGGTATATCCTATTGGCCCCATCTTAGTCTTTATCAATCAGAGGGCCAGAGTTTGGAGGAATGGGCCAGAGGACTGCAATATATATTGGTGGAGATGAGGGGTCAGTCTTGTTATTCTGGGCCTCTAAGCACTGCAGCAGAGGACTATGGGTAGTCTGGTGACCGGGCACCCCAAGTGAATGCTCAAAGCCTGTGAAGATGTCCCAGGAGCCCATGGGGGGGGGGCGGCGGGGAGGGATGGAACAGGCCAAGAGCTTGATCTCCATTCATCTACCATGGAAGAATTATTCCACTGCCATCTGTCCTATATGTCATGGTTCCTTGTGAGGTTTCATTTTGGAAACTTTGGCACTATTAAGGGTGGGAGACTGGGGGTAAAAAGGCAAGTAACACAAGTAACAAAATTTCACAGATGTTTGAAAATGACTAGGGTAATAAGACACGAAGAAAAAAATATGTAGTAAAGGAAAACTTCAGAACTCCTCCTACTTGGAAGAGGTGTCCAATGGTAGGTACAATGAAATGTACTTACTTTCTTCTCCATTACTGTAAGAAGTCTCTAGTATTCCTCGGGAAAAATGAAATGTTCTTCCTCAGCTTTGCCCTAATGCTTTCCTTTGGAGCATGACATGGACCTTTCACTGTGGCAATTATCACCAATCACCTTCTCCCTCTAACACACACAGTCTTATAGATTTAAGGCCTTTCTCCTTTTTATCACAACCTCCCTTCTTACTCTTTACTGACCTACTGTATATTGTGGGCTGAGCTATCAAATCTCATCTCAGGATTAGAGAAGCCAGTTGTTTACATCAAATTCCTAGACAAGTTTTATTTTTATTTCATGCCATTTTCATATGGCACAGCAGGACAGCACTGGATGAGCTCTACTTTGCTGCCTGATGAGGAGAGCTTTCCCAATGGTCTTATTTAATTTAATTTATTTATTTTTAAAGTTTATTTATTTATTTTGAAAGAGAGAGAGGGAGCATTAGAGGGAGAGAGGCAGAGAGAGAGAAGGAGGGAGGGAATCTCAAACAGGCTCCATGCTGTCAGGCTGTCAGAGCAGAGCCAACATGGGGCTTGAACTCACAAACCGTGAGATCATGACCTAAGCCAAGATTAAGAGTTGGACGCTTAACTGATTGAGTCACCCAGGTGCCCCACCAATGGTCTCATTTTAAAGTGGGGAGGACATAAGGGCATGTTAAGGAATGAGAACAACTGTGGTCCACTCAAAATGAGGTTCACATGAGTAAATTTGGGACACATTCATGAATCTCGTCAGAGTTATGTGTTAAACAATAGGGGCTCCGGCATTTTAAACAGGCATGTATGGTTATGCTTTTCCCATGTCACTGAAAAACTTGGCCATTTGAATTTCATTGAAGTCACAGACTGTTCTGTGAGATAATCATTTGCTCTGTAGTCTCTAAGTTAGGAGTTCTTCATAAACTCTTGTATATGTCTTGCATATTAGACTCACTTGATATGTTGTTGTAATTTGGTATTTTCACATTTAATAGCTTGAAAGAACATAGTTCATTTTACAGATGAAAAAAACAAGCCAGAGAAAAGTTGAATTTCTCAAAATCACCATGCAAGTCAGTTGAGTTTCAAACCTTTGCCTCACAGAGTCTTACTCTTGTTAGAAATTCTGCATACGTAAGATGCTCATTGATTTGAAGTATGGTTGCCAAGTAGGCAAGCAGAACCCTTCCACTGTATCTTCTGCAAAAAGCTTTATCTGGATTCAACTGAATGCCTGGATTCTTCTCATCATCTGACCCAGCCTCCTTGCATGGCCTGGACTGCCACATACATAGACTGGGGGCAACTCATGTGCCCCATTCTGAACCATCATACCCAGTGTGGGCTTAGAGAAAGTGCAGCCTGGGCCTCTCATTTTTAATGTACCAGAGATCAAAGTGAGTGGGTTTACAGGCCCAGAAACTCTTTTAAGCTACGAATAGTATGAAAAATATAAAAATACAGGCTTTCATCTATCCTCCCCGTGAAACAAAGTTCCAGGAATGAAGAGAGATTATATCATTCTTTAATTCAACAACTTAGTGATAGTGAAGATGTCAATTCTCCCCCAAATAAACTACAGATTTAAAGGAATTCCAATAAAATTTTCAGCAGGATTTTTTGATGGCATACACAAGTAAATCCTAAAATGTATATGAAAAGTCACAGAAACCAGAATAACTGAAACAATTTTAAAAACAGAAGAATAAAGCTGGAAAAATCACATTATCCAATTTTAAGAATTGCTATAAAGCTCTCATAATGAACACATTGTGTATTGGCAAAAGGGCAGTTAGATAAAACAAAATACAGAATTTAGAATTAGATTGACCATATAAATTTGGCCAATTGATTTTTGACAAAGAAACAAAGGAAAATTAATAAAGAACAGTATTTCAAAGAATGGTGTTGGAATGATTGAACATCCATAGGTAAAACAAAACAAAACAAAACACATGAAAACCAAAAACCAAAAAACTTTGAACTCATCTTTGCATTTTATACAAAAATTAATTCAAAAAGGATCTACCTGTAATACATAAAACTATAAAACTTCTAGAAGAAAACACAGGTAAAAATCTTCATGACCTGGAGTTAAGCAAAGAGTTCAACAGGGTTCAGAACAGCTTTCCCCAAAATACGTCACCTTGGCATAGTGAATATTTGATGCTGAAGAAATATAAGAAAATGCAGGTGCAAGAGGGACTTTATAACATCCCCTTTCTTTCCTAAAGCAGGTCATAAGACCCTCATGTGAGAGGTCCCTCCTTATACCTGGAAGAAAGGAGCATCCTTATCTCTGAAGATGGAGGGGGATGGAGAGGAATCTGAATGACATTGCTAAGTTTCCTCTAGTTTACTATGCTTGGCTCATACCCTTTGGTCCTGTCACCTTTTTTTATGACTTTCCATTCTTCATCAAGCCTGGTAGAAACATGCTCAACTTTAACTGTTTCTTTTGGTTTTCATTTCCTTCTGAGGTCTCCCATGTTACATAAAACTTACATTAAATAAATTTGAATATTTTTTTTCTTGTTAACCTCTTTTGTCGTTTCATATTAGGGAGAACCCAAGAGGGTAGTGGGAAAAAGGATTTTTTTTTCCTCCTCTGCAAGTTCGTAGACATGACACCAAAGACAGGATCCATTAAAAACATTGATAAATTGAACTTGCTCAAAATTAAAAATTATAGCTTCATAAAAGATACAGGAAGGAAAAGTAACAAACTGGGAGAAAATATTTGCAAATCACATATCTAATAAAGAACTTGTATCCAAAATGTATGAAGAATGCTCAAAATTCAACAATAAGAAAACAAAAAACCCACTTAAACAAAAGCCAAAATATTTGAACAGATACTTCACCAAAGAAGATATACAGAAGCAAATAAGCATATGAAAAATGTTCAATCTCATTAGCCAGTAGTGAATGCAAATTAGAACTACAATAAAATATAAAATAACATAACTATTTTATGACTAAAAAATACCAAAAGAACAACAAAAATCGTTAATACCAAATACTGGCAAGGACGAGAGTAACTAGAATCATCACACATTTCTGTTGGGAATGCAAAGCAATACAGCCGCTCTGGAAATCATTTTGGCAGTTTCTTATAAAGTTAAATGCCTACATGCCACATGACCCAGAAATCTTATTCCTGGTTATTTACCCTAATGAAATACAAATGTATGTTTACACAAAAGCTTGTATCCAAGTGTTTACAGCAGCTCTATCCATAATCATCAAAAACTGGAAACAACTCAAATGTCTTCATTTAACAGATGAATACAATGGAATACTAGTCCATAAGGAATAAGCCATTAATACACACAATAATTTGGAATAATCTCAGAAACACTAAGCTGAGTGAAAGAAGCAGGTTCCCAAATGTTATATGCCTTTCCACCGGAAAGGTTACCTAATCAAGCGGAATCCACATAATTCCATTTATACGACATTCTCAAAAGTACAAGCTACATCAAGGGAGTACACATCAGTGGCCATGGAGGCTAGGGATGGGAGAAAGGTGTTACCACACAGGGCTAGCATAGGAGAGAGTTTTGGAGTGATGAAATTCTTTTGTGTCCTAATTGTGGCGGTAGATACAAAGAGTACATACATGTTAAGACTCATAGAACCACACACATACAATATTTATTGTATGTTCATTTAAAAAATCTTGTAGTGGAATCCTGTTTTCCACTGTGTCAAATCTAAACTTGGTCTGCCCACTCATGAGACCCTCCATAATCTGTTTCCTTACTTTGTCGTACATCTAGGGACGTTTTCTTGCTGGCCCATGAGTGACCTCAGGTATGTCCCCATACCATCCATCTTCTATTCTTTGATGAACAAACAGAATTGATCCCCTAGAAAAGGCTAGCCATAGTGCTAGCATTGGAGGTACAAGATCTTCTCAACTATGACATCCTTTCCTCTCTTCTTCTTTTTATTCAAGAAAGTCCCACTGAAGCCTTAGCCAGTCCTGTGCTCTGGTCATTCCTGCAACTACTGGCCACTGCTCTCTCAACTATTCTAAGTTATGTACACCAGTGAACTAACACTACACTGCGATTGTACACTACACGATTCTGTTGCATTTCTCCAACTAAGTTTTAGGTTCTTCAAAAACAAAACCTTTGTGTGTTTGCTTGCTTTTTCAGTCAAACCTCAAATGATCAAATGGCTCTTAACACAGAGTAAGTGCCCATTAAATACTTCATTTCAAACATGCATTGGCATGAAGATGAATGAGTAGCTGCTAATCCCTCAGAAACATGAACACAGTTCTGAATTTGAAAGACGTTAAAGTTTTTCTTATTTCTAGTTCCACTGCTTCTCTTAACATATCTATAAACTCTTTGCCTTGCCTGACTTTTCTCAGCAAGAACGGTATCACTTTATTCAATTCTGTTTCACACCCTCAACCCTTTCCCTGACCTGTGTCTCTTAGAAACCTGAACATTTTTCCCTTTTATTTTGTCTTGTAGCTTATGGTCTTCATTTAATTCTATCCCTTTCCTAGAACTTTCTTAGGACTAGATGGTTTATAAATTTTTTAAATGTTTTATTTATTTTTGAGAAAGAGAGAGAGAGTGCTTAAGCAGAGAAGGGGCAGAGAGAGAGGAAGACACAGAATCTGAAGCAGACTCCAGGCTCTGAGCTGTCAGCACAGAGCCCGATGCAGGGCTTGAACCCATGAACTGTGAGATCATGACCTGAGCTGAAGCTGGAGGCTTAACTGACTGAGCCACCCAGGTGCCCCAGGACAAGATGGTTTATACCCTGCTATGTCTCCTCCACACCTCATGAATTTATCTTTACATTTTTTATTCCAAATTTGTTGTTTCTACTTGTCATATGCTTATGGGCAGATGATAAGAAAAAGCTAATCTTGAAGTACTGAGCATTATTGCCTGTTTGCCCCCTTTCTTCCTTTGGTCATATGTTAGCATCCAGTTGTGAGTTCCTCCAGCCACTTCTGACCTAGAGTTCCTGCTTTGTCTCTTTCTCTTTGCCCTCCCTCACTATCCTGATGGGAACCGTGGCTGCTGTAAGCCCATTATAATCATACTATCATGTTGGATGGGAAATGCAACTTCTTAGAAAAGCTCTAAGAGCAACAGGAACTTGGATTTGAGGTTCTTGATTTTATTTTCACCTTGGTCCTCAAAAGTCATGTAAAGTCTCTTCACTGTTTCCATATATAAAATAACCGGGGTTTAAGTGGCATCCTTTCAGCTGAACATGGCCATTGTTATATTCTGAAAGGATTTTGACCAGATGCAAGCCGTAGATAAAGGTGATCCTAACAGAAAGGGAGGCAACAGAGGACTGGGAAAGCAGAGACCCCAGAAGAAGACACAGCCCATGTCCCTCCACCTAAGACAAGTAGCAAATCTCCGTCCTCTGAGAAGTAACTTATTTCTCTGCATGTTCATCACAATTTTAGCAACAAAATCAGCAGAATATTTGCACATTTTTAAAAGTTTATTTTGAGAGAAAGAGAGAATGGTAAAGGGGCAGAGAGAAAGAGCAAGAGAAAATCCCAAGCAGGCTCCACCCTGTCAGCACAGAGCCCCCATGCAGGGCTTGATCTCATGAACTGTGAGATCATGACCTGAGGCAAGATCAAGAGTCGGAGGCTTAACCAACTGAACCGCCCAGGTGCCCCAGAACATTTGCACATTTTAAGATAAGTCAAAATCTGCTCTCCTCCTAACTTCCAACTCAGAACAAAAAATAGAAAATACGAAAATCTTACAGTGTAGCCATGTTTGCAGTTTCAGTCCTGTGGCTGAAGCCGGTGTTTGATGGCCACTTTGGCACTGAAGAAGAACATTCACAATTCACGGCCACAACTGTAGGTTAATTGACGAAGTCAAGGTAATTCAAGGTGAGTCAAGTGTGAGCATATTGGAGCCAGAGAGGAAAGATGGACAAGTTTTAAATGGCTTTATCCCTTAGCTTTGCTTATCTGTATATAGTACATTTTCTACAACGAGGCTGTTTAGTTTTCATGAGAAAAAAATGTTATATTTTACTCAATTGCTATTCGGGTCTGCTTTGTTTATCTTCTTAACAAGACATCCTACTTTTATTTATTTATTTTATTTTTTAGGACATACTACTTTTAAAATAAAACAATAATAATTCATACAGTTCTAAATAAGTAGTCTGGAGCAGCACCAGAAAGAGGCAGGACTTTTGTAAGGTAAGCTAATCAATCATTTATTTTAAAGGGAGCAAGTGGCTGTCGGACCTCAGAATGGAATCATCAGAATGGGGATTGAGGAAAGAAAAAGGATTCCAATTAAGAAAAGGAATCTCCCTGTATTTGTTCATTCATTCATTCATTCATTCATTCATACATTGAACATTCCCAAGTGCATACTCTTTGGTAAGGATACAAAGTCATTTTAAAGTCTGGAGAGGAGGTCTCACAATTCCTGCTTAAGTTGATAGAACAGGTACAGGCGGAAATTCACACCCCTCTCCCTTCACGTAGAGAAAAAAATAAGTAAAATATGTTTTAAATTAAAAACATACAACCCCTCTCAAAAACAAGGGAGTATCTCTGTCATCCAGAAATAAGACTGTGAGAGATGATGGGGGTGCTGGTGTCCCAGGTGCTAGAAGAGGAAATTGACTCCAGCTTCTGAGAGTTCCCTGGGCAAAGGGAACAGACCACAAAACTCCCCGAACGGAGTTGGGCTGGCTGTGTGATCCAGAAGGCAGAGCAATGTGCCCTTCACAGAAAGAGAATGTAGAACACGCTGCAGTTATGGCCTGGGTCTGTGACTAACAACCAGCGGCTGCCCGAGGTGTCAGAAGAGAAAAGCTGGGATCCCCCAACCTAGTAGCACGTGCTGGTGGAGAGGTGCGATCAGCAGCATTCTCATAGACAAGACACCCCAACTGCTGACACACAACTTGGTTCTCAATGGAAACCTGGGCCAGGTGGGGGCAACCCCCCAATTTCTCAGGCAACAAGAGGCCAACAAGAGAAGAGAAGCAAGAACACAAACAAAAGGTAATTTTCACTCAAGATGGGGTAGTAAACATTTAAAACACAGAAGAGAAACTTATACCATAATTGATAGCCAAAACACTCAATAAGTCAAGAATTCATTTCTAAAAGAACAGAAGTAATACTATCTTAAAAACATTTTAAAACTCCCAATGAACTAAAGGAAAAAAAATACCTCCAAAAATAATAAATTATAGGAAGGGATTATGAAACAAAAGCAGGCAGATATGAAAAAGAACCAGGAAAAAATCCTGGGAATAAAAATGATGAGCACTATAATTAGAAAAAAACTAACACTACTCTAGATGAACACAACCCATTAATGAAGTTGGACAGCATTCCAGGGTGTTCACTCAGAATACAGAACGGATTGAAAACATGAGACCAAAAAGTGTAGATTTAAGCTTCTGCTTAGGTACAATGTAAGAGCTCCAAGGTGGAGAATTAAGGACGTGGGAGATACTTAGCATAGCTGGGAATTTTCCAGAACTGAAAAACAAATCCTCTGATGGGAGGCACACGTGAACAAATTAGGTTTTTAAATAAGGATTGTTCATGTTAACACATGTCCAGCTGTAGTCCCAAATGATAAGCAAATGGAAACAGCTCAGCGCTTTTTTAGTCCTTGCTCTACCCTCTGGCGCTCACTCACACACCCACAGAGTGGTCACAGTTACCTCTGGATAACTGGGCGCATGGCTCTTCTTCTTCCCCATCTCCCACAGCAGTGGGAGTTCTGTGCAGCCGGAAGATACCTGAGCTAGGGGTGGCCAAGCCTGGGTGTGCCTCTGAAGCTGAGGTGTGCCACTCTTACTGGCACATGAAGTATATTGTTTCATTGAAGTTGTAACACAGATTAGCAGGGATGATCTTCCAGCTCAATTCCCTCTCTCCCCAGCCACCTCATTTCATGTTTCAATTCTAGGTTGCCAAAGAAAAATGTCAGAAAGGGCCCAGCCTTTGGCCAACTACAAAATAGACACCAGCTGTCACCCGGAGACCTCCTCCCCTGCACCCTACTGCGGCCCACAGGCTTTGGGGTGATATTTATAGTGAGCATCTCTCCATTCCATCAAGCAGCAACATTTAAATCTCTTGTTCCATACTTTACTGGCTGTAGGTTATAAATGTTTTATGTGCCGCTGAGCTTGCAGCATTACTATTTTATTAGAAGGTTAAATATCTTTTCTTCATAGCTGTTTTACTAGTGAAATTGTTCTTTCTCTTAAAATGTTAACTTCATGCTTGTTATGAAATGGAAACTGGCAGGATGTTGGTGTAAATAAATGTTCAAAGATGGTTTGGCCCATTTGAAAGCAAGCTTGGATGACGCTAGGACTTTTTTGCGTCTTCTTTTTTTCCTTTTGGGTTGATTTCAAATAATTTAGGAAGAGAAAGGGATTTTTTGATACCCTAACAACTTGATACAGTCCTTCAGGACTCTGGGATTGCGGAGATGTATTAAATTCAAATTTTGGCAACAATCCAAAGAATCATTTGTGAATTTATGCAGGTGCACATCAGAATGGAGCAGGCAAAATAGAGAATCAAATTACTTGGATGGTCCTGGAAAAGCCACTGGACAATTCTGAGTATCAGTTTTCTCGTCTGTCCTGTCTCGTGCCTTTCTTATTCTGTCTTTCTCCCTAACTGAGAATCAAATAAGTTGGGGAAGTAGACTGGGGAGAAATTACTTCTCCTAGAAAGCTGGACTGGGCTTCTTGTCCTCCATGACAGAAGAATGATGTTACAAAAAAAATCACGCTCTCTCTGACAAGAACTAGCCAACATTACCACCAGCTTCCTTCCCAAAGGGAACCATACCCAACCATGTTCTTTCACTTTCCCACGTCTTTGTTCATACTGCCTCCTTGACCGTTTGTCTCTTCTTTACCTTAAAGCTCTGCATCTTCAAAACCAAGTTCAATGGTCATCTCCAGTCTGCAGCATTTTCTAGACTAACCCCTATTGTTCACACATACATACATCAGGTGAGAATCACTCATTCATTGCTATTCTCATCTTAAGCCTTACTCCATCTATTCATTGATCTATTTCCTCAAAAATCTTCTATGAAATATCTGCCATGTGCAGTGGCAGTGGAGATAAAAAACTAAGTGAAATACAATCTGTATCCTTAGGCTCATGTATCTTTATTTCTGCATTATATTTGAGCTTACAACAATGTTCAGGATGAGGCTTTATTGAAACCACAAAAATTCTTCTGGTCTTTAAATCAAATCACATTTCTTTCATTTATTAACTAAGGAAATGTTTATTAAAAGTATACTCTGCATCATCTTCTGTGTTACATGTTGAGGAAGAGATAAGTAATATATGTTGTATATATGTATGCATGCATACACACATATATATGTATACTACGTATACTTATATATACACATATAATAATGTCAAGTATTGGGGCGTCTGGGTGGCTCAGTCAGTTAAGCATCTGACTTCAGCTCAGGTCATGATTTCATGGCTTGTGAGTTCAAGTCCCATGTCAGGCTCTGTGCTGACAGCTCAGAGCCTGGAGCCTGCTTCAGATTCTGTGTCTCCCTTACTCTCTGCCCCTCCCCCACTTATGCTTTGTCTCTGCCTCTCTCTGTCAAAAATAAATAAACATTAAAAAAATAATAATGTTATTACTACATGGAAAGCCTCTAGCTTGTCCTTCAGCACTAGAGTTACAAGTCTATCCTTTTTTTTTAATGTTTATTTATTTTGAGAGAGAGACAGAGACAGAGAGGGGGAAGGGGCAGAGAGAGAGGGAGAGAGAATCCCAAGCAGGCTCCACGCTGTCAGTGCAGGAGCCCAACATGGGCCCAATCCCATGAACCTCGAGATCATGACCTGAGCTGATATCAAGAGTTAGATACTTAACCAAAAGGCCACCCAGGTGCCCCAATGAGTCTATTATGTTAAAAGTAAAGAGCTCAGTAATCTGTCTCTCCCCCTAGACCAAAGTTATATGAAGAATCATGTCTTCCTTTATTTACATCATCACCCTAGCATAATGTTGGGAATAGCAGATGTTCCAGAAGAATTGGAGTGAATTGTACTGCCATTATTTGAGTGTTGGAAGTCTATTGAGGATGTTTGTTTAGGTCTAAGAAAGAGAACCCAGCTACTTTACAGTGAAATGGTACCTAATAATGTGGAATTCTTGGATTCAGCAGGTCTAAAGCAACTTTGGATTTGTTTTGACATTTATGAAAATGTCAGGGTTTTATGATAATTTAAACACTTACTCTAAGTATTGCCCTGAGATCAGAAGAGCAAAACAACAACACAGACCAGTGAAAGTTCTCTTGTATAAGAAAAAAGGAAATAGACTCATTGTATAAAGAAGCACAGTTTTGAGATGGAATGTGTCATAGAGCTCACTTGTCCCTATTGTTAGATTACACATATCACTATTGAACTAGGACAATATAAAAAGCCTTATCACCAAGAGACATAGTGAGAATACTTGATATAATAAGACGTAGCCACTAAAGCAAAGGAGTCAACTGCTTAACTAGGCAAATAATTTTGAAGATGTCCTTCCAACCCATAATCAGTAAGACCGATGTCTCCCCCACCGCACCGCGGGACTGACTATTAAAAGAAGATTGGCTCTCAAATGTATGTTATAAAGGGTTTCCCTGAAAGATAACAAATTTTATATCACAAGAAAATGACTTTGCCTGTATAGTAGAGAGTACTTAAAATATTACTTCATGTCAATTCTGAAATCATTTGTTTGAGGACAGCACTTGCCTTATCTTTCTTATCAGAACAAAGCTCAAAACCCTCAGCAAAACTGAGTTACTGTTTATGAAAGTACTTTGCAAATTCTAAAGTACTCGGTCAGGTTAGTTTATGCTATTTCTGTTATGCTTTGAGATTCTGGGGTGTTTTCCTGTGGTTCATCAGAGAAACTTCCTGCCTGAGCACCTCTAGTACTTCAGACCTAGATAAACTGTGACTAGTAAACCAGAATTATTACAAACCTATCCAGACCAAAAGGACATCATCTGAAGGACAGAAAGCACGCTTATATTTCTCTTGGAGTGTTTGAAGTAAGGGCCATCTTGGAGTCTCCTGTTAATGATGCCCTCCATGGCCCCTTAGGTGTGGACTTTCAGTGTTGGAATGCCTCTAAAGCTACTCTATTAAAAGAGAAAAAAACCTAACTATAACAACAGATGGACAAATGCCCATTATGGACCTGCACTGTCAGTACACTCTTCCATAACCGTGGTCTTACTTGCTCCTGTGGCAGTTTCCGAGCTCACGGTGGTCAGTGAAGTCACTTAGGCAGGACGTGGAAGGTTTAGAGGGCAGCATTAATGCTCCAGCCTCCACTCTGAAGCCTGAATGCCAAAAAGAATGGCACGACATCTTAAAAGGCTAGGAAGAGAGCCAGAGTCTAGAAAGTTCAAACTTCAGCTGCCTTTATTGGAATGAACTACATTTGTTTGCTTCACGCAGTGAGCTGAGAGCAGTCATTCTCTCAGATAGCTTTCTAAATTATGACTAAAGTACACTAAAGTAATTGTTCAAGAGACATTTCCTGATTTATTGTTTGCTCCATAAAGCTATTTATTAAGATAGATGAAACTGAAAAAATAATGTACCCTAAACAATGTAAAACTAGATAGGTAGAAATGGACCTTCCTCTTTCTTGTTTCTAAAACATGTGTAGAGTACTTTCTCTCTAAAGTAGTTAGATACTTACCAGAGAAAAAAAAAGCAAAAAAGAACCATTGTAGATAGTTCACACTGAGGGGTTTTGGTACAGGGGATTGGTTACATGGATAATGGCAGAACTGAGGGGCCAGATGGGACCCAGGGAGGCAGCCCAGAGTTTGGCAGAGTTTGTACTACCATTGAGGATTGAGGAAGAAGGGTTGCAGGATGAGTCAGTGCTGTTCAGCAGGAGTCAGGACAATTGTGAGAACTCCTGGTAGCAGCTGGGCTAACAAGGCAGAGGTGGTGCCAAGCCAAAGGAACAGCACAACTTCAGCTGGAGATGCCTCAGGAAACATCTGCTTGCTCCTTGGTCTTTCAAGCTTCCAGCCTTCCACCAGTAACTCTCATTGGCTGAGCAGACCTGGGAGTAAGAAGCAGGGGCTTCTGGGAAATGCAGTCCCCTCTCATATAGGGCAGAGGGCCAGAAGGCAGGGGCGGAAGGGCAGGAAGGGCAAATCTGCAACTGACCGACAGACAATCTAAGAAGAGGTGACTTTTCCCCCAACATTAAAAGAAGTTTGGGGGCACCTAAAAGGCTGAGTCAGTTAAACACCCTACTCTTAATTTTGGCTCAGGTCATGATCTCACAGTTTGTAAGTTTGAGCCCCACATCAGGTTCTGTGACATCAGCACAGATGTCACAGAACCTGATGTCAATGCCTGCTTGGGATTCTCTCTCTCTTTCTCTCTCTGCCCCCCCCACCCCATTTTTCTCTCTGTCTCTCTCAAAAGAAGTAAAATAAACTTAAAAAGTATTATTTAAAAAAGAGTTTTATCTCTGTAGAACTTAAATGAATTTATACATGCTTTGTGTCTTTCATTTTACTCCCATGTTTAATTAGTGACCTGAGAACAGGTTTGCTGATTAAGATTGAATAATTAACCAGAAATTGGTTATAAAAGATAGTCAGTCATAACATCATCTGGGAAAGTAGAGAAGTAACTGGATTCTGCCCCTATCAAGATTATCCATCCAGAGGTTAGCCAGAAATTGTCTCAGAAACACAGTCCTTGACCAAAGTCATTGCTTAATCTGACTCTGTAACCTCAAAGGGAATGAAACTTTGGTTTCACACCTGCTACAGGTGGGGCTCACACTCTCCAGTACCTGTGGGATGTCTGCTCTGCACGGTCCTGCCTTTCTTCTTTCCAGACCATGCCCACGCCCTGAGAATTGGGTGGGAAAAGCCGACCAGACACCTAATTGTTCACTTGAAAGTTAAGTTGCACGTTGAGGTAATATTTTCCCATTTTTGGTTAATGGCTGAAGTCTTATGCCAGCTCAGAAAATTCTTCCTAATTGATAGGTGATCTGTTGCTCTGTGAAGAACTGACACGGGTGGAGACGTTTCAAAATAAGGCCACGACAGGGAAACTGCCTTACCCATCTATATTTGAACTGGGCCAAAACCTTTAGATTGAGTAAAATGGAATATATATTTTTTAAACCAACTGCTTGAGAAGCCAGCTGGAGAATGGACATCGTTTTTTTTTAATATTTATTTATTTCTGAGAGAGAAAGAGAGAGAGAGACAGTGTGTGAGTGGGGGAGGGGCAGAGAGAGAGGGAGACACAGAATCCAAAGCAGGTTCCAGGCTCCGAGCTGTCAGCACAGACCCCGATGCGGGCTCAAACTCACAAACCCTGAGATCATGACCCGAGCTGAAGTCAGACGATTAACTGACTGAGCCACCCAGGCCCTCGAGAATGGACATCTTTATATCAAGGCTGATGGTTGTGGACCTTCTGAAGGTAGAATCAGTAGTCAATGTATAACTCAGACTATTTTAGCTTGTTAATCTCCATAGAAAACTTTTCTTTCCTTCAACTCATGTAAATGCCCTTCTTTTTCCTAAATAAAAATCCCTTGCTTTCACCCTACAAATGGGACACACTACTTGGGTTTCTACCAGAATCTGTGATCCAAGAATTGAAATTCTTTGATCCCAAATAAATGCTTGTTTGTTTCTTGTTGTGGTTCTTTCTTTTCAGGTTTAGAGATAAATCTTGAGTCAAGCTCAGAGGCCAAGAGATACAGGACAGAGTAGAAAGAAGCACTGTTTTATTTCCCTAAACCAGATTTAAAACAGGTTTGAAGTACATTTTTGAAATGTGCTTTGATATCCATGTCTTGTCACTTTT
Source organism: Cryptoprocta ferox (assembly GCA_028646485.1). Lineage (NCBI taxonomy): Eukaryota > Metazoa > Chordata > Mammalia > Carnivora > Eupleridae > Cryptoprocta > Cryptoprocta ferox. The sequence continues at coordinate 26,642,065 of CM053577.1, read as the reverse complement.
AAGCCACTGAAAAAGCCCTCTGGCAGATGCCCAGAGACCTCCAATATGCCACGCATGCCCAGAGACCTCCAATACCTCACACATGCCAGGAGCCCAAACCACGCTTAAAAATTATTTACTTCCCCTCTGTTCCAAAAAACAACCACAGCCAAAACTAACAACTGTAATGCCCTCTCCTTCATGGCAGTTTATAACAATAATTAATTTTAATTTAATGTGTTCTATGCACCACACACCGTTCTAAACATTTTATATGCATAAACTCATCTAGTGCCCACAACAAATCTATGTGGTAAATCATATTATAGTATGAGGAAACTGAGACACAGAGAAGTTAAACAGCTTACCCAGCTTACCCAGAATCACACAGATTTTAAAAACCCAGAAGACTGACTCCAATTTATGGTCTTAGTCAGTGCACTAGATTCCTCTTGGCTTTAGTCAAGAACTAAGAGTAAAGCAATCAGTGAATTTACAGTTACATGTGAATAATTGATAGTCATTAAGCCTCCCTGAGAAGTCTGCACTTTTAAAGGATGCCCATAAGCCAGGGCGCCTGGATGGCTCAGTGGGCTGAGTGTCCGACTTCAGTTCAGGTCATGATCTCATGGTTGATGGGTTTGAGCCCCCCATCGGGCTCTGTGCTGACAGCTCAGAGCCTAGAGCCTGCCTCGGATTCTGTGCCTCCCTCTCTCTCTGCCCCTCCCCTGCTCACACTCTGTCTCTGTCTCTCTCTCTCAGACATAAATATTAAAAAAAAATAAGATGTCCATAAACCAAAGGAATGTCAACCAAAACATGTTTGTGAAATGCCTACTATGTGCATTGAAAGATGATTCAGTCACAACCTGGATTGCCACTGGGGTTACAAGCATAGGCCTTCAGTCGTAACTGAATTTGAATCCGGCTCTGCCACCTATCAGATATTGGCCTAAGCAGACTATTTAAATTATGCAGACTTTATTTTCCTTTCCCTGTAAAATAGGATAAAACAATAACTTTCTGATTAAATCTAAAAATGGCCATAAAGCAACTTAGCATGCAAACCAATACATAATAAGTATTCCATATATGGTAGCTAGTATTATTATGAGCTTTCTTCCTGGACACACAGACAGAAATGGCAAAGTAGTCTATAAATGTTATAGTGGATGCATAGTGAAAAGGATAGTACAGTGCAGGGGTCTGCAAAATGTACCCCCAGTGTCTTGGGCATCTGCAGGTGTGCCTTGGGGGCTGACGGGCAGGGGTGAGGTGTGGAGAGGGTTTGAAGTGTGGAGAAAGAATATGACACCACCACCACCTCGCTAGCCCTGTTGTCATTTCAACCAGAGCAGCTCTGGTGAATGTGTGTGTGTGTGTGTGTGTGTGTGAGTGTGTGTGTGTGTGTGTGTGTGTGAATATTGGCCTTTCCTATCACATTGCATTCAGGAAAGGGTCTTGTTTAAAAGGCTCACCAAGAGAGACTAGGAGTCCTACGCAGACTTCCTCTTTTTCTAATCTTTTCTCTGGAGGATATTGAGTAATCAGTCCTCACCTTCCTTGACTTCACTTTCTTCTATGATATGAGTGATTCATTTATTGTCCTTTGCAGGTATAAAGTCCTGTCAGCCTTTGGACATGTGGGGAAATTATCGCTAGGCTGACCACCCTGAGGAAACACTCTCTCCTAGAAACGCCTCCCCTAAGTCAAGCACATTTATTGGTTTGTTCATACATCTTTACTTCTATCACTTTTTGCTTTTCTCCACATCTGAACTTAGAGACTCCTTAAAAGTTTGCAGGCCGTCCATGGTAGCTCTCAAAGCAATTGGGTGGCACAGGAGTGCTCTGGGATGTAGGTCTGGAATCACTGTACACGTTGGTCAAGTCTAGTATGAGTATTTTTATCTGGAGAATGGCTTTCTCTCATCAGAATCACTTCACTAGTGTTCTCTCTACACTAGCAACTGAGTTCATTAAAATTCATCAGTTCAAGGAGAAGGCACAAGAGCATCTATTTTTTCTAATTTTTTAATGTTTTTATTTATTTTGGAAAGAGAGAGAGAGACAGAGCATGAGTGGGGGAGGGGCAGAGAGAGAGGGAGACACAGAACTCGAAGCAGGCTCCAGGCTCTGAGCTGTCAGCACACAGCGAGACGTGAGGCTTGAACTCACAAACTGTGAGATCATGACCTCAGCTGACACTTAACCGACTGAGCCACCCAGGTACCCCATCTATTTTTTTTAAGGTTGTGAAAAACATATAAGAAAAGTTACCACCTTAATTATTTTTAAGCGCATAGCTCAGTGGTGTTAAGAATATATACATTGTTGTACTACAGCTCCCGACAGCTTTTTCATCTTGCAAAACTGAAACTCATACCCATTAAACGACTCGCCCCATTTCCCCTACATCAAGCTCCTGACAACACCATTCTACTTTCTCTTTCTGTGAGCCTGACTACATTAGACACCTCTTATTAGTAAAATCATGCAGTGTTTGTCTTTTGTGACTGGCTTATTCCACTCAGCTTAATGTCCTTGAGGTTCATCTATATCGAGGCATGTGACAGGATATCGCTCTATTTTAAGGATGAATACTATTCCACTGAATGCATATGAGGCATTTTTTTTAATCCATTCATCCATTTCTGGAGAGTGAGGCTACTTCTACTTCTTGGCTACTGTGGATAATTGAGGTCCCACTTTGAATTCTTCTGGAAACATATCCAGCAGTGAGATTGCTGAATCATACGGTCACCGAGGTGGGTCGATTTTCAGTGCTCTCCCACCACAGGCTGCCTGAGAAACTGAAGGAAAAATTCCCAGGTCACATTGGAGAATTGTCAAGCTGCTCAGAACCTTCTGGTGTTGCTCTGCCTGATTTCATCAGGAAGTGACTGCTCTAGGAAGAGGCAGGAGCGACCCCACATCTGGGCAGAATACCTGCTCCTCCGAAACCCCCAACATGCTAACCTAATATAAGCTTATCAAAATGCTCCATGGGCACCGCCCTCGGAGGCATTCTAGAGTCGGCCCTCACAACTAGAAACCACAAGAATGTCCATAATGCAATTTAAAATATGCCAGTTTTCACTCGTTTTACTCGTCTGTAAACTAAACAATTCACACGAAAATCCCTGCAGTCTTACCTCCCCTATGAGGGGAAGTTTAACAAGGGAAATCATTGGGAAGGTCTCAGTGATTTGGAAAACAGTCAAGCCCAGCTTCTTGAATCTATGTGGCAGTATTATATGAAGGGAATTCTGTTTAATTGTTTATTCACAACACTCCATAATTGAGCCACTAGGTACCATGGTGACAGAAATGAAGGTAGATGGATAGGACTTCTAGAAAACAATGGGTTCCCTGTCTTTAATGTTAATTAGTTGGCCCCTGCCTTATATTCCATCTGTTCACATACTGTGACCTCAACATACATGCAGCATGAAGAAACAAAGAACAAAATATACATTAAATAATTATCATTAATTTTGGAGATTGTTTTTCATACGGGTCTAGAATGCTGGTATTTAGAAAATGGCACTGTTTCCACCCTGAAAATTAACTAAGGATATAAAATTATTAAAGGAGAGAATATTTTCATGTCTTAGCTATTGTGTCCCCTTTCTTAATCATCAGTTATACTTTACAGGAGAAACCATTAGGGACAACTGCCAGGTAGTCATTGGCCAGTGAGATATGAGGACACGGCCTTGGTCTGGGTTCCACTATGGGTTTAGAGATGAAGAAGGGCCTGGGATTTTGATTTCTGTAAATGCTAGTGGTGTTTCGTCTAATTTTCAAAGCAGTGACCCAATCAAAACACCCGAATTGAGTTAGACTACCGTATAGAGTGCAGGTTTTAAGAATGATCTAGTTAACTCTATAAAGACAAGGCCTTGAAATTCAAGAGTCTTTTAAACATAAGGAAGTTTTAGTTAAGTGAGTATTTTAGTCCTAAAGCAAGAGAAGATCAGAAGTTTGGAAGTATAAACTTAAAAAATATTCTTTCGAAAAACTGACCAAGAGGGGGAATTGGAAACACAAAATATATCTCGCTAGAAAACAAAACAAATAAACGGCGACAAAAATGAAACCAAAATGATCTTTGGGAGGCAGAAAAGTCCACATGGAAGTTTTTTCTGTTTCTATTTGCAAACTGTAAATATCTATCTTCTATCAGTTACAGAAAAAAGAAAGAGGCAGTGACATTTCTGACTTGTTTTCATGGTGAGAACAAACTTGAGTGGCTATTGGACCTCGCACTGAGAAGGCTGTGGGTAGCAGGTTTGGGGCTTGCTGCTTTCCATGAACCTAGATGTTGGGCCTCATTGGACAAATGTACAGCTGTACGGATGGGTTGCATTTGTGTGATTGCCCCAGAACACACACGCAGGGAGAAAGAGAGAGAGCGAGAAGGGGAGGGGATGTGAGGGAAAGGGAGAGGGAGGGAGAGAGAGAAAGAGTCATCCTTTGAGGGCCAGGGGAGCTGGGGAAATGCCTGGGAGAGAGTTGCAGATTCCCCCCAAGAGGGAAGAAATAAGGAGAGTTACTCCAGCACTATCTGAGGCCATTACTTTAAAAAATAATGGCTATATATAAGAGGCAGTATAGCATAGGGGTCAAGTGTACAGACTCTGAAAATGAGGCTACTTGAATATAAATCCTGGCTTTACCACTGCGAGCTCTTGGACAACTAGCTCATCATCCTGCACCTGTTTCCTTATTTCTAAAATAGGCAGAATAACATTTCTGTATGTCCTCAGGTTGTTGGGAAAAGGGAATGAGTCTCTATGTGGTACTCCTCGCAGAGCGACTGCCACTTGAATGCAGTATGAAAGGGGACCATGCGTGCTGGCGGTCAAGGGGGACCCCTGCTGAGCAGCCTGACAAGTGGAGCCAAACGTGCAAAATCTGCCCTCAGGCTTCCAGAGCACAGGGCAATGAGCTTCTTGTTTAAAACATAAATAAAGCAGGACACCTGGCTGGCTCAGTTGGTAGAGCATGTGACTCTTGGGCTCAGGTTCCTGAGTTCAAGCCCCATGTTGGGCACAGTGCCTCCTGAAAAAAATAAACAAATAAAAACAAAATAAAATAAGACTTAAATAAAGCTGTTACTTCATTAAGCCACCTGCGTCTCAAGTAGTCTTGGTCCACTCTTGCCAGAGCTTTAAAAACATCAGAAAACAAAAGGCGAAAATGGAATTTGACTGAAAATTTTCTTTATGAAAAAACAGTCCTATTGTTTTGTGTCTATGAAGGAAGAAGGCTTTCCAAAATCTCCTCTCCCAGCAGCCTCTGGGAGTAGTCAGAATAACATGTTTATATAAGATCACAGGCTACAAGATTTGGGGCCTAAGTAGTCACCTGGTTAGCCAGTGACCATTGTCACAGGTATAGACATGGAAGAGGAAGCGTAACATGGAGAGGGGCCACTAAATACAGTATTTGGTTTGTTATTTCTAAAAGTCTGAAGCAAGGACCTTGAAGCTGAGTCTGTGTTTCAGCTTTGCTAAATCCCTACTAAAAGGAATGTATCTTGTTAGATACATGTGGGTTTTTTGTGACCAGGGTTCTTAGCTTCGATTGGAGTTTTGAAAGAGCCTGTTACCAAAATCATTAAGATCCACCGTACTAGCAACGCATTCAAAGACTGAGTGAGGGAGAGGAAGAAAGGCAGTTTTGTTTTGTTTTTTTAAACTGCATTTCCCCCTGTTATATACAACCATACATCCCTCCAAACATTCCGTTCAAATTCCCAGACGATCCTCCAGCTAAAATGCTTTGGTGCCACTCAGGTGCAGACAAAATTTTTTATCTCCTCGTATTCTCCTGACACCATTTATCTGAGCCCCAAACAAATTATCTTGCCAATCTCTCGTGTGAAAAATACAAAGAAGCTTATTTTTTTAGGGGAAAACATCTTATTGTTCATAATAATCTAAGATTTCCGAAATGAATATTGATGCGGAAGGCAACAGCAGAAGGTTAGAACAGGACACACGTATGTCAGCGGAAGAAAGCGCTTTCCACACAGTCGGGAAGGCGGCAGGAGGAAAACGAGGTCGCATTACATTGTTGCTGCTGCTTGTGGCTGAGAGTCTCTTGGGAGCCAGCGGCTCCGAATGAAGTTCCCTCTCAGAAAAAAGCTGCCTCTGGGGCACCTGGGTGGCTCCATGGGTTGAGCATCTGACTCTTGACTTTGGCTCAGGTCATGAGGGTTTGTGAGTTTCAGCCCCACATCAGGCTCTGTGCTGACAGCGCGGAGCCTGCTTGGGATTCTCTCTCTCTTTCTCTCTCTGCCTCTTCCTCCTCCCCTGTCTCTCTCATACTGAAAAAATACACTAAAAAAAAAAAAAAAGAAGAAGAAGAAAAGAAAAACGCTGCCTCTTGTCTGCCTACTTGATCAGTTCCTGTAAGCTGATGTTCTGATCAGCTTTATGCAGTTTAGCTATTTCGTACCCTCCTCCTTAGCCCCTTTATCAGGGAGGCAGTGGCTCTGAGGCCACAGAAGCAGCCACCTAGCCATGGCATCGGACGTGCATAGACACACCCATAAAACATACACACAGGCCACAAAAACCTGTGCGCAGATGTGTACAGCGGCTTTATTCAAAGCTGCCGAAACTTGGAAGCAACCAAGGTGTCCTTCCGTGGGTGAATGGGCAAATAAACTGTGACACATCCAGACAATGGAATAGGATTCATCACTAAAAAGAAGTGAGCTACTGAGACACGAAGACAAGGAGGGACATGAAGTGCGAATCATTAAGTGAAGGAAGCCAACATGAAAAGGCTACATTCTATATGATTGCAACTATACGGCCTTCTGGAAAAGGTAAAACTAGGGAGACGTAAGAAAATTGGTGGTTGCCAGGGGGTGGGAGAGGGGACGGATGAATTGGCAGAGCACAGAGGAGTTTTAGGGCAGTGACAATACCCCACATGACACTGTAATAATGGATACATGTCATTACACACTTGTCCGAGCCTTTAGAATGTACACCACCAAGAGTGAACCCTAAGGTAAACTACAGACTTCGGGTGATTGCAATGTGTCAGTCCAGGCTCATCAGTGGGAACAAATGTACCACTGTGGCAGGGGTTGTTGCTACTGGGGAGGCTAGGCAAGTGTGGGGGGGTGGGGAGGGGATATGAGGGAATCTATTCCTTCCCGCCAATTTTGCTGTGAACTCAAATTGCTCTAAAAAAGTAAAATCTTTAAAAACACATTTGCATGCATACAAAATCTAAACGTCAGTGTTCTCTCATGTTCACCTTCTCTTGGTTTATGGAATACAGTCCAAGTCTTTTGACTAAGGTGGAGTATAAAAAACTAAGCCTACATAAGCCAAACTCTTCTGCATGGCATTCGAGACCCTCGAGGCTCTGCTCCATTCCTCCCTCTCCCAACTTTTGTCTCTCCCAGGCTTTCCTTCCTGCCCACTTCCCCTTCTCCATCCTGCTGCCACCTTGTGTCTTGAGATCCCCATGCCCTTGAGATCCCCATGCCCTTGAGATCCCCCGTTGGAAATGGAGTGCCACATAGCACTCCCCTGCCTCCATGCTCCCTCTACCTAAACCCCCCCCCCACACCCATCACATCTCCGTCCCATTCTGTGCACCAAAACACACAAGATCCATCTCCAACACCCTCCGTTCTTCAACTCACTAAGCCAGAAGAGCTATCTTCCTCATCTGGGCGTATTATGCATTCTTCTCACTACAACACTTGTAAAAGTTTTTCTCCCACATTTGGGGGTATTCCAATCCCACCCAATCCCCCCATCTTTCTTGCCTACCCCAGGCTCTTCCATTCTCACCTACTGTGCATAAAGGCGTGCTCAAGAAACACCGGGGAAGTGAACTGAGTTGAATATTGAGGCCCTAGGGGTAGAAAATACTCAAATTAACCATAAAAAGGTCGGTATAACATTGTTCTTTATTTTATATTTCTGAGTATATTATTCCTGCTCATCCTTGAGACAGTTATTAGTGAAAGGTGTATCCACATTCTATCTGAATGAGCAACAGAAATGCATTGTGCATATATGTACCTATATTAGGTATGAATAGAACCAACCCACTGGCATTTTCGGCCTTCTCTTTCATCCTATGTAAATTTGCCTTTGTACTGGGCTGCTACGTCTAAGAGTTGGAGGATTTGGGCACTGAATGGGTCCTTGCATAGCCCTCTGATCCCAGGTATTTATTTAACTAAGAGGCAAGCAGGCCACAAAGAATGCAGCTGGGGAAGTGGAGCTTGTTTTCTTCCCTCCTGAGCTCCAACACAAGGATTTTGTCTTGCTCTTGTAGCGTTTACCACAGAGCCGGAAACAGGTGTTTCTGAAATATTTTCTTCCTATTCTTTCATGTTGAGGTTTTCTTCCCTTATTTCCTTTCTGCCTTCATTTGTTTTGACTTTTTTGTTACTGTTGTTGCCAACACTGTTATCTTGGATGATACCCCTGGAGTCTAGGAGACCCCAGCGGTGTGGCTCCTGAGCTGCCCCGACATGGTCTCCGTTTTGTTAGCAGATACTGCCCTCTGCTGGTCACCGGGGAAATCTTACAGATTTACTCTCGCTTTGCAGAAAAATGCATTCCAGGGGCCAGTGAATGACTGGCGGTAAATGGGAAACAAGACCCTCCCAATGTTAATAATCTCAGCCGTTCAACTTTTCAGAAACTCTGCAGTGCTACTTTCCATACTGTTAGTAACTCCAAACGTTTTGCAAATATTCTTAAAATTCAAAATTCAGCATTCATTGCCTTTCTGTTTTATATTCCTTTCTGTATAAAGCTTATTGGAATATCTTGAATAAAAGGTGGTCTTGATCTTTTAGTCAGATTTTTTTTTTGGCTCCGTTTCCAGTTCACGTCAGGATCCTTGGTGGTGGTGGTGGTGGTGGTGGTGGTTTGTTTTGGTACCAAATCCTGTGGAATCATGCACAGCATCTGCATCTCTATAATGAGGCAGTTGGGGGCCAGGACCATCCTCAACTTTAGAACTTTAACTCAGACATGGCTCTAGAAATATCTGCCATGGCTTCCTCCCTGGGGACAAAGGTCAAATGAAATATCGTACATAGCCCAGTCAATTGAGCAGACAACTCTTGAATTCAGCTCAGGTCATGATCTCGTGGTTTGTGGGTTCAGGTTCCACGTCAGGCTCTACACTGACAGCATGCAGAGCCTGCTTGGAGTTCTCTCTCTCCTCTCTCTGCTCATCCTCTTGCTCACGCTAGCGTGTGCACTTTCTCTCAAAATAAATATATAAATAAATAAAATTTTTTAAGAAGAGAAATATCATACATGAAGATATTTGGAAAACTCTAAAGCACTATCTTTATATGAACCATGATGATTATTTCTAAGTAATAAAGACAATTTTTTAAATGTTTATTTATTTATTTTGAGAGAGAGAAAGAGTGCCCATGTGCATGTGTGCAGGGGAGGGGCAGAAAGAGAGGGAGAGAGAGAGACTCCCAAGCATGCTCCATGCTGTCAGTGCACAGCCCCACGTGGGGCTCAGTCTTACAAATAGTGACATCATCATCTGAGCTGAAATCAGGAGTCAGGCACTCCACCAACAGATGCCCCAAAAAGGACAATTTGAATAAGAGATAATAGGTGTTATAATATGAAGTGAAGAACAGCTTCATAAAAAGAAAGCTTGACTTTTTAAAAATTATAAAATGTTTAGAGCTATATGAATGTATAAAATGTTTTTTACCTCCTTCCCTAGAACCTTTCAGAATATTATAGAGAATGACTCATTTTTTTCTGAGGAATCTTGGCAAAGGACAGGAAAATTGATTTAAAATCCAGAGAGTGCTCTTAGCCCTGTGATTCTATTTTTTTTTTAAGTACAAGAATAATAGTCTATCTAATGATGGCTTATAGCCCTTAAATGTTTTATGTCTTTAAAGTAAAAATAAAACTGCCATTAATTGTGCATCTATTAAGACCATATAAAATGAACTTTACATACACTAAATCCTCAGAGGAATCTTGTTTTATTTCTTTATCTAATAGGGGAGGACACCGAGGTTCAGAAAAGGTAAACAAATTTATCCTACGTCACATTACTAGCAAACAATCGATCGTTAGGATCCAAACTGTGGTGGTTCTGACGTAAGTGTGTGTTTAATTGGCATTTACCTCCTGAATTTATGCTTCGTTTAAAAAAAAACTGTCAAAGGACAGTGACACTTGATTTCTTAGGAATTATGCTACTTTCCTTTGCTTCATTCTACTAATATAGGCTTGGCCAAGAACTGACTTTTAAATTCTGAAAAGCACCTGCCTTGTGATTGTTATCCAACAAAATGAAATACTTCTACTAAGTTCACTGAGAAAACAATATACCACAATTTATAACTAAAAAAGTAACTCTGAGTCTAACTTTTAAAATGAATTAATACTGTTATGCATTTTTACTTTCAGCTCTTTTGAGTGATATAAAATGCCCCATCTCCCAAGTATGCTGTCAAATGTTAGGAACAATTATGTGAAGAGAAATGAACTCAGTCAAGGTGGAATTATATTTTCAAAAGTTTAAGTTCTGGCATGCTTTTGCCTATCACTTAATACAGTTGTGAGCTAATTCTCCAAGTTTCCAGTAAAGAGAAGGTAGACTAACCTTAACATAAAACCTATAGAGTATTAACAAAATAAGTCTAAATATTAAACGATATGTGTAATATATTAGAAACCTCACATGCATCATCTCATTTCACCCTCACCTAAACCCCATAAGGTAGGACGTTTTATTCTCATTTTCCAGAAAGATAGCTCCAGCAACCTTGCCGAAGTAAGGGCACTGGGCCAGTCAGTGGCAGGACCTGAATGCCCTAAGTTAGAAGGCAGACAAACCATCTGGGACTCTGGCCGGTCCTGAAATCTACCCATACTTTTTATCCCTCAGCGTGCAGCCCAGTTCTAATGCTGCCTTTGGCCCAAACTCCTCCCAAGTGACTTTTGAGATGGAGTTCTAGACTCTAGTTTCTAACCTGAGTTATGACACCTGTTAAGCCATTTCTCCGCTCTGACCCCTGCCCTTAGTCCCTGCCTCCTGACCAGGCATGCGGCCCCTAGGGGCAGCTGACCACATTGAGTGTGTTTATCATGAGCTCAACCATCATGAATAGGTTCATTTCACACCTGTGGCCCTGTCGAAATCCATGTCCCTGGACACCCTGTGAAATGTCCCCAAAGGCCACTCACTGGACCTTTGAAGACACGTTTTGCCTGGATTATCCTTCCACTTTAAGGAGTTTCTTACTTAGATGTTAAGCTGATTGGCCTTCACGTCACAGCCCCCAAAAATTCTTGAACTTAACTTGGAGGCCCTCAAAACACTCATAAAATAGAAATCTTTTCACTATATTATGGCTAATATAATTTTATTTGACACATTACCTGAAAAATAATTCTTCTCTATAAGTAAAGGCTAATTGGTTCCTGGGCAGGGCGTTAGCCGTTTTGAAGGTCACCAATATCCTTAACGCAAATCACTTTTTGCTTAAATTAACAACAAAAAAACCCCTAATAGATATACCCTCTCTCTCATGCTGCATTTTGTAATCATTTGTATACTTCCCTATACAAATGATAGGGAAGGACTGTTGTTTGTTCATATTTGTTTTCCCCAAAGAGTCTCAGATTGTTGATAAATGTAGAAGAAAATGACAGTTTTTTTTCTTCTAGAATTTTCTTTTTCTTCGTCTTTTTTTCTTTTTTTATTACGTTTCTCTTTACATCCTCTGTGGTTCTTCATCGTTTAGGCTTTTCTAATGGAAGGGAAGCCTCCTAGTGACAGATCAGCCTTCCTTCTGTGAACTCAGCTTTGAGTTCCTTGTCACCACCCTAGAAATGTCTCTCCTGAGAGCCCCTGTGCTGGGTGTGTCCATTTGCCTGCCGGCATCACCTCTCTACTTTTCTCCTTCCTGCTGTCTGCTCCGGGGTGCTGATATGCATGGACCCCACCCCAACTCCCCACCAGAAGCTGGCAGGAGACTGGAGGAGGGGAGTGAGACCAGGGATTCATCCTCTCTCCCTCTCTCTCTCAAACAGAGACAGAGGCTCTCTCTCAAACGGAGGTCACTGCTCCTCTCCAGACAGCTGATGCTGCACAACCCTTTCCTTCCTGGTTCTGGTGAGGGCCACCCCTCACGCTGTCCCTTTAGGTACTGGGTGGTAACAGCTCTGCCATTACCAAGTACCTCCCTTGACAGTACGGCTCCTTAGACACACATACATCCTTGAAAAATTCTCTTTTTATAAATAAACCCTCCTCAAAGTTTTCCCTTTCCCCCAGGCCATACCTCTCCTAACATCCGCACAACGTAAGAGATTCTGCACTGTACATTGAAACTACAGGGGGCTCTTTACAAAGGTGGACTGTTCGAACAAGAGCTTCTGATTGTCTACGCCCCACCAGACAGCCTCCACGAGGGCTTAGATGCTTGTGGCTCAAACCAAGAGCATCAGCCTCACCTGCGAGCTCGTGAAGCATGCAGAGTCTTGGGCTCTGTCAGAATCTGCCAGGATGCATTTTGTGCACATTAACGTTTGAGAAGCCCTGATCTTAATTATCCTGATGTCTAGGGATCTAGGATACAGGGCACTCCCCACATTTCCTATAACCGTAGGGCTCAGCTCTGTGGTCAGATGGAGCCAGAAACTGTGCAGACAAAGCCTACACTAGGAGTGAGCCAAGACTGCTCCAGGGGATGCCAGCTGCTAGAATTTTCTCTTCCGGTACGGGGTGCAGAAGGAGAATGGGTGTTCAAAGACATGGGGAGTAGGAAGGTAGATGTGGGGGCTGGTCTCAGCAGTGGAAAGTGCCATGATGGTGGGCCAAGAAGGGGGGTGGGGAGCAGCACACAGCAGAGTCACACCTGCTGGGGACAGCTGAGTTGTGGCTTCCGTGTAGGTGAAGAACTTTCTCTGTCCTGATACGCTCATTACCAGTCTTTTTGACATAGATATATACAGTCCCCCCAGACTTCATATACCCACCAGCCACCGGCAGTCACACACATTATATATATATATGTCTTCCATATGTACATGATACTTATGCAGATTTTCCCATTTGATTTAAATGAGAAAAAAGTTTGCAAAAGACTCTTTTTTTCTTTGATAATATCTCTTTCCTCTAATTTCCTTGCATGTACTTGTTTCCAAAATGGAAACTACTTTTTATTTCCAATGACAAAGGAATAAAACAACAATAAAAAATTATTATTAATCATTCTTAACCCTACAAACCAATGAAAACACCATTAAGGTGTATGTCCTCCCAGAATTAAAAAATATATATATATCCATTTATATTTACAATTACATATTCATTTATATTTATGTATTTTTGTTTTGCTTTATTTTTATAAAAACAGGACCATAGCATACGTACTTTTTTAGAAGTTACCTTGTTCACTGAACAATGTATATTATGGACATATTTCCTTGTCAATAAACTGAAACTTACATTTACTTTGAAAGATTCTGCTGTTCAAACATAAGGTTTCTAAAAGAATATTTTGCCACATGGCATTTTTTGCCAGGTGATATTGAGAAGACTGCCCACCTCCATGGCGGGGGTGTGAGTTGTAACACAGGCAGGTCTAGAATAAGCTGGTAGTTGGTGACGCAGCATGGAGTCCTGGGAATAACCAGCTTCTGTGAGAGAGGAAGGCTTTTTCTCTGGCTCGGATTCTGGCCAGGGTTTCCAATAAAATGTGGTGGTGGCCAGTGAAGGCTTTGGGATCCAGGGATCCGGTTCTGTCTTGAACTGCACTTGGTTACTGTGGCCATTGACAAGGAACTGGACTCAAGTTTCCAGTTTCTCAATTGTAAAGTGAGACTGATCTAAGCGTTTACCTCAGAAGGGGTTTCCAGGAGGATCAGATGTGGTGGTAATCCCTGCAAAATGTGTCATGGCACCTAGCCACAGCAAGTCCTTAACCATGCTGGCCACTATCTCTACAATAAAGCAAAAAAAAAAAAAAAAATCCTCAAAATCCCTTAAACCACCTCCAGAAAGAAAATATAAGGAAAGAGATGGCGAAGGGGGAGGGAAAGAGAAAGGGAGAAGATGGAGGAATGAAAGAATATATAGTCAACAATCTTTAAAAGATTGCTGCGACAGGAATTTTTCAGAACATGCACATTAATGGAAATGACATCACCATAAAGACTACCAATTTGCAGGGCTGAATGAGTGCTGGGGGCACCCTTCTCAGTTTGAACTCTGAGCCACTGGGGAGGCTCTGAGAACACTCTAGAGTCAGGATTTGCACTCTGCTGCCACAAGGACGTGCCTTCTTTCCCCATCCAGTGAGGCAGGAGGGTGAGGTTGAGAGGGAGCACTCCCATCCATCAGCTGTGTAGCCTGGGTAGGACTTGATCCTTGTGTGACTCACTCTCTGCAGCCATAAGATGGGGGCAGCATCACTGTATTTCATGGGCTCACTGTGGCAGTCACATGAGTTAATACAGGCAAAGGGCTTAGAACGTTGCCCAACACATAGTAAGCACTATACGATTGTGTTATTGTTGTTAAAGTATATTGGCGTGAGTCGTGGACTGGTGTGAGAACCCAAGGGGGGTCAACCAAACTGTAGAGAACCAGAATGATTTAAAAGTATCTCCCTCTTTCTAAAAGTCTCTCTCTCCGATATGGATAGCTATATCTATCTGTGTTAACATTTCTGTCTATCTATCTATCTCTCTATCTATCCTCTATCGATCTGTCTTTAGACATGTTAACTCTTTAGTGTCAAAGCTCAGCTTCTTGAGACAACCAAGACCATCCTCACATGAGGGAGGAAGGGAAAGGTTTCAGAGCGAGTCTGTAAGAAGGAGCTGGGTAATTCTGAGAAGGGGTCCAGAAACAGCGGAATGTTTTGGATGGAGGTTGTCAAAAAGGGTTTATTTCAGTAATCTCAGTCATCTTAGTCGAGGGATCAAGGGGAACAAAGTGGATGGGGGTACCCTTTGTAAGAAAGCAGCCAGCATTCAGAGATCAGTGATCAGTTTCGCAGCTGTGGTAGAACCTTCTAGGGAAACACTGTGCACTTGGTCTTATCCATGTTCCATTAAAAGTACTGTTTTATGTTCTGCTAGAAATATCACATGATGATTATCAACAGAGCCATTTTCCACTCTCGTTAGTGGGATGCTGTGTGTGTGTGAATGAGTGTGTGTGGGGGGGGGGATGAGTGGGTATAATTCCAAATAATAATATGTGCCATTTATAAGGCCTCTAGATTTGCTAGGCTAGATCATTTAGATACGTTAACTCTAAGCCACAAAGCAATTCTCTCAGAAAGATAAGACTGTCTTCATTCTACAGATAGGAAAAGACAAAGTTCAAGAACACAGAGCTAGTAAGTAATGTGGCCCAGATTCTAAACCAGGTAGGCCAGACCTTTCCTTGTTCCTCCAGCCTGGCCTCCATCAAGTCATCTCTTCTGTCCAGGTTCCTTTCATTGGACCCCTTTGTGGTTATTAAGCTGTTGTAACAACCTCTGTCTCTCCCTGTCTCTCTGTCTCTCTGTCGCTGTCTCTTTCTTCTCTCACACATTTGTATGTAACGTGGTGCCCACTGGCTGGGATTGCCCTCTAA
Organism: Cryptoprocta ferox; assembly: GCA_028646485.1. NCBI lineage: Eukaryota > Metazoa > Chordata > Mammalia > Carnivora > Eupleridae > Cryptoprocta > Cryptoprocta ferox. The sequence continues at coordinate 26,626,444 of CM053577.1, read as the reverse complement.
CAGGTTGTAAAGCTCAAGAAAATTTGCCATGGAACAATTATACACCATTTCTACCTGAGTTGAATTTACCTCCGGGGACAGACTCTCCCTCACCCCTTTTTCTTGAGAACGCCCCACAACACAAATCGGAAATCCATACACACCAGCTGAGGATGGGCCGTGTGCACCGAAATGACCACCATGTGGCCGGAGATGCCTTTGGGAAGTTAGCTCTCTGTTACTGAGGTCATGCTAGCTAATGGCCTCATCGTCTCTGGGCTGACTGTCTCTGCCAGCCTGGGGCTGAACCACTTTACTTGCTATGAAGCACTCTTGTGATCTTCAAATGTATCCTGAGAGGTGGCAATTATTATTAATCTAAATTTTTAGATGAGGAAGGTGAGTACCAGGAGTTGAGTGACTTGCTCAAGGTCACCCTACAACAAAGGGGTAGATGCTGCATTCAGGTTCAGGCTGAGGGGCTCTGATGCCAATCCACGTATAGATACATAGATAGATAGATAGACAGATACATAGATGATAGACAGATAGATAGATCTTTTAGCAGAATTTAGCGAGAGTGACCCTTAAGCTGGCATAAAAACTCGCCTGGCCAATGGCAGGAAGAACATAGCAGTGTTTTAGTGGAAGGAGCCAGCTCTCCAGGCCCTCAGGGGCAAGGGAATGGGAGGCAGCAGGAGGGCAGTTCCACAAGGGGGAGGGTGATCCCGGGCTGGATAGGCTCCCAGAGAGACGCCACACCTAGCGATAATAATGTGAGTTATGCTCTGTGTGGTATTTCCTGTCATGTATAAAGAAGATAAAAAAAAAATTTAATGTTTACTTATTTTGAGAGAGAGAGAGAGAGAGACAAAGCATGAACAGAGAGAGAGGGAGACACAGAATCCGAAGCAGGCTCCAGGCTCTGAGCTGTCAGCATAGAGCCCGACATGGAGCTCAAATTCACAAACTGGGAGATCATGACCTGAGCCGAAGTCAGACACTTAACCGACTGAGCCACCCAGGCGCCCTTTCCTGTCATGTAAAATCATATGTGGAAATACTCCTGGTCTCCACTGTGTTGTGGGTCACGGAGGACAGTGACCGTCCAGTTCTTGCACTGAGCAGCAAAGCAGCACGCCCCGTCCCTTCTGGGTCAGACACCACGGAGAGCTGGATCCAGAGTTTCCTTCTCCTGGGAGTTTCAAGATGGTAAATCAGGCCCAGTGGATCAGATGCCTCTTTTAGAACTCCCAGAAAAAGCTAGGGAACAGCTTCAGGTCTCTTAACTTCTGGCAATCAAGCTGGTGAAGGTTTATCCTTTATCTGTAAACATAGGGATGTAAGGCCAGTACATAGGGGTTTTTTTTATCTTGTTAAATATATGCTTGAAAGAGACAAAAAAGGGGGGAGAAGAAGAGAGGAAGAACGAGGAGAAGGAGGAGGAAATTACACCAAGCAAGCAGTATTTAGTAAGGCAGGACACGTGCATACCCTGTGACTTAGCAATTCTATTCCTAAATGTTTACCCAACAGAAATGCATACATATGATCACCAAAGCCTGGAGTCTTGAAAGCAGCGCTGTTTGTAATAGCCCCAAAGTGGAAACCACCCGATGTACGCCAATAGTGGAAAGGATAAAGAAATCAGGAATAGTCATCAAATAGAATATGATCCACCATTGAGAGTAAACAATTTATGACTTCATGCAATCACATGAGTGAATCTCACAGACACTGCGGAAAAATAAGTGAGATGCCAAAGTGTGTCGGCTCTATGAGTCCATTTAGACGAAGTTCAAGGGACAGGTCAGGGCGTCTATGCTGGGAGAAGTCAGGGTGCTGCTGATCCTTGTTGAGGAGAGTGGGGAGGGTTGGAAGAGGGCAGGAAGAGAATTTCTGGGTGCAAGTAAGGTTCTGTTGCTTGCTCAGGTGATGGGTCAGTTGAAAAATTGTTGAGCAAAATACTTAGATATGTGTACTTTGCTGCATGTATGTGCACTTTAGTGATTTAAAAAAATTGTTTAGTGTTTTATTTCTTTTTGAGAGAGAGACAGAGCACGAGCAGGGGAGGAGCACAGAGAGCGGGAGACACAGAATCTGAAGCAGGCTCCAAGTTCTGAGCTGTCAGCACAGAGCCCAATGCGGGGCTCGAACCCGTGGACGGTGAGATCATGACCTGAGCCGAAGTTGGATGCCCAACCGACGGAGACACCCAGGCACCCGTAGTGATTTTTAAAAATAATAATAATAAAAAAATATGTCTGATCCCTTAACTAAAGACCAGAATGCCTGGACAGGGTCATGGCCCTGTCACCGGCCCCACAGAGAGCAGAGCAAATTTTCATGCCCAGATTGGGAGGCAGGCATGCAAATGAGGCATGCCTCTCTTCTGGGTGATCACATAATGCCATGACAAGACAAAGTGGGAGAGGGAGACTGTCTGCATGCCACATGCAGGCTTAAATAGGTCAGGGATGGGGTAGGGTGGGGACGGCAGAGAGACAGGGAGAGGGAATTTTGTGGGAAACCATAGCTCTGAGAGCGTGCGGCTTAAAATCTTATCCACCGTGGAAGGGACCTAGCTGATCATGGTGTACAACTGGCTAATCTCTTTTTGGAGAGCAGAAACCACTGTCTATTGAAATAATCAGGCCCTCTATTTACTACCCAAAGTCCTCGTGTAGCCTCCTCATTGATTGAAGACCTTTCAACTATTTGGCCTGCAAAAGTGAGCCCAAAGTGACTCATCATTTCAAAAAACTTGAACTTGGCTGGTGATAAGAGGGATTCAAAAATATTAGTAATTGTAATATCATCTTCTGGAACAAAACTCTTCCCAGTAAAGTGAGTAGGCTTTTCCTGAGTCTTCGACACACCACAGTGGCCTACAGAGTTTCTTAATATTGCTGTAGGCAATATCCTGCAGTTCTGAGAAAGTGCCTTCATATATGATGTATTTTGAATTTAGTGTAGAGGTGGTTGATCTGCTCATGAAACGAGTAAGATTGGACACATAACATATTTCCTCTTGATGCTGGAATTGATATATGACTTGTTAGCCTTCTATTCATAGTTTGAGGTTAAACTTGCATTTAGCACACAATTATGAGCTTAAGGTATCAGGAAGGCTACCGCCCAGAATGAGCTAGGGCTTGAAAAGGATACAAAACTCGACATTAGGAAAATACAAAGGGAAATTGCAAGAGGGGTTTTGAGTTTTATTTGAGCAAGAAGAACAAGGAAGTAATCTGCCCACTGCCTGGGGCAAGTGAGGTAATAGATTTCAGAGGGAACGCAGAATAGCCCAAGTTTGGTATTCTTTACAGGGAAGGCTTTTCGGAGACAGAAAGGCAGGTCAATGGAAGCCCAAGATTTGCAGATAGTTTACAAAAGAGATGGAGCGGATGACACGTCACCAAGCAGAGGCAGCCAGGTTTCTCTGGCTCAGGCAAATGAGGGTGAACACAGAGAGGAGGTTTCTTAACTACCTATCAAGATCTTTGAGCAGTCAGAGACAGCAAGGAAGGTACCTAAAAAAGAAAAAGAAGCATATATAACATATTGATTTGGTCTCAGAAAACTGTAGATCAGCAAGACTGATGTTAGGACTAGATAAAATCCTGGGGCAATGTGTTAAAAAGATGGTCCGTGATGTAATGACATGGTGATCCCCGGGAGACATGCTGCTTTCTGGAGACAGCATCTGGTTCATTAGAACAAGTCCATCTGGACAGTGCTCATTTCCTTAATTGATGGGTTTATGAGAGAAATAGGAACAGTGAATACAGATTTTGGCATGGTATTGACCAAGGGTCCCATGACGTCCTTGCAGACAAAAGGGAAAGATGTGTTCATATTAATGGAGTCATAGTTGTTTGCACTGATGTAGCCCTAAAATGCTGGTGAATGCATCCTGGATGGAGGTCTCTAGTGGATAGACTCACCACTGATGCTCCCTCCTGTTCTACATTTTTACAACTATCGTAAGGGGATTTCTATGGTGCCCAGATCACATCTGTGAGTGCTAAAGAAAACTGACATTTGTGGTAGGCATGTGAAGACAGAATATAGACTGGTCTGATGGAATCGGAACCCTGAAATGGTTTTAATAGACTGGAGTAAGGGAACCAATTTAATCTATCCAAATCTCAATTTTCTCACCTGTAAAATGGGAATAATAATAATCTCTTTCTCATAGGACTGCAGTCAAGATTCAATTAAGATAACAGATTAAAACTGAGACGCAGAAAAACCTCAGGTGAGAAAAACACAACAGTAACAGCCACTCCAGTGGCATTTGTATTTCCAAAGATTGGATGACATCTTAATTAAATTTGCTGAAATTCAATCCATTTCTTTCTAAAACTTGGAGTTAAATTTCATATTCAAGTGTTGATCTTTATCAATTTGTACTCCTGTTAATTAAACATTTGTATGCTAAAAGCAGATATCAGCATTTTTGTGCGTTTTGCAAAGTAAAATTATGTGTAGAAAGAAAAGACTGCATTTAGTGCCGTGTTTAGGACATGGTTATGCTCAAATACTATTTCTGTTGTTATTACTAATAATACAGTGACCATCAATAAGTAAAAACAGAATATCTGGACTTAGGTCCAAAAATCAACTCCATTTCTATAGAACCAGGAAGGTGTAAGTTAATAGAAAGTCATCAGACAAATACGTAAGCCTTTGGCTTAACCTTAAACCCAGTCTGAGCCCAGACTGTATTAGACTATCACTAAAATCCTGTATATGACATAGGTTGTCTCAAAGGAACTTTAGTGTCTAGAACAAGGAAAGCAGCTATTTCATTGGCCTTTTGCAGCTCTCTCCACACCAGAGGTGCTAAGTTCAGGGCAGGACCACACTCTTCTCAGCCCTGGATCAAATTAGAATAACTTGGGGAGAATCAAAGACTACCAATATCTGGGTCCCAATCCAGGACTATTAATTTAAAATTCTGGGGATGGTGTTGAGAACTGTCAGTTTAAATTAAATATTGACTTTTAGGATCTTTTTCCTTACAGATCCATCCGGGATGGTGATGGGATCTGAAACTCAGCTATCTGAAGAATGACTGAACAAAGATCCAGGATTTAATTAAGAGAGGTAGAGGGGTCACTTCAAACAACTGAAAGACTGTGATGTGGGAGGGTAAGAATTATTTCTCCTGTCCACAGACGGCAGTACTTAGACCACTTTATGAGTTACACAGAAATACGTGTTTACTTAAAATAAGAAAAGAAAATACATGTTTATTTAAACTTTAAAAATGCATGTTTATTTAAAATGAAACATTTTTATTTAAAATAAGAACTTGTTTATTTAAAATTTTGTTTAATGTTTACTTATTTTTGAGAGAGAGAGAGACAGAGTGTGAGTGGGGGAGGAGCAGAGAGAGAGGGAGACACACAATCGGAAGCAGGCTCCAGGCTCTGAGCTGTTAGCACAGAGCCCGATGCGGGGCTCAAACCCACGAACTGTAAGATCATGACCTGAGCCGAAGTTGGCTGCTTCACCGACTGTGCCACCCAGGCGCCCCTAACATGTTTATTTTAAAAAATCCATGTTGATTTAAAAATCCCAAACAATTACGTTTGTTAGAAAATTAAATGAGTTACTTTGGGGTGCTGGCATTCAATATTTTCATAACTGCTTTCCAGGGATGTTATAGAAGGAGGTTGTATACTCAAAGGAGTCTATGTTTCAATCATTTAATAAACTTAAAATTTTCTTTAAAATTAGTATCCTTTTAGATGATGAGACTGACCGAATTCACTAAGTAGTCACGGGTCAGACATTGGTATTTTTAAAAAGCTCACTAGGTGCTTTGCCATCCCCTTGAACTGTTCTGGCCCCAGACTCCACCCTCCATCAAGGACTCCAGTGATAAGAGTGCTGTACGATTGGGCAGGGGGTTGTGGGCAATGACCCATTACCCTCCAATCATACCTGCGAGAGACTTGTGATGTAATTAAGGTAACTGAGCCAGAGATTCAGATAACAATGACAGAATGAAATCCCGAATCCTGGCCTCTTTGGTAATTTTCTGTTGCTCTTTCATACTATTCTAATCTCTGAGGCAGATTGAGTCCTGGTAAAGGTACTTCCTACTGAAAGATTTCATCATATTACAAAAGATTTTTGATCTTCAGCCAATGACCCATTTATTTGTGAACAGTCAATACAATTGAATTCCAGTAAAATCAAGGATTTGGATAGTCCCTTGATGGTGATGACAATAGAGGATTAAATTTGTACGTCAGAGCTGATGGTCCTGGAATACCATCCTATTTTTGATGTGCTATTTTTTCTCTGTATGAATCACACTTCTGTGCCAATAAATCTGCATTGCTGTAGGTAAATGATTATTAGTTCATCAAAAGGGAAGAAAAGCACCTTGGCAAAGAAGAGAGGTTTATTTCATCCAGGTTATTCATTAGTGATCAGAGAACAAGAGCTATCACAGTAATTCTGTGAAATTCCAACCCATCTCTTTGTTTCACCGCCAAAGATTAAGAGAGAGAAGGGCCTTTCCTTTTAACCTTGAATCTCAGTCTCAAGACAATTTGTTTTGTAAAAAGGCTTTTCAGTCATTAATTGACCCAATAAATGGGGAAACTGTTTTAACCTGATTACTTAGCATCTTTGTTTAGGCATGTGTTTTATTTCATCCAACATAACTTTCAAAATGATAGACTAGTTTGACCAATGTAGTATACTATCAAAGGGTATTAAGATATACCTTTATGGTTGAATTCAGTTAGATTGTCTTGAATCAAAAATCAAAATGGGTCAAAGTAGAATTCTTAGACCTAGAACATTTCAGATGTTTAAAAAATAGTTGTTGAATTAGTGAGTAATCCCCATGGTATTTACAATAACTAAAAAATTCTTCTTATGCCACCATTGATTCATGTGATTCACTTTATGCTAGAGGAATTCTATAGCCTTGTGGCGTGTGCTGTTAGTCACCTTCCCACTATCCCTTCAGTCACTTCTCCATTGCTAACAGGACCCCAGCTTTGTTTAGGGCAGCAGTGTGCTCAGAAATATACACTGGACACTAGTAGGAGGCACTGATACAGTCTTAAGCCAATGAGAAGAAAGCCTGACCTGCTGGATGTATTTGAGAAAACTTTTCGCTTTCTTTTTGCGTGCTCTTAGAAGAAATATGTCAAACTAAAGCATGATGTTAACGCTAGAAAAAAAAAATTTTGACTTTTGCTTTTGTGTTCCAGGATATTTGACAGTTGAAACACACAAACAGGTTGTTGAGCTGATGACGCTCTCTGTCATTAGATGGAGATCACTAGCTGTGCACATTCCACACTGCTTTCAGGGCTGAGCTGGAGCTCAGAGATGTAAACAGTGTGAGCTCTTCACACCAGGTGTAAAGGCCAGCCCAGTTCCCTACTCATCTTCCAGAGACACTCTGTGCCCCCCAGAGCCTAGGAGAGAGCAATCACATCCGGGCTTCAGGGCCCATCAGAGTGCAGGGGCCCCCTGGGCAGCTACCAACCTGGCTCTCAAAGACAGAACTCTCATTTCCAAAACAGAAAGAAGACTGATGGATGAAAGGTAAGAAAAGAATGAGCCAAAGCTCTGGAAATGAATTGTTCAAAACAATATGGTTACCTGCTTTATTCTGGGCAAAAAAGAAAATAAAGTCAAATGACATTTATGTTCATGTGCAGCTTCTAAATATACCAAGCCTGTCCTCAGTCCTCAGTCGTTCAGGGCTACCTATGTCCAAGTTAATATTTGCACTACTGCCCTCTGTTGGATAGAAACTGAACTTCGCTATGGTATCTTGTTTTTCTTGCAGGCTGATTTAAGTAGATCAGAAAGAGTTGAGCTGAGCTCTAGGTCCAGTCAGCTCCCAACCACTTATTCAAAGCCAAAATTCTCAAGAAGTACATTTTTCCCCATAACGGCAATTGGGAGCATTGATGGCCACTGTGATTCTAAAACCAGTGTACCCCACTTTACGAACTGAATGGTTATCAAAGGCTCTAAGGCGGTGATTTCTAAACTTTATTTTTCATTAGCTAAACATATTATTCAGGCAAACTCCTGGATAAGCTGCTTAGTGTAAAGCCAGGGCTCATTTCAGCCCCCCAGAGCCCCTGCGTACCTCCACAGAACCCAAGTACTCAGTGGAGACCTGTCTGAAAAAAATTCAGGGGCATCTGGGTGGCTCAGGCGCTTGGTTAAGCAGCCAATTCTTGACGTGGGCTCCAGTCATGATCTCAGGTCATGAGATCAAGCCCCAAGGTAGGATCTGCGATGGGCAAGGAGCCTGCTTGAGATTCTCTTCTCTTTACCTCTGCCTCTGCCTCCCCCGCCCTCCATGCACGTGCTCAATTTTCTCTAAAAAAATTTTTTTAAAAAGTCCACTCTAAGAGATATCATATTTGGAGAAAATCTAGAAGGAAGAATGCTTTGCAAATCACTTTTTCTGTTTAAAACTGTTTTTTAATGACTTGATATCCAAAACATAAAATACTTCCCCTACTCCCCCCTCCCCAAAAATGAAAGTATCAATTCTCATACTTTTTTGACCAAAATTCTGTCAAGTTTCAGAAGATTAAGTGAGCCAAAGTGTGTCTGTAGGTAATGTTACGGTTATCAAAAGAAACGGGAACATTCTGGAACGTGCAGAAGTTGGAGGGCTATATACTTGTTCATACAAGATAGTCTGTGGGGCTGTCTTCTAACATACCCACCAGCTGCTCATTTGATGCTACAGCATCAAATGTTGCTAATTTGATGCTACAGGGAAGCCCTTAGCTGTGTCGCAGGGTTAAAAATTCATTTTCTTGTTTCCCAATAATAGGTCTATTTCCTGGGTCAGACTCACTCTAGGCAGGAACTGAAATTTTGAAAAGCTAAAAAGAACTGGGATGCCTGGGTGGCTCAGTCGGTTAAGTGTCTGACTTCAGCTCAGGTCATGATCTCAGGGTTTGTGGGTTCGAGCTCCACGTCTGGCCCTGTGCTGACAGCTCAGAGCCTGGAGCCTGCTTCAGATTCTGTGTCTCCCTCTCTCTCTGCTCCTCTCCCACTTGTGCTCTCTCTCAGTCTCTCAAAAATGACTAAGTGTTAAAAAAAAAAAAAAAAACGCCAGAAAGAACTAACATGCAGTGAGAAATATGAATGCTCCCATGGAACATTTTCCACTGTGGCAGACCTACGGGACGTCCTAGCTCATCAGCCCAAGACCAACAGGAACAGATCTGATGTCTAAAAAAAATCACATTTCTCATGATGTAAAAGCACTGTAATGAGAAAGACTGGACTCCAGAGGAACTATGAAACATCCCAGCCATTAAAGGCAGAGCTAAGTTATGACAGGATATGAGAAAAGGTGGAATTAAGGTGAACATTAAGTTCAGGGACGTGAGGAAAGACTCACCATCGAGTTTGGACTATGGTGTAGACTTGGAGCACTGCTTCTTTGGAAACAACTAAGTTCAGATAGATGTGGAATATGGTGTCCAGACACCTCTCACATCTGGGTTAGAAACTGAGGCAGCTTCATTGTATCGAAATGACTGAGACCTTCTAGGCAAAATGGACTGTTTCGTCCTTACTTGATGAATTTCCACCACAATATTTCTGATATCTATGATACTAGAGAAGAAGGTTTCTCAGTGAATAAAGAAGCAGTAGTCACTCAAACAAGAAGGTCGCATGACACTTTATAGCTGTGGCATGTCCCTGGGAGGAATATTGTTTCCCATAAACTTTGCAGCTGGCTCTCTCATGTCTGTTATTCCAACTTGATGAATGGCTGGCCATATGTTTACTTTCTCAGTCCAAGCTAATTTGTACTTTCTCTGCAGGACGGCAGATGACTGACGATCTGAGTTAGCTGGGCAAGCACAGAAATAGTCTATAAAGAGCAAGATAGCTGATGATGCCAATGTTTGAGAGCATCAGGCCAGGATAGGTCCCCCTGAGGTGGCCTTTGACCCTTACTCCTTTCCTTTCCTTTCATTGCTCCTAGGCCCTTCCTTATCTTTCCCTGGGGAGAAGGTGAGGGAGGGCAAAGCTTTAATGTGACACGTTCTTCCTTTAGATGTACTGGTATTTTTAGTCAAACTTTTCTTCATTCTGTTTTTTATTTCTGTTTTCTTCTTTCTGGTCCATATTGTCTTGTCTTCATAGTTTAATTCTGAGAAGGGAATGGGAGTCATAGCTTATTTCTGAATTATTGGGGGAGACACCTCACAGGTTGTCCTTATTGGGGCTCAGAACATGCTATCCACAAAATATGGCACCTGGACACAATGAATATCTTAAGCTGAAGGAATTTGAGAAAACAGCAGAAGCAGGAAGGTCACACTGACCTCCCTCTACCCGCCTTTTTTCTCTGAAAGCCGGAGATAAATCTCCCATGTGCATGCTCCCCCCACCAGGAGGAAGGGATACATCCTTATCACGAAGCACAGGGAACTAGGCTGAGAAAGCTGTATAAACAAACCTTGTTATTTCTTCTTCATTTTACTACCCTTAGCCCAAACCTCTTTGTCTTCTCGATTCTTCACAAATTTATTATTTCTTTGTCTATAAGATATGAAAGCTTCCTGCCCTGGTCACTTCTTCAGGTTTTCATTCTCTGGTGAAGGCTGCTGTATACCGGTAAAAATTCAGTAAAATCTGCATGTTTTTCTCTTGTTAATCTTTGTCCATTTAATTTTCATACCCAGCCAGGGACCGTAAGAGGGTCGAGGGAAACTTTTCTCTCCCCTACATCCTAAAATATACCTGAGAAACTATATTTGTTTCATGTGAGTGAAATGGACCAAATAATCTTTGGTAAAAGGATTATAATTTTGGTTGAAGTTATCATTGGACCTCAAGCAACCCAAAATAAAATACTGAAAAAAAACTTCTAAATGAAACTGACCATCCCGTATTTATTCAGAAATATGGTAGCTTGTTTGCTGTGGCTTAACTCTTTGCCAAACTAATTGGGGGCAAAAAAGTTATTTTCAGCCCTGAACCTTTTTTTTTTTAAAGAAATGTTTATATGTACGTATGTCCCTTTTTAAAAAATGTACGAGCAAGTTAATAAATGACTCTTGATTGACTTTCAAATCAAAGGTTTTCTTGATGTGACTTCTACATAATTTTTTGAATTTTCCAAATGAGGTAGATGTGAAATCCCCAGGGCAATTTCTGCCCATGGAAAAGCTGGATAAGCCTGGACTTCCCGAGTGATGTCACAGTGAGACTTGAGCTTTGATAATCAGGAATTTCAAGACCAAGCCAACATTTTAAGAGACTGTCCAAGAAAACAAATATGAGTGAGATCTCTGTGTGAGGTCCAGTTGAAATAATAGAGTGCTGTTTTCATTAAGTACCTATAATTGCATATACAAAACTCTTAAAATATCTTGCTACGCAGTATCTAAATATCTTGAAGAGCACACTTAAAAGACTATCTAGTGAGGTGTCCACACCACAACAATTTTACGTGATGAAAACAAGTTGTAGAACAATCTGGACAGCAATCCAAGTTTGGTTGGGGAAACAAAAATAGGAAAGGAAAGAAAAAGAAAAAAGTGAACTGTGAGTAGCTGTGTGTGTGTGTAAAAAAAAAAGTATCAAAAATATCTGGATATCTGGAAGGAAACCCAGCACACTGTTAAATGTAGTTACCTCCTGGAATATATAGAGAGGGCAAGGGATTTTCATTTTTTTTTTGTTACAGCCTTTTGTGTTGTTTTCATTTGTTATGATTAACATTACTGTAATTGTCATTTAAAAACTCAGTTAGAAAAAGGCTCATCAAATTCTGAAGCATCACATGTCTCACTTGACCCATAACTTATTTACGCTCGAATATTGTTAACATTTAGCAGGAACATGAATGTAAAGCATTTTTAATTTTGATGTCAATGGGCTAATAAAGCTCCTTCTGATACATTAAGATATAAAGGAATTGTATTGAACATTACAATCTTTAATATTAATATGTGACAGAAAATAGTAATATGTCACATGAATATATATTCTCTGAAATTGTCAGAAGTCTAATCTATTTGTGAATTCATTCATTCATTCAATAAATGTTTAACTACATTCTATGTATAAGGCTCTGAGCTGGATGTCAGGGCAACAAACATGAAAAAGTCATGGTCCTTATTTGTGAAAAGCTCATGTTTCGTTGGTATGGGCCAGCACGCAGAAAATACTTGTTCCTCTAGGAGGAGAGATATAATAGAGATGTCTCAAAGAGATGCAGGACACTCCGTGTGAATGAGGGATAGGGAAGCCTCCTAGGAACTCACTCTAACTGGAACTTGAAGGATAGAAAGTTTTCCAGGCAGAGAACGGATAAGGACACTCCAGGCAGATACATAACATGAATGAAAAAATAGTGACATCAAAGTTTCTAGCACAAGAGGAAATGAACTTTTTGAGGGTATCTTATTAGCTTACGATGACCTCACTTGTTCTGGGAAATGCTCCCAGATGTACTGGGTTGGTCCCCTGGTAACCATGCTCATGTTATTTTAGAATAGATACATACTTGGGGCACCTGGGTGGCTCAGTAGATTAAGTGTCCAACTTTGGTTCAGGTCATGATCTCACAATTCATGGGTTTGAGCCCCTCGTCAGGCTCTGTGCTGACAGCGCAGCGCCTGGAGTCGGCTTCAGGTTCTGTGTCTCCCTCTCTCTGCCCCTCCCCCAATCATGCTCGCTCGCGCGTGCTCTCTCTCTCTTTCTCAAAAATAAAATAAACATAAAAAAAGAACAGATACATACTTTCATACCAATAGCACTTTAAAGATATGCATGTATATAAAGCTACGATCTTTATACAACTGAGTGTTGGCAAAAATTAGAGACAATTGAAGTACTATTATGCATGTCAATACCTTTAGCTGATGGACCAGTTCTGTTTGGATGAACAATAAAATGACACATAAATTCATAATTTAATACATATTCATTTCATAAAATATATTCTTTCTTTCTATTTTATTCAAATTAAAGATATGATTCAGATTTTCACAAAATTTGTATTCTATCAAGAGTAATGCATGATATTTCTTGCATCATTATAGTTCTATTTTAATCAGTTTCAGTTTGGCTCAACTTTACTCTCCGGAGGCATAAGCAACAGGAATTATTGATAAAATCTTAAAGCAAAGTCAGATTCAGAATAAATAATAAAAGTTACCTATGATTTTTTAACTTAAAAAAATGGTGATATAAGTGATATACATATGGTGTTTAATCACTGTAACGGAGCTACATATAATAAATTTACCATAATCACTGAATCTAAACTATTGTCTATTATTTAAAAAATTATTACTTTTAGAGAGAGCATGAGCAGGGGAGAGCGGCAGAGAGGGAAAGGGAGAGAGAAAGAGAGAGAGAATCCCAAGCAGGCTCCAGGCTCAGTACAGAGCCCGATGCAGGGTTCAATCCCATAAGCTTGAGATCATGACTTGAGCAGAAATCAAGAGTCAGACACAAAACCGACTGAGCCACCTGGCACTCCTTTATAAACTACTTTAATTTTACATGGGACTATCACTTATACAATGTTCATGGTCTCTTACAGCAAGATTCATATGGTAGTTCTTAAGATTTTTTTCTTTAAAAAATTTCAATGTTGTAACATTACAAAAATTGAAAATTGTAATTAACATTTTGCTCAACTATTGAAATCTCTCTTTAATCAAGACTATATCTGAATCTCTAATATGTTCAGAAAGTAATCTCTATAGAAATTGGTTTAGAGGTTAGAGGTACATGAATCCTCTCCTTCGTGGATAAACATTCTCATTTCCTTTTTCGTTTCTGGAATGCTACTTTTGTTGTGTAGCTTATATGCGGTTTCAACTCAGAAAAAAAAAAAGCACTGTCTCTAAATTTAAAAATATATACTATTAACTATTTAAAAGTGGAGCAAATATATCTTTTGAGTTTCTAGTAAGCCTTGGCTAACATGGTACAGAAAATTATAGTACCCATCAAATAACCAAATTCAAGATTAATTCATTCTTCATCAAAGATCAATTTTTGCTTATTTCGAATCTTTCAGTTATTTTGCTTTCCTCTTCTGGAGTTCTTCATTTATTTTGCCTAAATGAAATGTAATTGCTAGCAGCATTTAACTGACATTCTCACTGCATGCAGTGGTGAGGTTATATTTGAAGGGCAGGCCCAGAAAATATTTATTATAATTGAATTGTTCCACGGAATGTCATCACTACTGAGCCACGGACACAGTACAGACATCATATCAAGTGACAAATTCACACTATGCACTATGTTGCACAACAAATGCTCCTAGAATTTGGGCCAAAATTCCAGTTTGCATGCTTGTTTTTGAAACCAACCCTGGTGATGCTATTTTCATAGATCTGCCTTGAAAATCTTTCAGATGAATACCTAGCATGGAAAATTGTGTTATTTGTTTTTATTTATTTTTATTTGTTTGTTTTTAACAAAAGGTGTGGTTTAACACTGGCATATGGGGTCCAAGACCAATAATGCCTACTCAGAGAGCGAGGTGGGACTATGCAAATCACAGCTAGTGCAGGACATAAGCAGAAAGTGGTGTTTTTTTAAAAACCTTCACTTAAAACTCACACATTTTCCAACATATATAAAACAAATAAACATTCTTTAATTTCAATTTTGGTGTTTTTTATTCTGGTAGTTCAAAAATTTCTATAATAAAATTATTTTTCAACATGAATTTTGTTTCTGTTAACAATGTCGTTGAAATTCGTACTATTAGATTTTTATTTCATTTTTATTTTTTTAACACTTATTTATTTTTGAGAGACAGAGCATGAGCAGGGGAGGGGTAGAGAGAGAGGGTGACACAGAATCTGAAGCAGGCTCAAAGCCCTGAGCTGTCAGCCCAGAGCCTGACGTAGGGCTGGAACTCACAAACCAAGAGATCATGACCTGAACCCAAGTCGGATGCTCAACTGACTGAGAAACCCAGGTGCCCCTAGATTTTTATCTTGGGGATAATTTTTCTCTCTTTATTATATATATATAAGATTTTAAAACCTTATTTTGAGTTTCTTCTTTTTTTATTAAGCTTACATGTTCATTTATTATTCTCTGTAGCATAAAATTTCTAAATCATTTGCAATAAAACTAGAAATTTTAAGTTATTTTCTGTAAATGTACTTGTTTGTGCTATGAAAAGCTCAGGATACATATAGAATGCATAGTATTATTTATTTTAATTAAAAGAATTTTTTATTTATTTTTGAGATACAGAAAGAGTGAGAGCAGGGGAGGAGCAGAGAGAGGGAGACACAGAATCCGAAGCAGGTTCCAGGCTCTGAGCTGTCAGTACAGAGCCTGGGATGGGCTTGAACCCACAAACCATGAGATCATGACCTGAGCTGAGGCTGGACGCTTAACCAACTGAGCCACTCAGGCACCCCAGTATTATTCTTTTAAACACATCATGCTGGGGCACTTGGGTGGCTCAGTCAGTTAAGTGTCCCCACTCTTGGTTTCAGCTTAGTTCATGACCTTAGTGTTCATGGGTTTGAGCTCTGCATTGGGTTCTGCCCTGCTGGAGTCTTCTTGGGATTCTCTCTCTCCCTCTCTCTTGCCCCTCTCACCCCTCTAAACAAACAAACAAACAAACAAACAAACTTAAAAAAACACACACCATGCTAACATCCTATATCAGTGTTACTTTCTTTGCTAAGTGCTATCATTTTTTTGCTGTTTAAACATTCAGAAAGTTCTTGTAATTGCACATTTTGTTTTGTGCATGTTTGTACATTTATGCATAACAGACATTTTGTATTCTTTTGATTGAGACCTTAAGTGTTTTTAACAACAATACCTTGGGGCACCTGCGTGGCTTGTCAGTTAAGCGTCCAACTTCGGCTCAGGTCATTATCTCACAGCTCGTGCGTTTGAGCTTTGTGTCATTAGCTCAGAGCCTGGAGCCTTCTTTGGATTCTGTGTGTGTGTCTCTCTCTCTGCCCTCCCCGACTCCTGCTGTTTTTCTTTCTCTCTCTCAAAAATAAACATTAAAACAAAACAAAACAAATACTTCATTGTAAAGTTAATTGTGAAGATTGGTTGTGAAGGCTTTGCCAGAAGGAACGCAAGCGCTCAGTCTTTGAAATTAGAATATAAAAGCCAGTTTCCTCAGATTCCTTTTCCTCTGGAAAGAATTTCGATACAAAATGAAATATTAAATTCTCTGCGAAGTTCAGGCAATGGAATATAAAAACAATTTTTTTTTGCATCAGAGTAAGTTTTGCAAGAAACATTCTCACACTGTCAGAAAGCTGCCTGGTTCGTTTCCCAAGATCATGATTAATAAACAAGAAAGCCCCAGAGATTTCATCTTTCACATCCAATTGGCAAATTCAGGAATGTCAGTTTTTCATCTTTTAAATGGAAACATGGAGTTGCATTTGGTGTTTCTGGCTGGTGGTGTTGACATGAGTCATTATCTTTGCAAATCTTCACTTAGTAAAGAATATTCATTTTTTTTCAATATGAGTTCTTGAATGTGCTTCAGTTGCAAGAATCCCATCTGATGCATTCAAGTTCTGGATTTGACTGGAAAAATTTTCTTGTTCATTTTCTTGTTTTGATCAGTTTAAAGCTTCAATAAATATAATATTTGTAATATACCATTCAAAAGTTTTATGCAGATTATCTAATGTATATGTTCTCAATTTAAATGTTAATTTTAGAATTTTAAGAATTTTTTGAATTTTTATTTCTAGTTTCTCTTTAGAATTTACTTTTACATTTTCTACTTCTTTCCTGATTTTGACTTGTAGTTACTCCTAAGACCCAAAGAATTAAAAACGAAATGTAATTTTATCATATTTTCATCCAAAATTGCAACAAAGTACATGTAAAAAATTAATTAGACGTAGGATACCTTAGAAGTATTCTTATAAAACTTATAAAACAGGGGCGCCTGGGTGGCTGAGTCAGTTAAGTGTCCAACTTCGGCTCAGGTCATGATCTCACACCTTGTGAGTTCAAGCCCCACGTTGGGCTCTGTGCTGATGGCTCAGAGCCTGGAGCCTGCTTGGGATTCTGTGTGTGCCTTTCACTCGAGGTCCTATAGCAAGACATGTATTTAGTGTTTCCCTGAGGCTTTAGGATTACAATTTGCATCACACCATGAACTGCAAGCTGGATCCCAGGGACAGATAGCGTGTTCTTTAGTGTGTTTATGTTCTCACGTTTTGTGATGTGCAGGACTTTCTAAAGCGTGGAGCCCAGGGCAGAAGTCTGCCCTGCCCAAGTCTAAGGGAAATACTGGCTGGGTCTTTTGGATTCTTCTCAAGATTTTGGAATTTGGAACTAAGGCTTGTGGGAAGCTGAGCCACGTTAATGGCAGAGGATGGAACTTCCCATTTTGGAAGTTCCTGGATATTCCAGAGGTTGGGGAGTTGACCTTTCATCCTTGGATTCCATGAATTTTATTAATATCCCTTTAACAAATGCCCTTTTTGTGTCGGCTGACTTATTTGGTTTCTGTTACATGTAACCAAACGCGTTGGTCTATTGTGGAAAAGGAAGAGAAGGAGCTGGCGCATTGGCTGAACCCAAGTTGTAGAGTGACTTTAATCCCTTCACACCAGGGGGACATGAAGCATGCTGTCTCCTCAGTGTCTCAGATTGCCTTGGGATCATTGCATAAGGTTTCTTTTCAGCACTTTCCTTTGTTTCATGTGTGATTATACATCATATAAACAGGGTTGTTGTTGTTGTTGTTGTTGTTGTTGTTGTTTTTCTTGGGCGTGGGCCGGGTGATGGGGGAATAGGAACTCTAATTGTGCCCTTTTATTGTCCTGTCTGGCTGTGTCAGGTTCTGGCTTTCTGGCTGGATTCTATATATCTATCTGTCCCCACCTTGTTCAAGTGAAGTCTTTCCTATTTCAGAGTCTTTCCTACCACAAATGATCCTTTTTCATCAATATTACTGCATCTGTAAGAGCGGTAACTAATTCAAATAGATAATGTGGCTCAGTCTGCTTGGGTGTTCGTACCTGAGTCTGGAGAAGACCTGTGACTTTCTGAGAGTGGTATATTTCTAAATATACTCTATAACACAATGAAAGTCATTTTCATTCATTTAAAAGCTATTCCTCAGGGCGCCTGGGTGGCTCAGTTGGTTAAGTGTCCGACTCTTGGTTTCAGCTCAGGTCATGATCTCACGATTCTGTTCATGGATTTATGCCCCACGTAGGGCTCTGCACTGACAATGAGGAACCTGCTTGGGATTCTCTCTCTCTCTCTCTCTGCCCCTTCTCTCCTCAAAATAAATAAATAAATAAACTTTATAAAAAATAATGTTTTAATGGTATTTAGAGAAAATAATTTATAAATTGAATGCAATTCCAACAACAAAAAAAGCTTTTTTCTTTTGTAGCTGGACAAGTTACTACTAAAGTCCATGTGGAAAAACAGACTTGCTAGGACAACACTGGAAAGGAAGGGCTATGGTGTTGGGTGAGGAGAATGGAGGAAAGGAGAGATTAGCCCTACCAGATATTAAAACATAAAGCCCCTATGCTGACAACAGTGTGATGCTGATACATGAACACATGGAATAAAACAGAAAGTCCAGAAACAGACCCATTTCATATGGTAATTTAGACTATGATGAAGGTGTATCTTAAATCTCTGGGGAGACAAATGGACTTTTTAAAGGTACTGAAGCATTTGGGGAAAAAAGGTAAAATTATGTCCATTTCTTTTTTTTGAGGTTTTTAATTTTTTTTAATTTTTAAATTGAAGCATAATGGATATATAACTTTGTATAACCTTAAGGTGTACAATGTATTGATTTGGTACACTTATATATCGTTATATGATTATCACTGTAGCATTAGCCAACACCTGTGTCATGTCACATAATTATCTTTTTGTGTGGGTGTGGTGGGACGATAAAGATCTAGACTCTGAGCAACTTTGAAGTTTTATAACGCAATGTTGTTGACTCTAATCCCTATGCTGTGCATTTGTTCTCCTGTATTCATTTATCTGCTAGTTCCCAGTCTGTCCTTTAAACCATGGATGCTCAACTCTTCTACCTCCCAATCTCTGGTAACCATCATGCTACTCTATTTTTATGAGTTTGGTGTTTTTAGATTCCACATGTAAAAGTACGTCCATTTCTTAGGTATACAGGAATAAGCTCCAAATGGATTGGAGTTGTAAATGTAAAAAAAAAATGTAATGATACAAATAGTAAAAGAAAGCATGAATGAATGCCTCCAAAAGTTAAGTGTAGGTATAAGATTTCTAATTATAACTCCAAATCCAGATACAAGAGAGGTGCTTAACACAGTTGACTAGCAAAATACTTTTAAATGGCAAAAACCATAAGCAATGGAAAGGACAAATAACAAATTAGGAGAAAATACTTATCACAGATAATGGGTTAATATATATCTATTAATATATAATATATATAACTAATATATAACATTATATATATTATATATATAACATATATAATATAATAACTAATTTATAAAGAACTTTTAAAATTTAAAGAAACACTGAAAATCCTGTTTTAAAATGGGCAAAACCAAGAGCCATCCCCAGAAAAGATATAAGCATGGCCTCACTCATGAGAAATTAAAACTGAAACCACATAGAGGTACAATTTCTCACCCATCAGATTGGCAAATAGTCAAAAGCTTGGAAATACACATTATTGATGAGACTATAAGGAAATTTGCAGTCACATATCTTGATGGTGGAGGTACAAAATGATTCACTCCTGTGAGAGGGAATTTGTCAGTATATAAAAAAAACCACAGCAATCCTCCCTCTAGGAATTTATCATGAAGGTAAACCTTCGAAATATGAAAATACACAGGTACCAGGTTCTTAATTGCAGCATTATTTGCAATAGCAAAATATTGAGAACGGCCTGAACTCCTAGGCGTACTTCACACAATAGAACAGTATATTACTATCATCATCATCATCATCATCCTTCTACAAATTTCAGAAGACATTACGTTTTTAAAAAAAAAAACAAATTGCAAGAGTATTTATAGTACACCATCTTTTATGTAACAAAAAGAAATAAGAGAACACATGAATCTGCTTATTTGGGGGCAAGAAACACAGGAAGGAAAACCCAGCCAGCAATGAAAATAGTTACCTACCAGAGGTGAAGGGGAACCAGGGGGATGTGAGAGGGAACAAAGCAGAACTTCTCTGAGTGAACCTTTAGGAAACGGATAACATGACTACATTGAAAGGGCAGCAAGGGGAAGAACAAATTCAAGTCGCTTGAGACCACAATACTTTGAACGTATTCTGTTACTCTGGGGAACAACAAAGAACTGCAGCAAATACATCTTAATTTCTTTTTATTCTATTTGGTGAGCAGAGTGATTTCGGTACAACAGTTTTGAAACCATTCTGTGTGGGGTGTAGCCCTGGGATGCTGAGTCAGTATGTTGATGGTGTTGGAGGTCAGCATTCTCACTGTACAAGAAAGGAGTTAAAGAGATGGAGCAGAGGACGGCAATGAATAACCTCGCAGAGCAGGATGGATATTGATGGCACCAGTACAATATTAGACACCACCGTGTGTGTGTTTGTCTGTGTGTGTGTGTACATGCACACGCATGTGCATTTTCCCAGCTTTGTCTTCCGAAAGGGCCGAAAGACAAAGACACCCCAGTAGCAGTGAGCAGATCTAGTGCTAAGACCTCGGTTTCTAAATACTATTTCCCATTAAAAGGAAGCAGAGGTCCTTGAAGAAATGGCCAAGTCCAGCGCTGGGCAGGGAGGGTACGTGGAGAGTCTGGAACAACTTGTTTGAACTGGAAGCCATGAAAGTGTTTTAAAAATAATTATGGGCGCACATGAAAAGCATCCAGGAGCCAGATTAAAGGGGCACCAAACTGCCAAATCTGAGAAAACTTTAGCGTTAAAATGAACAGTGACAGGAATGGGTTATAGCCCATGGAATAAATCTGGAACCTATAGAGCTTTATTAATAGTAGCTAGATAGATGAAAGGGAGGGAGAGGGGGTGAGAAAGAGAGAGAGAGGGAGAGAAAGTGGGGGGAGGCATTTCCTATTGAATAACACCTACAAATAAATGCGGAGGGGCTGAGTGGACATGTAAAATCAACCTTTTACAACCATCATGGCGAATATGATGCTTGGCAATATGATTAAGGCAAAAATCATCAAGTTTGGGAAGGAAAGTATGATGATGAGCAGGATATTTGGATGGGCCTAAAGGGTCTCCCTACCAATTGCTTACTAGCTGCAAGGGAGAAAATAGAAACTACAATGGAGAAAATGGATAACAGTTTAATCAAGTGATCAAATTGACCTCATGAATGAGGGGCAGATAGATATCTTCTACTTGGAATATCTAAGAGGACACATCATCATTTACGTAGTTCTCTGGTGAGGGATGTGTAACCTGAATCTAATCACAAGGAAACATCAGCAAACCAAAACAGAGACACACTGTATAAAATTATTAGCCTTTGTTATGAAAGGCAAAGAAAAGACTAAGGAACTGTTCCAGATATAAAGAATCTAAAAAGACAACCAAATGTGATACATGGTCCTATATTAGATCTTGGGGAAAAAATGTTATAAAGAACATTATTAGGGTAATTGAAAAAATATGAATGGTAGATTAGATAAAACTATTGCATCAATGTTAAATGTCCCACATTTGATGACTGTACTGTGATTATGAAAGAAAATGCCCTTATTCTTAGGAAATTCTCAGAAAGTAATATGAGGTAAAGGGAAGTATAAAAGAATAACCCCTCAAAATGTTCAGAAACAAAATAAAGAATAAAGACATGCACAAATAGAATGATAAAACAAATGTGACAAAAACGTAAACAATTTGGAAATCTGGCTAAAAATACATGTGAATTTTCATGTATTTTCTTGTAATTTTTCTCCAAGTGTGAAATTATTACAGTTAAAAAGTTTTCTAAAGTATATGATTAAAAGATTTTATTAATTCAGACTGTTCTTCGTCCAATTAGTTTGAATTAGTTAATGGCTCTACCTTGTTAAGCAGTACTGGGCAACCTATGAAAAATTCCTATACTGGTGCCCACAGAGTCCCTATGGGTAAATGAATCATGTGCCAGAAACATCTGTTGTGTGACTCTACTGGGACTTCTGACTTCTATAAATTTGAAGGAGTGTTTGGGAAAAAAAGCAGAAGTTTCCTGCTACTTAAGTCTAGAATGAAACAGAATTCATACACTTTGTATTTCAGGGCTAATCAAGTGGAAATGTCAATGGGGAAATCCAGGTCAACTATAATTCCCATCATGACTAAGTGGCATAAAGATTCAGAATACAATGACCTAAAACTAACCTCAGGGAGAAATCAGTCAAATCAGGATCATTCATTTCCAGGATTCTTGGTAAAGTTTACTTGGCAATTCATAAACCTTAACATTTACAATAAACACAAGTATAGATTACTACACACATTTCTTAGATAAAAATGTAGTATGAAGCTATTGCTCAGGACTATACATATTGTTTACATTCTTGAGAAAGTTTAGATAGAAAAACAAGTTACCAAGTATACAGGGGATGTGTGTGATCATCTTAAATCTGAGCATCAGACATTAAAAATTTAATATGCTCATTACCTGCTTTGGATTTCTTAGCTTTGGGAAAACTCAGCATATTTTAGCCTAAGTGAACCATACCATTCTTATGCTTAGCCTAAACTTCAAAAACAATCAAAGAGTTAGGGAGAGGGAGGGAGACAAAGCAAGAGAGACTCTTGAATACTGAAAACAAACTGAGGGTGGAAGGGGGAGGGGGAAAAGGGAGTGGGGGTGATGGTCATGGTGGAGGTTACTTGTGGGGAAGAGCACTGGGTGTTATATGGAAACCAACCTGACAATAAACTATAAAGTTAAAATAAATAAATTAATAAAATAAAATAAAATATATAAAAAAATTTGATTCCCTTCAAATCTGTTCAGTCCTTTTGGTCTAATGGCAGGAGTGCTTTCATCCAAATGGTACAGAAATTTTAGACATTGTCTGGCATTCTTTGTATAGATTCCCTGCAATTCCTGATATTAGCACCATTCACAGTAAAACAAGAAGTCATTACATTGTGAGTCAATTTATTGCAAATAACCATGAATGCAAATTTCAGCTCTGATGTTGACCTTATGATTTTGAGCAAATAACATTTCTTTGAGCCTCAGTTTCTTAATAAAATAGAGCTTTGTAAGAATGGCAAGTAGAACAGTGGGGGATCTGGAAATTGCATGGCCTCGAGAATTGTTTAGGAGAACTGGGACACCACCACACACCTATTAAAATGACCATGGAGGAAGGGAAGGGGAAAAATAGTTAAAAACAGAAAGAGGGAGGCAAACCATTAGAGACTTTTACATACAAAGAACAAACCAAGGGGTGATGGTGGAAGGGGAGAGGGGAAAATTGGGTGATGGGCATCGAGGAGGGCACTTGTTGGGATGAGCACTGGGTGTTGTATGTAAATGATGAATCACAGGAATCTACCCCCAAAACCAAGAGCACACTGTATACACTATGTTAACCAACTTGACAATAAATTAAAAAATAAATAAAATAAAATAAAATATAAAATGGCTAAAGTCTAGACCAACAACAACACAATTGCTGGCAAGGATGCGGAGCAATAGAAACTCTCATTCATTGCTGCTGGGAATGCAAAATGATACAGCCACTTTGGAGCATAGTTGGGTTCACAAAAATAAATGTACAATCTAGCCATCATACTCCTTGGTATTTA
Organism: Cryptoprocta ferox; assembly: GCA_028646485.1. Classification (NCBI taxonomy): domain Eukaryota; kingdom Metazoa; phylum Chordata; class Mammalia; order Carnivora; family Eupleridae; genus Cryptoprocta; species Cryptoprocta ferox. The sequence goes on along the minus strand of CM053577.1, from coordinate 26,602,660 downwards.
CTCACAGGAGTTGAAAACTTACATCCACACAAATACCTGCATGTGGATTTTTATAGCAGCTTTATTCCTAACTTAGAAGCAACCAAGATGTCTTTCTGGAGGTAAATGGATACAAAATCTGTGGAACATCCAAACAATGGAATGCTATTTAATACTAAAAAGAAACGAGCTGTCAAGCCATGAAAAGACATGGAGGAAGCCTAAATGCATGTAACTAAATGAAAAGACTACATACTTCATTATCCCAACTGTACATTCTGGAAAAGACAAAATTATGGAGACACTAAAAAGATCAGTAATTGCTGGGGGTTGAGAGGAAAGGGGCAGGGGAGAGATGAATAGGCAGAACACAGAGGATTTTTAGAGGAGTGAAAATACTCTGGATGATACTATGATATCCATTATCTGATGGACATGTGTTATGATACATTCGCCCAAACCTATAGAATGTGTAACAACACCAGTGGACTCAAGGTAAACTATGGATCTTGGAGGATTCTGACGTCTCAATGTAGGTTCATCAGTTATAACAGATGTACCTCTCTGGTGGGGAACAGTGATAGTGGGGGAGGCTATTCATGAGTCGGGGGCCAGAGTATATAAGAAATCTCTGTGCTGTCCCCTCAGCTTTGTTGTACACCTAAAACTGCTCTAAAAAATAAAGTTTTAAAGACAAAGAGAGAATGAGGCAGATGTTAAGTCCAGAGCTGGGGGTGGGGGAGATGATGGATATATTTCCATTACAATGGAGGTGGAGAATGCAATTTGGTTTATGTGACTCACTGGGTAGAATTAAGCTTTATAGGTGGAAGTGTCAGAAAAATAGATAGTAGATAAAGCTTAAAATGCTAAAGAATTTCCTAATGACTGAGCTGTGCTATGTGGAAGGGACTATTTAAGGGATCACTAATGGGGGTCAAAGGAGACCTTGGATGATTTGAGATAGCAAAAATCCAAAACCATGCAAGAGATTGGACTTCTAGATAACCATAATACCCGACTCCAAATTAATGTGATTCTTTGCCTAGTTTGGTCTAAGAATTGCATCAGTCTTTTAAAGAATTAAAGCAAGCCCTTGACTCATATTAAGCTTGAACTCAGTTAAAGCCCCTAGATCTTTTTCACAACAGGAGAATGCCTGCCAAGTCAAGACTTCCCCAAACCTTTACTCGTACAGTAAGTTCTTTATTTTTCTCTGTGATGTAAATAGGGAAAAGCTCTGCCTAGATAATTGTCAACACATGGAAATAAGGCAACTCAATAGGCAAGTTATATAACACCGATGAGTGAGCCCTAACTAATTACATTTGTTAAGCTGCCCTACTATTATAACATCTTAGGGTGAGTAGTCCAGGCTTGCACACTCTTTCAGGGGTCTTTTAAAACTGTTTCTAAACTGGCATGTAATCTAGGGTTCCCCCTTGCAGTTATTTTACTAAGTGTCTCATTTTTTTTTTTAATTTTTTGCCTACGTAAGCTCTATTGTTTTATCCCACGTCATAGTGATTTCAATTACTTGACAACAGGAGAGTTTGCACTGCTGAGGATGAATGAGTCTCATAAATCAATAAATACTTATTGGGGGTCTACCATATGCTTTGCTTGGTGCGGTGGGGAATACAAAAGAGTAAAAGACATTAATTCCTTCGTTCAAATAATGTCTATCCTACTTACGGATATAAGTGTAACTTACAATTCAAGCAGTTCACAGAAAAGTTCAGAGGGTGGAGGAGATGACAAATACCTATATGGGTTGGGAAGATAGCTAGCTCGGGGTAATGTAATCAGGGGAGTTTTCATAGAAGTAAGAGCTTGAAAGATGTTGATGATCGGGTCTTGTTTTAGTTTTTCTTTTAGTTTCTATTGCCAACAAGGGAGAGTTTATTAAAAGAATAAAGGTGTATCTTAAGAACTCCAAGAGACAGCTAGGCTTCTGGAAGCCACCATAACAATGTTTGGAAAGCCCCAAGGCTTCCCTTTCCATATCTCCCTCTATTTCTCTCAAGCCACCTGCTTTATACTCTTTTCCCTCTTTGGTACTTGCCGAGCCATCCCATAGCTCCAGAACTTAAACGTCATAATTTCAGTCCCTATAGAGAGAGAATCCCAGTGGAAACCTTCCTGGGTGGGGGGTGGGAGTGGGGGAAGGATAAAACTATTAGTTCAGGATAAATAATTTAAAAGAAGTAATTCAGAAACAATTGTTAAAAGAAAAAGAATTCAAGATTCCGAGTTCACCACCAAATTTTCTCCCAAACATTTCTCAAAGACTGTTTCTTATCTCCCGGTTTTTTAAGACTCTTCCATAGCCAGGTTTTTAGACATTGTTAAGACAGTAGAACATACCAGGCAAAGTATTCATCAATTAATTACATTTGTATTAGCTTCTATCTATTAGCAGATAGTCAAGAGTTGACTGCACCATTTCTCTACTAAAAGGCTGTGTCTTAAATAGGGATAGAGCACTATAGAGCAATGGCCCAAGCAGATGATAACCTCTTCCACTATGTTCTCAAGTGATCAGTCAGATGGATGAGTTCGATGAGTGCTTCCAGTCTGCATCTTTTTATAAAGATAGAGAATATGTGTGTTAGATTGCTTATTGGGAAAGCTAAACTGGGATGGTTTCTTGTGTGGTAGGGGTGGGAGGGGGTGGAGGGAGCCTAAGAAATGAATCCAAGGATTTCTATCATGATGTATAAAAACATTTGGAGTAATTCTGTACCAACCAATTTCTAATCAAGGTCCAAATGCTGCATTTTGTGGTTAGGCCTTTTACGTATCTTTGGTTACAGAGCAGCCAATCATCTCCCTTCCCTTCTATGCCATCTTATTATACCATGAATTTATTGAAAAAAAATGAGTCCTGAAAGACCTTACAGATGGTACTGACTTGAAAAAATATGTTTTTAAGAAGGAATACAGTGGACAGCATGGGGAGTGAACATTGAAAGGAACACAAAAATGAAGCCTGGGAGAGTATATTCAGCAAAGAATTACTATATTCTGGGCAAGAGATGATGGGGATGAGTAAGGAGCTGGAGCAAAAAATGGAGGGAGGTATTCATCCTAGATCTAATCCAAGGGATAGTTCCAAATTCTGAAAAGTACTATAGCAGTTATCGAAGATCTGTAGTAATCTAAAAAGTGAGAGTGATATTTAATAAGCTTTTATTTAAATATTTAGGCAATATCATTAGGTGGTGATCTCTCCCAACAAGTGTTCAAGAAAAAGCTAGATGAGCAGCCACCAGGGCTGATGTAACCTTCAGACAAGAGTCTCTTGTCTTCTTCTCCTCCTCCTCAGCAAGTGGATTGTCCAACCTGTATTTGAAGAGTAAGAGTGAGGGGAAACATCAAGCTTTGTGAGACAGCCCATTCGCATGCTGAGCATCTATAATTGTTAGAATGTTTTTCCTGACAATTTGCCCAGAGTCTATCTAGGTGGCCTTGGTTCTCTACCTTCTAGGGCTATAGAGAAGAAATCCCATACTATATCACCTTCTCTTCTCCAGCCCAAACTTTTCAGTTCCTTTAATTGTTTCTCATTTCCTATCTCCATTCCTCTTTTCTGGCCATGCTCCCAATAGTCGCTATCCTTTTTGGAGAGTGCACCCAGAACTGAACACCCTTTGTGAAGTGCAGTCAAACCTGAGCAGAACAGAGAGCCTGTTAACCTCATCGTCCTAGGTACTGTATTCTATTAATGCAACCAAAAGTGATAGTCCAAGTTTTGGCAACTCCTTCATACTCTTCATTCATTTTGAGTCAACCAAATCCCCAAAGGTATTCTTTGCATATGCTACTGTTTGGACATGTACATCTGTGAAGCTTACCTTGGAACCCAACTGTTAACCATATTTGCATGTTTCTTTGTTGGATTCATTGTTCTAGCCCATCAAGTTCTTTTTGAACTCTAATCTGGCATCTAGTATTTGTCATTCTTCTCAATCTTCAGTCAGCTGAGGGGCCCCTGAGTGGCTCAGCCAGTTGAGTGTCTGACTTTGGCTCAGGTCATGATCTCATGGTCCATGGGTTCGAGTCCCACATCACGCTCTGTGCTGAAGGCTCGGAGCCTGAAGCCTGCTTTGGATTCTGTGTCTCCCTCTCTCTCTCTGCCCTTCCCCTGCTTGTGCTCTCTCTCTGTCTCTCAAAAATAAATAAACATTTAAAAAAATAAATAAACAAAAATAAATAAACATTTAAAAAAAGAAGCTAGCTGAGCCCATATTAATTGAAACAGAAATGCATAATAGGGTAGGACTGTGGATGAAAGCTCCTGGAGACGTCTCTCCAGGATGACATGGTTTCATGAGCAGCATTTCCTTGGCTATGGGCCCTTATCAGCTAGAAATGTATTTAAATGATATTATCCTAGCTACCAATTTTGCTTTTCATCTTCAAGGGTATTAATGTTCTTAGCCAACAGTCTTCCATTGGTCTATATGAGTAAAAACTCTATGAATAAATGACGTGAGTCCAGCATGGCTTATTTGTAATGTATCTACACTGATTTCTGATCTGGCCTGGACAAGTTTACCAGATAATGGTTCACAGACCACCTTCTGCCTGCTTGAGAATCAACATTGCATATGCTGAACCCCACTTTTGTGAGGTCTGTGCCATTTCTTCACTGTCTCAGATTAATATAGCAGTGTGACCTTTCTCTTAGGCAGTTCATTAATCTAGGCCAAGAGACTTAAGCTTACTTAAGGCAGTTGGGTTTCAAGGCTTTACCAGAGTTTGATTCAACATTGCAGGTCTGAAGATTATTCTTGTGATGAAGACAACTGAAGCAAAATCGGAGTAGAACAGCTTGTTTTTCTCCAAGTTTCCTATTGACATTGCACCATCTGCCTCTGGAACAGGTCTTTGCCTTCTTGTCCTACTTCCTGCTTTGAGTACAGCTCCAAATCCCCCCACTTTGCAATTCAGCACTTTTCACCAGACTAAGTTCCTGCTAAACTTCAGCATTCCAGATGCTGGATGTAACCTCACTTGCATGTTTCCCTCTAATTTGGAACTTTTCTACCCTTTCTATGTATCTTTCTAATATCTGAGCTGGATGGAGAGAGAGAGAGAGGAGAGAGAGAGAGAGAGATCTCCTATATATCCTTCCTGGCATTCCAAGGAGTTATGCTTGGTTTTACATGTTTAAGTACCAATGTAAAGTGACTTTTGAAGAAAGCTGAGATTTTTAATGAGCTTTTTGTTTGTTTGTTTGTTTGTTTGCGGATTCTCTATCAGATATCTTTAAGGCAAGCCTCTGCACCCTATTCCCACTCAATTTACAGTGTTTTAAAGTTTATTTATATTTATTTTTAGAGAGAGAGAATGATTGAGGAAGGGGCAGAGAGGGAGGGAGAGAGAATCCCAAATAGGTTCTGCACTGTATGCTCAGACCCTGACACAGGGTCTTGAATTCATGAACCATGAGATCATGACCTGAGCAGAAATCAAGGGTCAGATGCTTAACTGATTGAGCCACCCACGCGCCCCTCAACTTACAGTTTTAAGCAAACTTTAAAAAATGTCTTTTGTTCACTAGACTATTTCTGCAACAATCTCACCCTTCCAAGAAAACACAAAATGGACTCCAATTTGGTCAAGGATCCAGGAGTGACTTCTTGAATTTACAACTCGAAATGCAATGCTCTATACATTCTGTTTCCAAAATACCAGGGTCCTTTGCATTTTTAAAAAGTGAATTCCATTTCTATTGGAGTACCTATCTCCCAGGTCAGAGTGCTTTCCTCATTTTCATTCACTCTTTAGTCTCTTTGAGTCATGTTTTGTTTTTTGGGACTTTTTTCCCACAATACTAGATGGCCAAGCTCATGTGTTGTCTGGGAGTATCAATAATGGCATATTAGAACTCAATATTTATTTGGCAGCATGAGGGTGGAGACAGACCTTTCATCTGTGGTGGCTAGAATGTCTACAAAACAAGGAAATATTTCCATGCTCAAAATTTGGAAGTAGAGGAAGGCACATTGAATCAGTGGACAAAGGCCAAAGCTGGGTGGAATGTTTTGTTCAAGGGCTACATCAGTTGAACGGAGATGGAAGCACACCAGAGCCTTGGAGGAAATGGGCATGGAACTCCCCACCATCCCATGCCAAGTGGTGACCAGAATAGATGGAACAAGAATGATAAGCACGGTATCTCACAGCAATAAAAATGTGGAAACAAATTTGGAAATAACTGAAGTAGAAAGGTCAAGAACAAATGTCAGTATCTTTGTGTGGATGAAAATATGCCCGAGAAACCGCTCCAAGAAATATGAAGGCTAAGGAGAATGCCTTGGAATCAGAGTGGAGACGCTTTCAGTCTCTTTATCGCAGTTGAGGGAGGACTCTGGGACTCCCTGCACCTGATTAAAGTTGTCTCTTACCTTCAGTATATGCTCTTTGGTCTACCCTTGTTGCTGCTTGGTCTCAGAAAGTCGGGGAAGTGGCTGCCAGTGACCTGCGTATGAGAGAAAATCCCTTGGTGATGAGAAAGACAGGAAGCAATTTTCCTCACCCCCTGATATTTTTAGGATACTTAGGAAAACTTTGGGAAAGTCATTTTGAGCTGATTGTTCAATGTTCATTATTTCTTTCTTATGTAGTTTTGATCTTGCTTATGAATTTACTAACTTTTATGGTGTATTTACTTTATACCAGGATCATGGAAGTTTATGACCAACCATGCACACCCAAGGGCCACTAAACTGGAGAGCTTAATGATGTATGGGACCAGTGACTCAGGAAAGGAAAGACTAACAGAAGACATTGAGAGTAATAACGTGAATCTTAATATTAACACAAGAGAGTTTCCCCGAAGAGAGGTAGGTAGTGAGTGGAGGAAATAGAGAGTCTCTTGGCTTAGCAGCTTTAGGCCTTGTTTTCATCGCACAAAACCCTTTTTAGTTTCTGGTTGCTATACTGTGTCTTTTGAAAAAAAAAAAACAACAACAACAACTTGCTTACCCCCCACCCCCCATCCCCAGTCATGATATAAGAATACAACCAGATTTTCTGATATTAGCAGTGGAATAAGAATCCTACATCCAAAGACACAATGGGGCTCTAGCTCTGACTTGTTCCTTCTCGGGAAATTTCTTTTAATTCTCACTGCTATCACCACAATAGCCTCTGGCAGCATTGTTCTCTCCTTTCCATCCTTGTCTATGCAGAAAACAGGGCCTAGTGTCTCAAACTCTCCTAGAAGAGTACTTAACAGAAGTAATATAAGACAGAAATGCTCTGACTCTAGATAACAGGATTCATAAGATGCATTTACCATCCAGGACTTCCAGTCTTCTTCTCATCATATCTCATGGCTTAACCTCCTGAGTTGCACGCCACCTCAGCACGCACACCCCATGTTCATACTTCTACCCAAGGGAGCATGTCCCAGGGATAAATACAAGTTCAACACTACTGCATAAGACCAGCAAAGCTACTGGTTAAAATTGGGCTTTGGAGTCCAATAGACTGGATTTGAGCCCTCACTAACCCCCCCACTTACTAGCTGAGTTCCCTAGGTTTTCAGCTACAAAATGGTGACAGTAATTGGGTGGTTGTAAGGATTAAGTGAATTAATACAAGTAAAAGCCCTTGGAGCTGGCCTGGCACAGCTCAATGAACCTTAGCTCCAAACTGTATTATAATCATCATGTCAATGAATCCAATGAAGCCCATAGAGTAGCATCAAGGTCATTTTCACAGTTTGTTTCCGTGGAAATTTTGTGACCTGTAAAATCTTTCGTAGCAAGATTCTGCTTCCGTCAGAACTTCCCTGAACGTAGAGTGCTCGTTTGCACTGTGAAAATAAATGCACTGTGAACTTAAAACTGCTCTAGAAAAAAAAAGTCCGTTTAAAAAAAGAAAAAGATAACAATGATGAATGATTCAAGCTGAAATCTCTTCCCGTTTTCAGAATTACTCAGATAATTGTCTCAATTTTTATTTCGTATTGATGACTGAAGTCTGACTAAACAATACAAGTTTAAAGACAGAAAGTACCATGATGGCTCAAAAATCATTAATGTGGGAGTAACCCCAGGTTTCTCCTGTTCTCCCAGGATCTATTTGTCTCTGGTGCCATCCCCTCCTCCTCTCATCAGCTCCCCCAACCCCTCAAAAATGGGGTCCCTCTGATAGGAGAGGTGATAGAAGCAAATGAACAGGGAGGGTGTGGAATGGGCAAGAGAGATGAGCCACTTGGGGCTGAGAACTGAGAAGATTTAGCTTGGAGGCAGGCAGCAGGGTGTGTGGAAGGCATGTTTCAGAGGAAAGGGAATTGTTGTGGGAGTGGTTATGGTTGTGTATTTAGATCCTTTTCACAGGTTTTTGTTGTTGTTGTTGTTGGGGGGGGGGGTTAGACCAGTCAACTGAAGGATTAACATAATCTTATTCAAAAATTTCTTTTGGTTGCTGGATTGTTTCTGCCAGACATCAGCGGTCCAAGAAAGCACAAGGCCGACTCTAACTTGACAAAGGATTCAGAAATAAGTTTTGATCTTGGAAATCCAAATGTGATGTTCTACAGACTCTGTTCCTCAAATGCCAGGCTCTATTCTATTTTAAAATTTGAATTCCATTCCTGTTATAATGGCTATCTCATGGGTCAAAACACTTCCCTGTTTTCACTTATTCTTCAGACCCTGCGCCCCAGCTCAGCCTCTGCACTATCATAGGCTGTTTTTCTCAGAAATAAATCTGATGGCATTATTTGCCTTCCCTAGCTCCTCAGTGGATCCCTCTTTCCAGCAGAATCCAAGCTTCTCAAATGGTCTTGACCTTCGTCGTCCTTTTAAACTCCCCTGTGGCTCCAGCCCCAGAACTAGCAACCACCCAAACAGGCCACCGCTGCTTCAGGCCCCTGCCCTTCAGGCAGGCTTCTGCTGTGTCTGAAATGTGTCACCCACTCTTCCCGCCTGTAGAATGTCTACTAGGACTCTGGGACAAACCTCCCCGGCCACATACCAGAGCTCTCCCACCTCTAATCCAAAGAGGAGCTGGCACTCCCCTTACAGCTCCCTCTGCCATGAATAAATTCTGGATTTTGCTGTAAACATTAGCTTTTAACTGATTCCTCCATTTGACTTCCAAAAAAGCAAGCCTGTGTTCATAACACACGAACTCATCTCCTGGTGGACACTCAGGGAGGGAGAATGGAATAAATGAATGAATGCATAGACGCTGGGTGGTCTTATGTTTTTAAGATAAACCTAAAGCATCTAATCACCATTTGTCTTTGCTTTTAACCCAAAGACATTGAAAAATAGACCACAGAGACGTTTTCTTTTTCATGTGACTTCCCCCCCCCACCATTTTTACAGTATATAATCTCACAGTTGAAGATCATTTAATGCCATGAAGTCAGAGATCCACGGTGGGAGCTTCTGAATTTATCTGGGCTGACCTGGAAGTCACAAGAGTATTTTCTAGTTTTATGGAAACTTAGGAGTGCTTCGTACATGGTAGACATGTATTACTATTGAGCTGAACTGATGTCTGGAAGATGATAAAGAGAAAGACAAGGAGTAGCACCCACCTGGAAAAACCCCAAAGCTCCCTGCCTGTAGTGACCTGTCTTCTCCAGGGCAGTTATGGGGCTGCTGAGCACAACTGGAGCGAGGTGACCTGAGTGGGGAGGTTGGTGCTGCTGTAATGTCTCATGTCCTTAGCAGTCCTTCTGAGTTTCCTTTGCTTTCAGATTCTTCACTGTCTTCAAATCTCCCATCCCCTCACTGGCCTAAGAGAAAATAGAAGTCCTTAGCTGGAAACTCTAGTCATGATCTGCTACTAAAACTTCAAATATGATTGAAAGATGCTTTCGGTCGCAAGTGTGTGAAAATCCAACTCACCGGGTTTCATCAATAATTTATTAGCTCTCATATCACCAAGCATTGTCGCGGGGCCTCCCAGTTTGGTTTTTCAGTCACCCCATGATGTCATCAGGGTCTTAGGGTTGTTTCATTTCCACCTCTCTTCTCTGCTGGCCAGTGCACCAACAGGCTAGCCCCTCCTCATTCCATGCATTGCATCCAGAGACGACAATGTTTGGGGAAGAAAAATTTTCCCAGAAATATTTCCAAGCCCCACAGCAAATTTCCCTTCACATCCGCTTGACCAGACCATCCCTAAATCAACCCTGGCACAAGGGACGATATTTCCTTATTTGGCCTCTCAGAGTTACAATTCCCTTCACTATATAAAAATAGAATAACTAAACAAAATTGCAGGATAAACCTTCTCCATCCCTCCTTTACTAACAGGGACGTTGTTCTTTCCCTATGCGTAGTCCAGAGCTTGATTAATATGTGGCGAATAAACAAATAAAGCTTGGCTCCCACAATATAATTTTTAAAAAATGTATTACATTCTTCAGGGCCTCAGTTTCCTCTTCTGTAGAAGGAAGGAATTAGTACCGCTGAAGGCAAACTATGGTTGGCTCTATTTCCAGTACTACGTGGGGAATGAAAAGGTAGCCACACTTTAGAAATATTTAGTCTGTCCAGGAAAAGACTGTGACTCTGAAAACCAGTAGGAATTGTCAGCACTTGTGGCCATTGGTGACAAGGGGTGTAGTAGTAATCTTGTGAACATCACTGGGGCTCAGCAGCCAGGAGTCTGCCTACCTGAGCAAACCAGCCCCTCTGTCACCCAGAGGACCCTCTCCGCCCTTCCCTCCTGCCCAGAGGCTGCAGTTGGGAGGTGGATCTCCATAAGCCATTGTTTTCAAAGCACTGAGAGGTCTGGACTTTCCCAGGAATTCCACTGGAATGTAAACAATCTTCAGATCCGAAGCAGAAGCCAGAGGATTTCCTGAGCTGTCACAAAATGGCCCATGTTAGCTCCCAAAGATTTGATGTCTTTTTAAAAATTTCGAGATTACTTTTTTCTACCATTAAACATATATATCTCTGACATGTTTTACTATTAATGATCTGAAACGGAAGCAGGAGTCAACTGAATAGCAATTCTATAATAAAGGTGTCATGCAAACAATTTTACATGTTTCTCGACTCCAGAAACTGTTAGAAATACAAACTCATCAAATGTCCACCTTTGCATTGGCTTGAATGGAGTACTGCCATCCTGAATCTACGTTTATTTTTCATTGAATACACATTCCTGTCCTTCCTGAACTGAAGTGTCTGTGCTGCCCAACACAACCTTTTTTTTTAATGTTTATTTATTTATTTTGAGAGAGAAAGAGTGAGTGTGAGTGGAGAAGAGGCAGAGAGAGAAGGGGAGAGAGAGAATCCCATGCAGGCCCCATGCTGTCAGCGCAGAGCCCAACTCAGGGCTCGATCCCATGAAGCATGAGATCATGACGTGAGCTGAAATCAAGAGTCAGATGTTTAGTGGACTGAGCCACCCAGGGGACCCTGCCCGACACAACTCTTTGGCAGAGTGCTGCTAACCGGAAGCCTGGTACCAACCCATGGATGCAGTCCCATGTGTTGCTAGTGAATGTACCTGTAGGTTTTTCCCCCTCTGTCCCTTAGATTCTCTCTGTGTCCCAACATGGCTCAGGAACCACAGTCTCCTGCCCCATCTCCCAAATGCATTGGGTGACCAGATGTCCTGCAGCTTGTGTGAAGGTCGGAGACAGGAAGGTCTGGGTGTGCACCTGGGTTCTGTCCTCTTTCAGCCCTGTGATGGGACAAGTTACCTAAATTCTCTACGCAGCTGTTCCCTTATCTGTGAAGTGAGGGTCCTAATACTCCCGCTGTGGGATTGCTGGGAAGATAAAATGAGAAAAGCGCAGGCATAGCTTCTAAGCATGGCCTTCCTTGCAAAGCTGCTCTAACATTGCTAGTTCCCTTCTCTCCTCTCTGCAGCTGCTGCTTCCTGGGGTTGCAGTCGGGGGGAGCTCATGGGAGACCCCCTGCAACAGTCTAAGTAATAGCCTGTACGTAAAGGCAGCATCATCGTTGTTCCGATATCCCTTTACTAGAACAATCTACCCCGGGAAGAGCTATCTGGCCCCTCACACAGTGGGATGGATGGATAGAAATTCAACTCGACGACGAGGATATACAGATAAATGTTGACCATGTACTTCTTTCTTTTTTCAGTTTCCTTTTCCTTTGAAAACTTGCACATCTCTGAGACATGCCGCTGTCACCTTCCTCTTTTAAAACCCTTCATATCCTTCCTTCTGTGCTGGCTGGCAGCTGCTGAGGCCACATGATTTGAAGGGCACTTCAACCCCCAACTGAAGGGCTGTGCCAACCCCCAGCTAACTGTGGCCTGCCAGGGGTGGGCAGCCATTTCACTCACCTCTTCAGATGAACCGTTTGGCACTTTCAGAAACCTCTGTGAAGACGTAAATGTGGAATCTGAATAGTCTGGTCAAACTGGCACCCCAGGACATTTTGGTAGGGAGTCAAGCCTGATGAAGCTTTTCTGGTAACTTGGCCCCCTGTTTCCTTGGGGCAGAAACGACCTAGAGGCAAAGGGAACAAAGGAGCAGTTACTACACAACTTCTAGAAGGATCAAAAAGTTTTTCCTTGGATCTTGGTAGTCTTTTCTCAAGCAGAGGGCTTAAGAAAATTGGAGAACTAATATCCTAAACCTTTTGCATTCTAGAGGGAGCCACAGCCAGAAAGAACAAGGGGGTGGCTCAGAGTTAACACCCACTCGCTCTAGCCAGATCCATGGAAGTGTCTTGTCAGACCTGATACAGCCATCTTGGTGACCCAGAGGGGCGCCATGTCAGGAGCCTTTCTGAAGGACTCCAGAAAGTTCTGATTTACTGAGAGGGAGTGAAGGGAAGGGAGAAGGGTGATTCCAGAGAAGCCCCGGTCTTGGTTTTTGGACAGCATTGTTTATAAGGATTGCCCACCTGGGGGTCTCCATCTTCTTTCATCCAATAGGCCTGCGTACCCTGCCCTGCACTCTAGGAAAGTTTAAGAAACTCTACTGTTCTCTGGATGCAAGGACTCTATATCAGTGCTTCCCAGATTTTTGTTGTTGTTGTTTTAAGGGGTGGTATGGTAAATTGCTTTGGAGTTGCCAAAATAAGGGAATTAAGAAAACCCCCAAAACTCCAAATACATCTAGAGCCACTATTTATTAGTAGAGACAACATTTCTCTCTCTCTCTCTCTCTCTCTCTCTCTCTCTCTCTCTCACACACACACACACACACACACACACACATACACACACACATAGAAGGGCCTAAAGGGCATACATCTCAAGATAAAGGACACTTTTTAAAATGTAACTAATTCCCATTTACAAAAACCTTTCTAAATTGTCTTGATTTTTCTCATTTTGCTGTGGATTGAGGAAACATCATTGCAAATCAGAACAGAGAATTGAGAGATATGAGTTCAAATCTAGACTCCAAATGCTATTTACATCCCTTGGACAAAGCAATTATTCTCTTGGCCCTATGTTCTGTTATTTCCTGAATGAGAGACTTTTGTTGATTTCTTGAGGGCCCATAGGCTGTAAGTTTCTCCGAGCTCCTGTTTCTCCGATTATAGTCTGGAAAGCTGAGCTCTGTTTCTCTCTCTACTGAACCACACATCATGTAACTTTTCATAACGAATTGTATTTCATCAGTTTCCCCATTTGCAGACCAGCTAACAACTCCCTTCCCAGGATTCGTGATGGCTTGTCATATCATACAAAACCCAGTAATTTTCCCAGTAGCCCGGGAGTTTCCCAGGATTTTCTGCCAAAGATTATTTTGGCAACTAACAACTTTTGTGAGCTTTCCATCATCAGTATCATAATCAACAAAAAGCATTTCTTAAGTTAACAAGGGAAATACTAAATACAGATAATAAAAACATGATTATTACATGGGTGAAGGTTCAGACAATGTATAAAAGAGCAGCACTATCCTCACTTCAAAAACCCATCAGAAAGCTGGGATGCCCATGAATATAAGGGCAGCTTTGACGGCTCCAGGTTGAAGTGGTTGGTGGAGAGAGAGGCCAGCACCACCCTTCTGATCAAGCATCATCGACAGAAGAGGATGACTTGAGGAGATGGGTCAGGGGAGGGCAAGAGCAGTGAGGCCTCACAGGGCAGGGTGTTAAAAGGCATTCTACAAAATATAGCCACATATGAGATCGGTGCTCTCTACTGGGGTTGATGTTACCCCCTCCCCCCAAGGTGACAGTTAGCAAAGTCCAGAGACATTTTTGGCTGTCACAACTGAGAAAGAAAGTGTTATCAACATCGGTAGCGTAAAGGTCAGAGATGCTGCTAAACACTGTATGCCGCACACCTGCTCCACAAGCCACATTAAAGACTTATTCAGCGCCAGACATCGATAGTGTTGAAGTTCAAAGACCCTGCATTAGAGTAAACAATTGGGAATGAGAAGGAAATTAAGAGCCAGAGGACATGTAACGTACATGTGAAAAACAAGGAAGGTGTGAACTTTGAGACAGAGGAGAGCAAGGAGGTACGTTCCTTATTGAAGTCCATGGACCTCCCATCTTCTCTTTGGCTCCAAATCCATGGTGAGAAGCATAAGTGACCTGGAGCCCAGGCCAGGTGCGTGTGACCCCCGGAGCAGGAGCATGGAGTGGGGGTGGGAGGCAGAGGCAGTTAGCGCCCTTCCCCTTTGATGCCTCCACAGTGGAATCGCTGGAGAGCAAACTATCCAGACCATGATGAAGGAGAGGGAATGAGAGCAAGTGACTGGGGCGAAGTCATCAGGCACAGAGGCGAGGCAGGCAAAGCAAATTTGCTCCTTCGGGACCCATATACCCAGGCCCTGTGCCTTTCCCAGCGCCAAATAGCTGCCTCTTAGAACAGGTCCAATTTGCTACTGCCCATGTTTAGCACCTAAAAATCCATGATCTAAAGCAGTCTAGGTAGTTAAATAAACCCAGGGTAGTTGGGCAGTTCAAGGGATTAAAAATTCTGGGCTCCCGAGGGTCTTGTAAGGCCCCTAAAATCTCACTGTGATCCAGCCTTTCTTCAACTAGTATTTCTTGGAAGATTATCATGTGCCAGGCCTGTCCAGCAGTGGGATTAGGATTGGAAGGAGAAACAGACACGCTCCCCACGCACATGGCACTTAGAGCCTTGTAGGGGAAATAGAAATTAAGCAAATAATCACACAAATATAAAATCATAACTACAATGTACAAAGAATGAAGGAGCTACTAGGGACACCCGCTGGCCATGATGGAACTGCGGAGACGTTCTGCGAAGACGGGGTTAGGAAGGCCTTCTCACTGAGGAAGGCTTTGCAGTCAAAAAGCTGTCAATTTATTTATTTAAGAAAAAAACTTAAAATGTTTATTTATTTTGAGAGAGAGAGCTCACGTGGGAGCAGGAGGAGGGGCAGAGAGAGCGAGATAATCCCAAGGAGGCGCCATGCTCTCAGTGCAGAGCCTGACGTGGGGCGCGATCTCTCAGACTCAGGGCTGGCTCTTACAAACCGTGAAATCATGACCTGAGCTGACATGAAGAGTCAGACACTAAACCTACTAATCCACCCAGTGCCCAAAAAAGCTGTAAATTTAGACTCTTGATTGTATGTCCCAGTGAGGTTGATCATGTAGACCCTAAGATCCCCTGAAAGGACCAAGAGAAGCTGTGGTATATTCCTGGAAACTCACATTATGCTCAGTACTCCCCATCTCAGTTGATGCCAGTTCAACCTTCCAGTGCTCAGGCCAACAGCCTTGGGTCATCCTTGACCCTTCTCTTTCTCATGTCTCACAACAGATCTATATCCATAAACTTTGCTGGTTCCACCTTCAGATTATATCCACAATCGGGTGTCTTTTATTGCCTCTTGTGAGAGCCTAGTGTGAGCCCCATCATCTCCCTCCTGGGTGATTTCACTCATCTCCTAACCATGCCTGGTTTCTGCCCTCGCTCCCAATGGCCTATTTTCAAAATAGCAGCTAGCATAATTCTTCTAAAAGCTATATCAGATCACATTCCTCATTTGCTCAAAGGCTTCAATGATTCCCCCACTGGACTCAAGAATAAAAGCCAAAGTAAAAAAGTAAAAGCCCATGAGCCACAGTCAAGTCAAGCCACCCTCCCAGCATTTCTCTCCGGCTTCATTTCCTCCCAGTCCCCATCCCCCCCAGAACACTCCTGCCTCAGGGCCTTTGCACAAGCTGGAATGCTCCTTCTTATACCCACATGGCTATCTCACCAGGAGCTGCAAATCTCTGCTCAAATACCAGCTCCACAAGGTGTACCCTGACCACCCAACTCAAAACTACAGCCCTCAACCCCATACACATTCGCCATCTCCATTTCTTCACCCTGGTTTTTATACAGCACTTATTTCCCATGCTATATATACAATTAACTTAATTTATCCTTTGTGTATCCCTTTCCTCCCCACTAGGATGTACGCTCTAGAATCAGGGATTTTAGTGTGCTTTGTTCATGGATGTATCCTTGTAGTGAGTTGAGGGCTTTGCTTTCAATTTGTGTGTCACGGCAATAGCAATTCATTATATTGCTACAGTGCTTTACGAATTAATGCTTTCAATAAATCTTACACTTATGTAATGATTAACACAAATTGCATTGCATTTTTTGGTAAAAATGATCACGATACTCTACTGTAAACATTTTAGATGCCCAATTTTGTTAACCCTACTTAGGTATGTCTTCATTTCTTTTTTAATGAACAGGGACTCTTTAAAAATGGAAGCAGCGGAACCCTGATGTCCAGTTTCCCTCACTAATAAATACACCGATTCACATTTAGAATCGACAGGCTTCCAAAGAGGGCGGGAATATTTTGTTTTGCTTTAAAGCTGCCCTTTGCATATAACATTTGGTCATTTCAGGAGACCCATGAAGCAATCAGAGAGATCTAAAGCATGGGAACATTATGTTCTTTGAAATCTCTCTGACAGAAGCAGACAGTCTCGCCTTCCCTCAAACCATCCTGGAGGGGAAGTATGTCAGCTTGGACAGTAATGAGACGGAGTGGGAATTTCCCCTTCTCTCTGGTCTACTTTACAGACGAGCTTCATGAGGGTGAAAGTTGGGTCATTCCCATCTACAGATGCTTTAGCTTGAAGCCAAGCTGCCTGGGAAATAAAATATTGGAAAATAAGTGAAACTAATTATAGTCCCCTCCAAAATAAGATTTTGTAAAAACAAGTGGCATTAAAAATTGCCAACACTTAAACTCTGCTGTTTCATAGTATCACCCATAGATGGCAGTATCTGATCCACCTTTCTTCCCCAACTAGCGGATTCAACCCTAATTTTCCCTACGGAAGTTTACTGAAATTTCTACTCGTTCTTGAACTCCTTTGAAGCTCTCCTTGTCATCAGATGGCAATTTGAGGTGTGAAATAAAATCTTGGGGGGTTTGCCCTCCCTCACTAGATTAAGCTTCTTGGTGACCTCAAACCACAATCACCAAGTCAACGGTGGTATTGTGACCTGGAAAAAATGGGGAGGAAATGAGAGACAAAATAAAACAAAAACCACACTGTGAGCTTTTCAAGGGAGAATGAGATCTTTGGCAAGGAGGCTGTTAGCAAACTAAGTCGAGGACTAGTTACGTTCAGAAAAGTCAAAAGTTAGAAAAATCAATTTTTGTGATTTACCTCCCTAAGGCCCCTATTACCAAACACTGGGAGGTTTCACATGAGCACCAGAATTCGAGTGATGTATACTGACCTGACCACTTCCAGTTCCGAGAATTTCTGGTCTGTGACCAAAAAAGTTTCAGGAGATAAGTGTCCAAGCTGATGAAATCATTTTCTCCAGATTCTAGCCAAGACTAGTACCTATATGTATTTTAACAACAAACAAAACAGAAAAAAATCTTCAGGTTAACCAGAATATTTCTTAACAGAAAGGAAATAGAAGCCTAGTGGACTGGACCACTAGAACCGTGTTTTTCAAACTACCAGTTACAATTGATTCCTGTTTTGGAAACCAACTATATAAGACATAACAGGCATTGTGTAAGAATAGAATAGAAATAGAATAGAATAAAATAGAGTAGAATAGAATAGAATAGAATAGAATAGAATAGAATAGAATTAGAATTGATCAGGGTGCATCTCTGTGTACAGACTTCTAAGGTGAAATTTCTTGCTTTGGCTCACGGCAAAAGAAAACTTGTAAAATACTACCACGGAAAGCTGTGTCTGCTTTCAACCTGCGTATTTTCTATATTCCAATATCAATAAGCTCCTCACTAGCCAAAAATTTAATTTAACAAGTAGATTTTGGTTGAATGTGAGAGGCATTAAACAGCAAGCTAAATTAAGCTCTCCCCAAATCACTGTTAAACATATATCCATGCTTTTCCAGAACAATCTTAACCTCAGCCATTTTGTCCTATTCCTCCATAAGCACATTCACACTCATGATGTTGTATGTCTTCAATTTCATTCTGGAAAAATCTAGCTATTGGTTAAACCTATAGGCCAAGGGTCAAAACTTAAATCTCTAAAGGAGGTATGCAAGTAAATGGGTGAAGCAGGACCGGAGTCACAAAGGATTAACTGTGGATTTCACAGGAAATGTATAATTTTTTAAGCTGATAAGTAACATTAAATTTTTTTTAATGTTTTCTTTATTTTTGAGGGAGAGAGAGACAGCGCGAGCAGGGGAGGGTCAGAGGGAGAGGAAGACACAGACTCTGAAGACAGGCTCCAGGCTCTGAGCTAGATGTCAGCACAGAGCCCGACGTGGGGCTCGAACCCACAAACTGCGAGATCATGACCTGAGCCGAAGCCGGACGCTCAACCGACTGAGCCACTCAGGCACCCCGATAAGTAACATTAAAAAAGATATTTTGCTTGGCAGAAATCAGGCCTTCTATGGACTGAACTCAGTATCATCACAAATTCCTATGTTGAAGCCTTGACTCCCAATGTGACTGTATTTGGAGAGAGTCCTTAGGAGGTAATTAAGCTGAAATGAGATCATATGGGCGGGGCCCTAATCCAACAGGAATGATGGCCTTATAGGAAGAGGGAGAGAGCTCCCCTTGCGCATGTGAGGAAAGGCCATGTGAGCACTGTGAGGAGGAGGCCCTCACCAGAACCATATCAGTCAGCACCTTGATCTTGAACCTCCCAGCCTCCAGAACTGCGAGAAACAAATTTCTCTTGCTTAAACCACCTGGTCTGTAGTATTTTGTTACAACAGCAGAACATTCCCACGCGAGGCCTAAGGCCCGTCTAATGCCCCCGGGTGCTGAGGCTGCAACCCCTTACTTGTTACATGGCAATTTGGGTGAAGCACGGCCTCATCACGGGAAATACCCGAAGTCGCTCTAAGTACCAGTCCTCACCTTGGCCTTAAAGTCTCAGTACAACTGTGACGGTTGATTCATTGAATTACTTCAAGATATATGACTACAACTAGTGGGACAGAGAGTGAGGTGGGCAAAGGAAAAACTACTTTGAGAGCAAAGAAATAAATGTGACCATTTCCAGGGGAGGTGACCTCTGCAGTTTCAGAATGAGCATGATGACGCCCATACCCCAACCGGGAGAGGGACTGGCATCCGGCAGGACAGGGGCTGTAGGACCTGGCTTTCACTTTCTTCATCCTTTCCTGTTCCAACTCACTGTCCCTCCTGCTCTAGTGCAGTTCACACCTTATTTCACTTTATCTTCATGGTTTGCAGAATTCTATCCATATTTCCACTTTATTTTTTAAGTATTTACTTTGTACGAGACACACGGGTGCTGAGGTCCACTGGTTGAAAAACACAGATGAAAAATCCTCTGTTCATGGCACGTCTGTCCCAGTTGGGTGAGACAAACAATAATCAAAATAAATTGCTAAAACATGTGACACATTAGAAGGCTGTAATGTGCATTTGCCACGTTGTTTAGGATATTCAATTCAGCAGCAGAAGAAAACAGTTGAAATACATGTAAGCTTATATAAATATGAAAATTAGTGATAAGTGAGGTGTGTTAGAAAGATGAAGTAGATCATAGATAGGAAGAAATAGCAGGACCAATATTCAAGATACTAAAATATGCAAGGGACACTCAATATTCATGAGTGTTAACACCGACTTAATTTGGTGACGCATCTGGGTAATGTATTCTGGCCCCGACTGACTTTTGTCCAAAGAACACAAAATCCTTGCTGCTCAGAGGGGCTGGTTGGCAAGCAACAGCCGGGGCCATGTAATACTTCCAAACACCTTCTCTGTCTACTGAGACCCCATGATCAAGGTCAACTCTGGTCCTGGTAACTTATCAGGGTACGGTGGTGTGGGAGATACAGAGAAACAGACATCTGAGTATTGGTGTAGCTATGGACCCAGGTACTATGGTTTTTCTACCCATGTGCTGTGTTAAGCATGTACACCTACCCTATCATTCTTTGTGTGAGTTTTAATTGATTTAATAAACCATGTGATTCAATCATCTTAATTGGACCCGGGAGGCTTTCCAGGAGAGCTTGCCTAGTTGTGGAGTTAGAGGCTGTCGTGGCAGTGAAATAATTTCCCGTGTGACAAGGATGAAAAGTGCTCCAGCACCAGAAATACAGCACAGAAAGGAGAGGGGGAGGACTTCAAATAGAGTGATCAGGAAAGGCCTGAGTGAGAAGGTGACTGCGGAGCAAAGACTTGAAGGAGAGCAAGAGGGCAGAAATCCTGAGGACGTTTATTCCAGACACGGGAACCAGACGTGCCAAGAGCCCAGCCGTGAGCTTTACTGGCAAGCTCTGGAAATGGGAGCAGCAGAAAAGCAAGGAGGCCGGTGTGGCCAGACAGGAGTGAGCTGGCCTGTGGGAGACACGGTGACAGGCTGCTTGGGCACCCCTAGAGGCCGGGCATGTCCTTGTAACACCTCTGGCTTTCACTCTAAAATGGTTTCCATTGGAGAGTTTTGGATAAGGGAGCGGTTCAATGAACATTTTCACAGGATCGGTCTGGCTACACCCAGTGGACAGGAACAGGGGCAGAGCATGGTGGCCGGTTGGGAGACAATTGCAGTGACCCAGGCAAAAGGGGATGGTGGCTCACACAAGATGGTAGCAGCAGAGGTAATGAGAAGTAAGGAGATTCTAGATGTTTTGGGAGTAGAGCCAACAGAGTTTCCTACTGGATTGGGTGTGGGAGTGAGAATGAGAGGATTCGGTGATGAATCCCAGGCTTTAAGCGTCGGTCCCTGGGATGGAGATGCCATTAGCTGCGGAGCAGAAACCTGGGGAGGAGCATCATTTTACTAAGGAAGGAAGGAACTGAAACTTCAATAACCTGCCCAAACTTACCTAGGAAGTGAGCTGTCCCAGCCAGGAGTCACTTGAAGCTAGGTCATGTTTTTAAGCTCACACTTTTTCTTTCAGCCCCCTCAGAAGAGTTTACAGAGAGGAGTATACAGGGAGGGGGCATGGGGAGTGGGGCGCACGAGGAGGTGACGTAAGGGAAGGGCACGTGGGGAGGGGGATGCCAGCAGGGACCTACCTCATGACACTGTTAGGAGGATAACTAAGCTAAGAGTTGTAAAGCGCTCAGAACGGTGCCAACAGGTTAAGCACTACGCGAGCATTTAATAAATAAAATTGGGACTCACAAGCCCTTAGAGGTCCTATGGACATCTTTTCCAGAATCCACAATTGTCTGCTAAATCTTCTGCTGATCTCCATGCTCTCGCCAGTTCCTCTTGAATCATCGGGATAACCACCTTATAAACTGGGTGCTGTTATGCTAGTGCAATACCCTCACGCCCACCTGTGTGCTGTACGGGCAAAATGTCCCGTAGTTTTAGCAGAGAAGAGCGGTGGGAGAGTTGTGGCACCTGCAGCTGACTGTGGGAGCGGTGAGCTGGGCTCTGGAGCCCGGTCTTGGGGGGCAGGCAGCTCCGTGGTCACATTGCAAGCAGATGGGCAAGGCAGGGTCCATCTCTGCGCATGCGCATTGCGGAGTTGTAAACAACCCGGGGATGTTTTGTTCCCGCGTCTAGAAATAATTGGATTAGGTCCCCACTTACTACAAATTCCAAAATTGCTGCAGTATGACCCTCTCTTCAGGGGAATAAGATATAATTTATGGAATTATAAAGTGGCTTTTAAAACGCTTGAGGAGGGAGCACTGCCCGCGCGCTGCGGATGCTCCTGAGTGGGAGCAAGGCGGCTGCAGGGAGGAGTGGAAGAAGCTGGAGGCTGGAACGAAGGGCCACTGCCTGAGTGAAGAGCAGCTGGGGCCGCCAGGGGCAAGAAGCAAACGGGGGATCAAGTCCCTTCACCCACTTCTGCCTTCCAGCTTCTCTCCAGGATCCCTTTGGGCAGAACCTTATAGGGAGATGACGCAAGGAAAATAGGGTTTCCAGAGTCTCCGCCCAGAATCAGAAAACAGAGTATAAATGGATTGCTTTGGAGTTGAGAGATAACAGTTTATTAACCACTACAAGCAGTAAAATAGGGATGATAATACCTTCCTCGAAGATCAGATTACATTAGGTATAAAAGTACTTAGAAAATGAGCTATCATTGAAAAATAACATTATTGAGGAATGCTATGGGAAATGTTATTTGGTAGTAAAAGGGTTAATTTTAAGTGTAGGATATTCCGGGTGCCTGGGTGGCTCAGTTGGTTGAGCATCCGGCTTCGGCTCAGGTCATGATCTCGCGGTTCGTGGGTTCGTGGGGTCGAGCCCCGCGTCAGGCCCTGTGTTGACAGCTCAGAGCTTGGAGCCTGCTTCAGATTCTGTATCTCCCTGCCTGACCCTCCCCTGCTCACGCTGTCTCTCTCTCTCTCTCTCTCTCTCTCAAAAATAAATAAAACATTAGAAAAAAATTTTTGTAAAGTCTAGGATTTTCATATTCTGCTCTTTAACCACTAACGTGTCTATATGTAAACAAGGTGGTAAAATTAAGGTTCGCTTCATGCCTTAAACTGTTTTGTTCTTTAGATACTGGTACCCAGAGGAAAAGATGTCCAATGTTCTGGCTATAATGACTGTGTATATAAGAGTACCCCTGTCATGTGGGCGATTTTCCTAGGCTAGAAAAATCTCATGTCCTAGGTCTGGGAGGGGAGATATCTCATACTTGCTGCTGCTCAACTAGTAGCATGGAGGAAGTTGGATTATGTCACTGGAGCGCACACATGTGACATTGCTGGAGCAAATCATCATGAAAATATTTCTGTTTGTGTTTGTGCTAGATATGGGTGTGTATATCGACATCTTCTTTATTTTTTTAATGTTTTATTATTTATTTTTGAGAGAGAGAGAGACAGAGACAGAGAGAGACAGAGAGACAGAGTGTAAGTGGCAGAGGGGCAGAGAGAGAAGGAGACCCAGAATCTGAAACAGACTCCAGGCTCTGAGCTGTCAGCACAGAGCCCAATGCGGGGCTTGAACCCACGAACTGTCAGATCATGACCTGAGCCGAAGTTGGCCGCTTCACCGATTGTGACACCCAGGGGCCCCTCAACATCTTTTTTTAAAGTAATTTTGCCACATAGCTCCTCAAACATATTAATATTTCTATTTCTGTTATTCTTTTCACAGAAACAAACCTTGTACTAATGTGTGGGTTGGCCCACTAGAGCTCACCACTAAATTATCATTTGTCTTTGAGAACCCATGAACTTCTTCTTTTGTCTTCCAAAGACGAACTCATTTTGTATTTCATGAGTTGTGCATGTATTGTAGATTCTGTTGATTTGCTTACTCAACAAATAATAACCGAGGCCTTGCTTACCATAGACCTGACCTAATGCTAAGTCATCAACCAAGAGGTTATGGTCCATGACCTCATGGTGGTTATAATCTATCACGAAAGGCCAGAGGTAAATACATAAACATACAAACACAAAGGAATTCTATGAAGAATTCTAGGGAAACAGGGGTGAGGACCCTAGGAAGCTAGTGTGTAAATTTAGAAAAGCCTCTTGAGGAAGCCATATTTGAGCGAAGACTTAAAGGATGTGACGGGTGGGTAGGTAAGTGGAAGGACTTCTTGACAGAGCCAGAAGCAGAATAGAAGTCAGTGAGATGGAGAAGAAACTTGTCCCATTGCAGGAACGGTTGGAAGCTGGGTCTGGCTAGCATGCAGTCAGAGGTCTCGGTGAGGCTGGGGAAAAGCCAGATCCCACATGGATTTGGATGGTATTCTGAGGCCCACTGGGAGCCTGTGGAGGATTTAGACAATGGAGTGGTGCATGCCACTTTGACTTTTGTATGAAGAAAGGATGGGTGAGCATGAGTGGCAGCAGGAGTTGAATTGAAAAGACATTGTAGTTGGTATCACCAGGTGTCTCTCTCCCCGGTGACATTCTCATGGAGAAATGATGGTGGCTGGACTGGAGGAGAGTCGTAAAGAAAAAGGGAAGTAACTGTGAGATCTATTTTGAAGATATAATCTGCAGGATTGGTTATTCATTGCATTCAGGAAAGGATTGTTCTGGGTTCCCAGTCTGAGCAACTGGGTGATGGCAGAAGAGGAACAAAAGACAAGAAAAGGCAGAGAGACAAGAGAAAGAGTGGGGAAGAGGCCAAAACAGATGTCAGGAGTGAAGAAAGCAATCTTTAGGAACAATTACGAAATCTTAAGGCATACACAAGCCGGTCCTCCCGTGTCAACTTGCTCAGCACAAGTCATAGCTCTAATCTCTTGGAGCAGAAAAGCCTTTGTTAGAGACGATCTGTGCCTTTTCAGAGGTCTCATTGATTTAGAAAATGGCAGACTCGGGGAAACTAAGAGCTGAATTCTTATGGGAATTGGGACAGATGATCGGAATAATGCAAAGAAAAACCACCACCTCTAGGCTTCAATGTTCTGTGTTTTAGTTTAACTGTTTGGATGTGGTCACAGGCTTTGCTGTAAAGCCTCTGGAATTTAGATAGATTAATAAGATCATATTCACAGGCACTCCTTCCACAATCTTTCCTGTAGACTCTGAAATGATGGGAGAAAAACTTCCTATTCTAACTAACTGCTAAGAGAAAGAAAAAGGAATCCCTCCTCACTTGATTTTAAAGGTATTTCCCCAGGAATGGGGCACCTGGCTGGCTTACTTGGTTAAGCAGCCAACACTTGATTTTGGCTCAGGTCCTGATCTCAGGGTCCTGAGTTGAAGCCCCACATCGGGCTCTGAACTCACAGCGCAGAGCCTGCTTTGGATTCTCTGTCTCCCTTTCTCTACCCCTCCCCGGCTCACACTCATGCACTCCCTCCCTCTCTCAAAAATATAAATAAATAAATACATAGATAGATAAATAAATAAAAGTACTTCCTCAGTCTTAATACTGATAGATGAACTCATTAGCTTCTACTGAGGAAGGGTAACTATGGAAATTGTCATTGACTGAACTTGACCATGGAGTCAGTGGCTCTAACACTTTATTTTCATTGTCCCTGGGCTTGGGATAAATTATGTGTCACATGTAAATTCTAGCGCCTGCAGGTGGAAAGAAAATAGGGCAATAAGACGTTGGCCTTTGACGTACCAGAGAACATTCATGAGAAGAGTGCTTAGCAGTTCAGAGCACAGGCTCTAGGTTTGGATTCTAACCCCTTACCTACCGGCCCCAAGTTTCTAGCTGTGTGATCTTACGCTAGGTACATACACATTTTGTACCTCAGTTTCCTTATCAGTAATGCGAGGATACTAATTTGCCCATTCCTAGGGTCTTTTATTAATTAAATGAGATGCTGTTTATAAAGATCTTACTATGACGTCCTGTTCAAGTGTTAGCACAAGCACACACACCGTGTAACTGGGCTATAGGTGGTGCTTGGTTGGGTTTAGCTCTTCATAAACAAACCACAGGAGGATGTGGTGACTTAATAAACGGGACAGCCCTGAGAGCAAATGTTTGTACTTAATTCTTTATAAAAGCATTCCTGGGTTGTGCTGGAGCCTCATATAAGACTTATCTTGCAAAAGAGTTGATAATATTTAGATCCTTTGACTCTAATTTTTCACTTGTGGAAGGAATGCATAAATCCTAAAATAGGATTGCTTCCAATGAAGTAGCTTATAGTCTTAGGGGAAAAGTGAGTACATATTCAGAAAGTAAATGAACCAAGCTGGGTGGTGGTAGTGTTGAATGTGACTGCAACTAAAGCTTTCCAGACTCAGGCTCTGAACTGTAATCCTGGAGTTACAGCCCACAGCCACTTTTGAGCCCTAAGAATCTACTAGAAGTAGAGCATCCTCCTGGGTCCCGAAGCAGTGGGTTATAGACAGGAGAACAGGTCTTATGGAAGAAGCAGTTTTTGAATTCCATCAGCCTACCTGGTTGACTTGGTAGCGTAGGGTAAATAACAGGTTGTTTCTTTGGTACATGCTGTATTTTTTAGGAGTTCGTTGTTTCATACGAGAAAAGACATATGTCCAAAAACCTATCATCTCATTCCCTGCTTAAAACACCTTTTCCTTCAGGACAAAACCAAAGTCCTTAGCAAAGTATGTAAGGTTGTTCATGACATGGTCCCTGCTTGTTAGTGTCAGTTAGGGATGCTTTCAGCTGCAAGGAATAGAATGTTTGATCAACAGTGGCTTCAACCAGCGCTTCTCAAGCTGTAATGTATCTTCCAATCACTGGAACTTCTTATCAAAATGCACATTCTGATTTAGGAGTTCTGAGGTGGGGCCTGAGATTCTGCATTTTTTTAAGTTTATTTGTTTTTGAGAGAGAGAGAGAGAGAGAGTACAAGAGGGGGAGGAGCAGAGAGAGAGGGGGAGACACAGAATCCAAAGCAGGCTCCAGGCTCTGAGCTGTCAGCACAGAGCCCGAAGAAAATGTCAAACCCACAAATGGTGAGATCATGGCCTGAGCCGAAGTTGGACACTTAACCCACAGAGATACCCAGGTGCCCTGAGATTCTGCATGTCTAATGGACTCCCAGGTGGTGCTGATGCTATCCATGTAAAGCCTACAATTTGAACAGCAAGACTTTAAAAACGTGCCATTTTCCCTCCTTCATATCACAAGAAAATCTGGAAGTAGTTCCAGATTTGACTCAGACCAACAATGTCAGTGCTCTGCACTTGGCACATCAGGAACTGGCTGAAAAACCATGGCCCACGGGCCAAATCTAGCCCCCTAACTACGGTTGTAAATAAAGTTTTATTGGAACACAGACATGCTCATTTTTTTAATGTATGACCCATGACCTCTTTCATGCTAGAAAGGTTGAGCTGTAACAAAGACCAGATGGCCCATAAAGCCTAAAATGTTTACCTTCACCTTGCCCTTTATGAAACAAGCTTGCTAACTCCTAGCTTACACATTACTATTCACTCTGGACCTGGGCCTATCACCTCTCCTAAACTTGGTGAGGACTGCTGACAAGGAAGAAAGGCAGGCAGTAACCGTGTCTGCAACATGGGTCTTCTCTGTCACCTCCTGCTGTCCCCTAACATGCAACTCATCTTCTAGACATGACACACTACTGGCAGTTCCCTGCCACTCCCCACCCCCAAGGCACCGGGCTTCACTGCATCTTCAGAAAATGCCAAATCTGTTTTGAGGACAGCAAGATCCCTGAATGTTTGCTACAAACAAGGTGGTAAAGACCTGCAGCCTGGGCAGGCTGCTACGGGTGACATGGAGGATGGCCTCAGGTTCCAAGCTAAAGAGTTTGGACTTGTAAGTCAATGGGGGGCCTTGAAGATTTTTAAAGCATGAGATTCGCGTATTGTTTTATGCATATAATTCCGATCACACGATGTAGAGTGGTCAGTTACATTAGTCTGCTTAGACTGTCATAATAAGTACCACTGACCGGGGGACTTAACATAAATGTATTTTGTCACCATTCTGGAGGCTGAAAGTCCAAGATCAAGTTCTAGAAAATTCAGTTCCTGGTAAGACCTCTCTTTCTCTTGTAGATGACCAATCTTCTTGCTGTGTCTTCACTTGTCCTTCTCTGTGTTCAAGCCAAGAGAAAAAGAGAGGTGTGAAAGGAGGGTGAGCTCCAGAAAGGCTGGTGGGTCCCAGCCATGTTGAAATTCTTTATAGATAAACCACGTCACCATCCAGCAAGCGGTTTTGACTCCCTCGCCCCGCAAGTTGTCCATCTGCATTCAAGAAATGGTCTTCAGGTCCAGTGGTGCAGCAGATTCCAAGGGTAAGAGAGAAAGACTGCTTTTGATCCCGGCAGGAAAAGTAAGCAGGAAAAAAAAATCTCAACGTGGAAAATGTTCCCCAGGAAAGCACAGAAGAGCAGTAGGCTTGTAGATGAAGAAGAAGCCCACTCTTTGGGAGGCGGTGAAGGCCAGGAGCCTGGAGGAAATATTAGAGCGGGTTGGTCCCCGCCTGCCCATGAGGGTAGAGAGGATATGCCCGATAGGCTTGTCAATAACCTTGACCTGACAGATGGAGATGCAGATGGTATGGAACAGTTCATGGAGGAGACAAGAGAGCTGAGGAGGAAAATTAGGGAGCTTCAGTTGAGGTACAGTTTGTGCATTCTTAGAGGAGATCCCCCTAACTGTGACCATCATGATGAGTTTTGCCTTATGCCTTGAATGCCGAGGTTAATAATAATAACTGCCCGTTTCCCAAAGTCGCATTTTCTTGATGTGAACCTATGGTGTTCTGTCATTTTTCTGATTAGGGATTTCATTTTGCCTTAGTCTGGAAGTTTTTCTGTCCGGGAAGTTCCATCAACTTGCATGAAAAGATGTTTATTACATGCTGTAAAGGTAATAAAGCAGTTTAAAAAGCAACCAAAAAAAAAAAAAGAGAGAGAGAGAGAGAGAGGTGTATCTCCTCTTCTTATTGGATTAGGGTCGCACCCTTATATCTCATTTAACCTGAATTACCTCCCTAAACTCTCCGTCTCCAAATACAGCCATATTGGGGTTAGGGCTTCAATGAATAAATTTCAGGGGGGCACAATTCAGTCGATACGACCAGTGGAAAGAAAAATTTAAGCAGGGAGACAGGTTGGAGCCACTTTAAAATACTCTTTGGACTTCATGGAAACACCTTTAATGATACATCGTATCTTTTGTGAGCTATAAGACCACTTGCCACTCAGCTTTCCCTTGGATGGCTTTGGAATTCCCTTTCACGTATGCTCTGTTTTCAACTGCAATAACCCTATCCTAGTGCCTTTTGACTGTCTCTACTTCCGAATCAACCAATATTTACTATCTCCACACGGTATTCATGACCCTGAGCCAGGTGTTCTGAGTTAAACAACTCATGAGACTTGGACCTTGTTCTTAAATATTGAAAACAGCAAAGGACAAAGAAACACACTTACGCGGCTGTCGCTAAGCTCAGACAAACTTGGGGTGAATTCCAGCTTCCCTAACTACCAGTGTTGGCAAACTATTTAAATTCCTTAAGTTCCTGTTTCTTATTCACAAATAAGCATGATAATAATATCTGTCTCATAAGCTTGTTGTGAAGATTAATAAAATAATAAATGTACAGTACAGTGCCTGACATATAGAAAGTGCTTGAATACAATTTAGCCTTATTATTTTTACTATTATTAATATTTCTGTAGGGAAGGGGGTGTTTGAACTTTTCTTTCTGAACTCCCCTCTCTCCACTGCTTTTTTTTTCCCCCCCACTCTACCTTGGAACTGCAGGAGGCTCTCCAATTTTCTTTTAAGAGCAGAGAGGGGGCGCCTGGGTGGCTCAGTTGGTCAAGCAGCCAACTTCGGCTGAGATCATGAGCCACGGAGTTCGAGCCCTGCATCCGGCTCTGTGCTGACTGCTCAGAGCCTGGAGCCTGGAGCCTGGAGCCTGGAGCCTGCTTCGGATTTTGTGTCTCCCTCTCTCTATGCCCCACTCCTCTCTCCTTAAAAAAAGATTTAAAAGGTGGGGTGGGGGGCAGAGAGAAAGCAGCTCTGCTGAGAGTCCTCTGAGCAGAACCCTGGTTGCAGATGTTCAGGGACCATGGGCGACAATGTTGTGCCTTGATTTAATCTGCTTCAATTCCGCTTTCATCTTCTCCTGACCTTTGAGATCCATTTGTTGTAGAAAAGGACAAAGAACGCCATTACGCAGCCGTTGACTGGTCTCGAGGCACTCACTCAATAAACATTTGTTCTGCAGTTTGAGTGCCAGGCACTGAGTCAGTGTTGGGGACTGAGCTGTGGATGTGGCAGCCCCAGGCTCTGACCTTGTGGAACACAGCCCAGCAGACAGCAAACACCCAAGGGCAAGCAGAGCTTTGGAAGCCAGTGGAGTGGGACTCAGCCTAGGCTGCTAGACATCACCATGACCTTCCACCAGGGACATCAGGAGTCGCCTGTGCAGGTTGGCAACTCTCAGTTGTCCAAACTGGAAACCCAAGGTGATATGAATAATGGAAAGCATGAAATCTAAACAAAGGATTAAGCAGTAGGATATGAAAATCTAATTATATCATTGATTTTAAATTGCAAAAAAATGTGAGCCAAGAGACAATTTTAGCCTCTTCCGACTTTTTCTGGCCAGGAATGTTAGTTCACAAATCGCAATCGGATGATGAAGGGGTGATCGTCGATATTTCCTGTGTCGTCTCCCAACGCTCAGGACGACAATTCTCAGGAAACAACCAATGGAGATTAAACTATGAATTTGGCCTCAAAGTGATGTGGCATGCTTGGAGAGCACCAGTTTCATCAACCGGATGGATGTTTGGAGTGGCTCCAAATTTGCTCAATTAGCAAGGTTGAGCTGGCTTCCATGAAAATGGTAGTTCTAATGGTTACAGGCTCTGTAGTGATTTTATACTAAAGTAGCATCCAGCTGCCTCGCCATCTGGCAAGGATCTGATTGCCATCCCTGGAGATTCAGGAAGTCATGATTCTCAAATCACAGCTGAACTTGACTGGGGTGGGGGTGGGGGCCGAGGTCTGGCCTTAGAACTACCCTCCCACTGCCATGAGTCCGGTGTTGGGTCAGAGCCCAGCTGACCTCAGATTCAGCCCCCCATCTGAGACTCACTCTAGGATGGCAAGGGCTGCCTCAGACCCCAGTTTGAAGATGTCCCAAATGGTGCATGAAGTAAACCTCCAGGATGGACAAGGCTCAGAGTGCGAGCAGGAGTCAAAAGACCTAACATTTGTTGAGCACTTGTGTTTTGCAGAGCTCTAAATTCCACTTGGATCTCCTGGTAACCACTATGCCACTGGGCTAAGTGGTTAACATGAGGGCAGTCCTGCAAGGCAGGGAGTGGGGAGATGTGCTAGAAAAATAAGTGTCCTGGAGGGCTTAGATAAGAATTCAGAAACTGAGGTGACAAAAAGGCAGCACAGTCCATGTGGAGGGAATAGCAGGAGCAAAGACTCAGAGGCCCTCTCTGCCATGGGACATCTACCTTGGTGTGCCCACCTAGAAGATAATGGAATAACCAGCATATCCCAGGTATTATTATCAATCCTGATCCTTGCAAGTGAGGGAAAGGGGAGGGAAAGGAGCATCCTGATGCTTGCACACTTTTCCTTGCCTGCTTGCAAAGAATCCCCATGCCTCTTTCCCACTGTCCTCGGGCCTGTGTTTCTGCCATTAGTGTATCCTGTGAGGACGCTCTTTGGGAGGAGGTGCTGGATGGCTGGCATAGCTGCCCAGAGCTAGGGGCAGGGAGGGGGACACAGACCCCTGTCCCCCACCATTCCTTAGTTACCCTGGCAGCAGGAAGGCCCGGGGTGGGAGGCCCAGGTTGCCATGCCCCTCCCTTAGCCTGGCTAAAATTAGCCCTGAGATGAATTAAACATGAGCCCAACAGGTCTGGGCACAGCAGCATTGTCAAAAAAAAAAAAAAAAATCAGAAACTGAGACCCAGGCAAAGGTCAAGCTAGGTGAACAGGTGTCCTCAAAGACAGGTTAGCAATCTGTGGGTCACCCCAACTTTGGGGCCATGTTAAGAGAGTCAAGACAAATGAGAGCTGAGAGGGGGACAAAGAGGGACTTGGGAAATGATGTGGGAGGCCCGAGGTGGATTTGGGTTCCTGGTTCCTGGTCCATCTCAGAGTAAGAAAGAGAAAGCAGTTCTCTCCTTACCAGTTGCTGGACAACTGCCAGGTTACGGAGAGGGCCCGGGCTGCTAGAGCTCCTTGATTCATGCTGCCGGGGTCAATCACTGTGGTCAGCAGAGAGAGCCGGAAAAGGATGGGCGGGCAGGCTTTAACAGGCAACAAGTCGAGCGTTGTCATTTACTCGAAAGGGAACACCGATCCCGTGCAGGGCACTTCTGAAGAAAAAAACAGGATTACCTCATGCTTTGGGGGGAAATGTACTTTCATTTTTATCAATTAACATTCTCCCTCTCTGACTGCAAATAAACGTCCCTCCCTTTCCCATCTGCGACAGGCGACTGAAAGCACAGCAAATTTGCTTCACTCTCTGCAGTTTCTTG
The DNA here is from genome assembly GCA_028646485.1 of Cryptoprocta ferox. Taxonomy (NCBI): domain Eukaryota; kingdom Metazoa; phylum Chordata; class Mammalia; order Carnivora; family Eupleridae; genus Cryptoprocta; species Cryptoprocta ferox. Next base: position 26,570,392 of record CM053577.1, on the reverse strand, counting down.
GAAAGGAAGCGAATGACTCCTGGGTCATTTATGAAGTTCAATTGTACATCCAGGTAGGATGACAGGCTGGTTTGCCATCTGACCACTCAAGAGAGTGAGATTACACCACAGAGAAGTCACAGGGACTCTTTGGGGCCCCCTCCTCACTCTTCGTTGCCCAGGGAGTTTGCAGGCTGCATAATGGGTGCTGCAGAGAGGACATTGTAGCCAGACAGCACAGTCCGCGATTCTGATACCAGCTCTCTGCCAGCTCCTGATTTATGACGCTTAGCGCAATTGATCTGTTCCCTCTCAGCCTCAATGTCTGCATCCCTAAAAGGAGGGGGTTGTATTTCATGATGCTGAGGAATGGTAGGATCAGATAAGATGATGAGAAATTCTCCTCCTCCCACGTCTTCTCAGACAGAAGCCGGGGAGTCATGGGAGACACCTCGTTCTCCTGTTTCTCACTATTCTCACTATTTCCATATCCTAGATCTCTCTTGAATTCATCCCTTCCTCTTTCTTCCAGTTGCCCCTGCCTTGCGTCAGGTGCTCATGCTCTCTCACCTGGATTCACTGGTCCCCAAGGGTCCAATTTTACCCTCCACTTATGCACCAGCCCCATCCACTCCAACCCACCGTTAAACAACTGCTAGAGAAGAGGCATTCTGTCTTTTCTTTCTGCATCATCAGTGTTAAGCATGGTAATTTGAAAAACGTTTGACGAGTGAATAAGTAGAGCCATTGATTAATGTAACAATTTTTACAAGATAGTATATGAATGCGAGCTATTCTTTTTCAGCTCAATAAGCATGCATATTTACCATACATCTGGCACTGGGCTAGGTGCTAAGGATATAAAACTGAGTTGGATATAGTTTCTGACATTTAATTACCACCTAGTGAGCAAGGCAGGCTGTGTAAACCAAGGTCCTCCAGAGAAATAAAACTGATAGGAGATATATGTCCCTAAAGAGAGATTTATTTTAAGGACCTGGCTCGCACAGGTGTGAGGTCTGGCAAGTCTCAGATCTGTAGAGCAGGTGGGCAGGCTGAGACCAGGGAAGAACTGATGTTGTCGCTCTAGTCTGGAAGCAGGTAGAAGTCCTCAATCTTTTCTTCTTAAGTCCTCGACTGATTGGACAAAGCCTATCCACGTTATGGGGAGTAAATCTGCTTTCCTCCAAGTCTACTAAGTAAATGCTAAAATATACCTTCACAGTGCCACCTAGACTGGTGTTTGGCTTAATACCTCGGCATCAAAGCACAGCCAAAGTGCCACATAAACCATGTACATGGGTTATCGATGACAGCACAATAGATCCTATTTATGTCTACAAATGGTGCCAGGTCTTTCTTAAATAAAAAATTTCTCTACACTCTTTGACATCTTAACTAACATTTGTCAATTGTTCTTTCTGTACGTGCCGTGCATGCCACTAGGTGCTTGCTTCTAGGTGTGTGTCACTGAGTGCTCACGATAACTTGTGATGTCATGCACTGTCATCTTTTATAGACAAAAGAGGTCCGAGTAGCCTGCATGAGGCTCCGCAGCTAACATGCAGTAGTACTGAGATCAAGTGAAGGCCTTTCCAATCCAAGGTCAGTGAGCTTTCTACTCCATCACAATATCTTTAATAAACATTGAGTTGGAAGCCTTGTATTTTCCCAGAGAAGCACTTATTTTGCCAGGAATTCTGTAGTATCATTAGATTTTTGTAACAGGGACCCTCTACATATAAGGATGTGAATCAGTATTCCCAGCTCATTTCATATTAGCTCTGCATGTGGGAGAGGGCATGATGGGTCACAACCATACTGGATCATGCCGAGCCAATAACCCAAAGGGGAAGATACTCAGATATCATTATTATGACTGAGTTTCTTCACACAAACACAAAAGTCTCCTTACTCCAGGCCAGACATAGAGCACCTAGCCACAGTCTTTCTCAATAGAGCAGATAGAAGTATCCACAGTAGGGTATATGCGCAGCATATAAAGAATATTCTGCTTTAGGGACACCTGGCTGGGTCAGTTGGTTAAGCCTCTGACTTTAGCTTAGGTCATGATCTCATGGTTCGTGAGTTCGAGCCCTGTATCAGGCTCTGTGCTGCCAGCTCGGAGCCTGGAGGCTGCTCCAGATTCTGTTTCTTCCTCTCTCTCTCTGACTCCCCCACCCCCTGCTCTGTCTCTATCTCTCTCAAAAATAAATAAACATTTAAAAAATTAAAAAAAGAGTATTCTGTTTTAAACTTATTAAAATGGGGGTGACTGGGTGGCTCAGTCAGTTAAGCATCTTACTCTTGATCTCAGCCCAGGTCTTGATCTCATTGTCATGAGTTCAAACCCTGCACTGGGCTCCACACTGGGCATGGAGCCTACTTAAAAAAATAATAAGATAAACAAACAAAGAAACATGCCAAAATTAAGTAGGAAGTGGAATGCAGGTAAAAAAAAAATGCATTGTCTCTGGAGCTCCAACCTTCAACAAGAAAAAAGGACACATGATATAGACATGGGAATTCAGTAAATATTTACTGATGGCCTATGAATGGCCAAACTCTGTTGACGTTTCAAAGGAAACAAAATGAGTAAGACGTAGTCTTCTACCTCAAAGACACAAGGAATGGTGAAGAATGGAAGAAATCATATTTCTTGAGTGACTCTTGTATGGTAGTCTTTTCATCGAACTTAATCCTCATTATGATCCCACCAAGTAGGTAGTACTATCCCCTTTTTAGAGGAGGAAGTTTAGTCTCAGCAAATGGAGAGAATTGCCCGTGATCTTACAATGAACACATACGGTAAATACTACAGCTGGGATCTTCATCCAGATGTCTCTCTAAATCCATTGCTCATGTGCCTTACCCTGGATCACATTGCAGGAAGATAAAACAAATATACAAACCATTACTGTTAGCATAGAAACATAACATTGAGACGTCCAAGTGAAGGTGGATGAATCAGAGGTGTTATTTGAGATGGACTTTAATACAACAGATTATATCCTTCAGGTGGAGATGGAAAAAGCATGAGCAAGATTTGGAAGAAAAACTAGAAGGTTTTGGAGGATAAGAGTTACACAAGCTTTCTCAGAGCTTTAAAATCAGGATAAGCATTTTAGAAAGGGTAACGTAACTAATATGGATTAGGGCAGAGCAGATTGGAAGAGAGAGAGACCAGGTGGGAGATCCCTGCAAGCGCTCTTTAGAGAGCCAGTAAGGATGGAAAGGGGAGGCAGGTTTGAGAGTTATCACAGAGGGAATCATGGGTGATACTGATTTGATATGGTAAAGCTAATGGGTTCAGGATGCTGCAAAAGCAATGAAATCAAATCCAGGTGATGGAGAAGTTAGAGCAGTAAGCACCATGGACTGGAGGTCTCAATAAAGATGAAAAGAAAGGCAGAGGGGAAGAGGGAGAGAGGAAAGAATGGAGTTTGAGAAAAAAGGAGGGATTTCAGTATTTGCCATCCTGGAAGTGGAGCATATCTGAGTTGTGATCAAGTGTAAGACGTGGCCTTGCTGGGGTGTGACCAAGATAGAATGAAAACAGAGCTTATCTGAGTGGAAGAGACTAGAGGATTATGAATCTGGAAGTCACTGTGAAAGCTGGCAATGAATCATATGGAAAGGAAGTCAGTACTCTAGACGCTGAGAGCTTTGAAGAAAGTGAAAAAAAGTTCTCAGCATTGGAAGTAACTAGGACCCAGCTGCAGAGAGAAAACAGAAAAGTTAAAAGTTTACCATGTGTCGGGGAAAATATTGTCTAGAAAATGGAGAGTGCATTATCTGTCAACCATAAGAAATATTTCCATAAGAAAAAAAATGATCTCACGCAAAACTTAAAATTTGGAAAAAGATTTAAAAATAGGCATTCGCGTAAAGAATTATATTTTTCATATTTGCTGGCAGGGAATGTCAGAAGAGGCAACTAATGCTGTCAGATCAAACTGAAATGCCTTACCTTTCCTCGCCTGTCCCGTGACCCACCCAGTCAACTTTAAACCCAGTAAGAAAGAGAGTGATGGAGGCTGAGCAAATTCTCTCCCGTTTTTGTTGAGTCAGTCACTTGCCATCACTGAAATGGGCTTGCATGTTCAAGGACGCCCTACCCGTCTGTCTCACTTGTGATCTCAAGTTGAATGGGCAGAGTGTTGGTCCCTGTGATGTGCAAGAGGACACGCAGGCTGCGTGAATAACTTCTCATCTGCATGAGGTATAAAAGGAAAGTCAGTCCCACAGGGTACCACGAGCTGCATTCCAGCCCCATGACATGGTATCAGGTTCCACGACTTGGTCAGCAGTTGGGCTCCAGTTGTTGCTTCTATTAACTACAGGGTTTTGCAAGCCCGGAACTTCTACCCACCCAGACCAGATTGCTGAAGCTTATCTGGCGTTTGCTCGTGAAGAGCTCATTGCGCTGTCATGCATTCTCTGGTTTAGACTTGATTCAATTGTCACACAATCCAGGGGGAAAACGAAGAGCTCTGTATGCCAATCTTTATGTAATTTTAAGTTTTCTATTGTTAGTGCTTTGCCTGCTAGGGAGTTCCAGAAAGTCTGCTCAACGATTATGTAGTAGGGCAGGGCAAAGACGTGAGTGGTAAAGCCGTCAGTTTTAAGGGAAGAGTGAGGAAAACAGTCCTGGTTGCTGGCAACTGGCCAGATTCGTTTGCTTTGTGCTGACATTAGAATCTTAGTTGGAAATAACCTTGGAGGTCAGTGAGTCCAATTGCTCATTCAAAGCAGCATAGTTAGAATATGGATGTTCGGGATCAAGGAATTGGCTACTTCCATGGAACGGCTCAATGGAACGGCTGCATTACCAACCTGAAATCTAAGTATTGGCCGATATTTACTGAGTGCCTACCGTATGCCAGGCGCTATGCCGCTTTTTTAAATGCGTTATCTTGAATAGCCCTCTTGGCAAGCCTGCCAGGTAAGTGCTCCCATTTCCATTTTCCAGATGGGAAACAGGATATGAACACACATAAGTAGAACAGAATCTTGTGTTCTTACTGCTTATATTCCATGCTGGTTCCTGGGGCCTCTATGTTGCTACTTCAGGGCACAATATTCATTTTGAATTATCTGAACTTTTCCCCCTAGGCCTTGTGCAACTCGAAAATTCTGCCAGCTGCTGTCTGGGGTGACATAAATATACAGCTTCTTTCACAATAATATTAGTAATACCAACAATAATAGGTTTTTAAGTAATTAGCAAACATGTTAGTTTCATTTCTTTTCACGCAAGTCTTAGAAAATGGATAGAACAGGGGCGCCTGGGTGGCTCAATCGGCTAAGTGTCCGACATCAGCTCAGGTCGTGATCTCACTGTTCATGGGTTTGAGCCTGTATAGGGCTCTGTGCCGACAGCTCAGAGCCTGGAGCCTGCTTTGGATTCTGTGTCTCCCTCTCTCTCTGCCCCTCCCCTGCTCAGGCTCTGTCTCTTTCTCTCTAAAAAAAGAAGTGGGGGGCGCCTGGGTGGCTCAGTCGGTTAAGCATCTGACTAGCTCAGGTCATGATTCCACGGTTCGTGAGTTTCAGCCCTGCATTGGGCTCTGTGCTGACAGCTCAGAGCCTGGAGCCGCTTCAATTCTGTGTCTCCCTTTCTCTCTGGCCCTCCGATACTCATATTCTGTCTCTCTAAAAAAAAAAAAAATGGACGGAACAGGTAGTTTACAGTTAAGGTTACTCCTAAGGAGTCAAAACAGATCATTAAATTTCCTAAACCACAGCTTTTTAAGTGAAGAATCCAGGATCCAGACTCTGGCTTTCTAATGTTGAAGCTAGTGGTTCACAGGGTGTTATGCCTGGACAGGCAGCATCAGCACCATCCGGGAACTGGTTTAAATGCATATTCTCAGGGCCCACCACAGGCCTGATAGATCAGAGACTGTGGGGGTGGGTCCAGCAATCTGTGTTTGAACAAGCCCTCCGGGCATTTGGGGTGCACATTCAAGCTTGGTCCTAGACCAGTGCTCCTTCCATTGCCCAGCATGGTGGCCAGTGCACCACCCCTCGTTCTGATCTCTGCAATGACTACAAAGAGGAAAAGTGATCTAAAAGAATCTCTTGTACCTGAAGTGAATTTCCTTAGTATTTTCTTAATATTATGCTTGAGTCTCTTGGTGTCAGAAAAAAGGGTCTCAGCCCCTAAAGAGAACATCACTGAAATCCCAGTGAATTTAATATTTTTCTATAGGACCTCAAGGGTGAAAATTCTACAAAAGAGAGATTGTGTTTTTTTTCTACTACTTACAAAATGACTTTTTCTTTAAGTTTTTCTTTAAGTTTTTTTAATGTTTTTTTAAATTTATTTTTGAGACAGAGAGAGACAGAGCATGAGAGGGGGAGGGAGAGAGGGGGGGAGGGAGAGAGAGAGGGGGAGGGAGAGAGAGAGGGGGAGGGAGAGAGAGAGGGGGAGGGAGAGAGAGAGGGGGAAGACACAGAATCCTAAGCAGGCTCCAGGCTCTGAGCTGTCAGCAGAGCCCACAAATGTAAGATCATGACCTGAGCCGAAGTCGGAGGCTTAACCAACTGAGCCACCCAGGCGCCCCAACTTTATTTGAGAGAGAGAGTGAGCACGAGCGAGAGTAGGGGAGGGGCAGAGAGAGAGAAAATCCCAAGCAGGCTCCACACTGTCAGTGCAGAGTCTGACGAGGGGCCTGATCGTACAAACCATGAGATCAGGACCAGTGCCGAAATCAAGAGTCAGATGCCCAAAATGAATTTATCTTACTTCCACAATATTGCGTTTGTGAAATTGAACACCATTGTAATCACAAATGGCTCTTAGGGGATTTTGAGTTTTGATAGGATTTTGCCTATAATCATTAAATAAAGAAAACATTTTTTTTCCAATGAACTTTTTATTACAAACTAAGCAATATTCATCAAAATGTTAAATCCAAGATAGTCACTTGATGACCAGTGGAGTGTACAGGGCCTGGGAAAGTGGACAATTTGGACAGAAAATTGAGAACTGACAATTCTGACTAAGCAAATGGCCACTAGTAGAAATACCACTTATTTAAAATCAACATCCACTGGGAAGAAAGCACTGCGTAGAGCACAAGAGCATGGCTTTTGATGTCAAATGAAGCTGGGGTCCAGCCATAGATCTGCCACGTACTCTTGATAACACATAAGTCACATTACCTTTCTTCCCTCAGCCTCACTCTATGCATCTGCAAAATGGGGATCATATTCCCACACAGAGTGATATCCTGAGTATTAAATGAGCTTAAATATAAAAAGCACTTAATGTCCAGTAACTAAAACAGGGCAAATACTCAAAAACTGTTATCAATTATCTTTATGGAGTAAGTACGTATACGTTCCAGGCCTGTACTAGATCAGATGCTAGAGAAGTAACAATGACTGTGACATGAGCCTTGCTCACTGATCCTTAAGTCTGACCCTCTCACTTTATTCTGCAAAAGTCGGTTTTTGGTTTGTTTTCAATGTAGCATTTGGAACATATCCAGAATTTACCATTAACCTGGTATAGGGCTGGCTTGGCCCCTCATACAGATTCTTCCCTAAGTACAATATTTTAACAAATATAAGATACCATCATTGAAAAATGCATTATTTCAGGTCTGATTCAGAAAGCAAGAAACACTGCCAATCGTAACTGTAGGATGCCATTGATTGTCAAAAACTCCCTAATTTCAATTCAAAAGGTGAAAAAAAAAATCTGTGTTTTAGCCCTAATGCAATATGGTATTTTCATTTCCCCATCACTGCCTAGCATCCACCAACAAACCTTCTGCCTGGACTATGTGTATATATGTGTTAATACGTTGGAAGGGGAAGTGGCTCATGAGAAAGGGATTTCACAATAGAACGGAACTGGCTGTAAGGGAAACTTATGGAGCCAGTAAATAAATAAAATATCGATGTGATAGATCCTGTCCTCGGAGACCAGTAAATTCCCGGGCTGCCTGTGTGCCCCATCAAAAGGACTGCAGCCAGTCAGTCAGTCAAACATACATTTATTTGGTCCCTACTCTTTGCCATTCGCTATTAGGCAAAGATAGCATCTATTCTCCGTAGGGGTTCACATTCTAGCATGAGAGACATGAAAACATTGCAGATCAATGGTTTCAATATAGTGAAACATGCACAAAGTCTAGAAATAGTGCAAGGAAAGTGATTGATTGGGGGTGAGGGTGGGACATTAGGGAGTATGCCTCAAAGAAGGCTTTCTGAGAAGGCTGTGTTCGGGCAAAGGTAGCCTCAAGCTGAAGGAGTAGCTAGTGAGAGAATTTCACTCACAGGAAGGCGTGAGTGTCATTATGTTGTCTCCCCCAGCAGTATGCCTTTCCTCAGCTGGGCAGGATGGACATATGGAAGAGCGGTACAAGTTTCCTTCCGCTCAATACGGTGACTTTGCAAGCCCGCATGAAGTACCTCACTACTAAACACATCCACAAAGATGACAAAACGAAAACGAAAACTTGCACAGCCTTGGTACTATTTTTTTTTTTCCAAAGAGTACCTTGCCTTTTTCCAAAACCAGCATTAGGACTGCATCTTAGGCAAAAGTTAGAACGCTCCTTTTCCTTCTAATTCTCCATATTTTTCTCCGCAAGAGAAATAAAGGGGAAAAATACATTGTATTACAAGATGAAGAAACCATCATGGGGTTGGTAGAAAATACAGGTAAGTGAGAGAGGTGAAAGCACATGTGTGATTTTTCTCAAGCAGGGCGTTTGCTATGCATTCAGGGATGGTCTGTGTTAGCTGGGAAAGTGTGTACAAAATTGATTCTGCTTTTCTCTGGGCACTCACTCAACTCTGTCTCCTTTCTGCCTCTAATGAGTACTGATGGTGCAGTAAAGATTTTATTATTCAGAGAGAACTCTGGCCAACCTTGACACTTCCAAAGCAATTCATTTCCTTGAGCCTATCAGCTTGTCACTGCCAACAGAGCATCCCTCCTCACGTGGTGGTATAGATTGGACCACAGTTGGGTGCTGCTCCTCCCTGGTTTCAATTTAATAGCTGTCATTCGTCAAACCACCTTCTTCCTCCATCTGCCACCAACACCTCATCTACACTCTGATAACACACCAGATAACACCAGTTTGATCACAGTTTCATGTACCAGGGCAACCATATTCCTGATGACTCATCTCTGGACTTTCTGGGATTTCAGGGCTAATTTATCCACAAAGAATATATACATAGTCCAGGCTCTCTCTGAAATAAAATCCTGGATCAGTTGCACAATTCCCTGGAAACTAATCGTGGCTAATCAGAGATAGGCAAGAGCATAAGATCATGGTTTCAGTCAAGGAGACCTCACCTCATAGAAATATCTTTGCATGGTGATCATGAATTCAAGCACAGTGCCTGATAAGTAAAACCACCAAAAAGGTGGTTTCCTCTGTGTAGGGCATTCTCAGGGCATCCTACCTTATTCTGAGATGATAGGTATTCTGGAAGGATCCAAAGCTATGAAAGAGGAGAAACATAGGGGCACCTGGGTGGCTCAGTCAGCTAAGCGTTCGACTCTTAGTTTCGGCTCAGGTCATAATCTCAGTGTTTCATGAGTTTGAGCCTCATATCAGGTTCCGTGCTGACAGTGTGGAGCCTGCTTGGGATTCTCTCTCCTTCTCTCTCAGCCCCTCCCCAACTTGAGCTGTCTCTGTCTCTCTCAAAAATAAATAAACTTAAAAAAAAAAAAGAAGAGAAACACAGAGGAGGGAAGTTTGGTTTGTCTTTATCAGAAACTGTCTTAGTTTAAAACAGAGAAAAGCCAGCCCTGACCACCTTCCTCATTATTAAACCCACTTAGAAAGTTGCAAAATCTCATTTTTTGACACACTTTGGTGGACCAAGGAATGTACCGTGTTATGCATCAATGGGATTTAATGCTCAAGTCAGATCATAAAGAATTATTTTGTGTGCATAATTTATGCATTTTTGTAAAACAAAAGGAATTCTGTTTTCATCAGGAGCTTTTCTTTAAGTCAGCGCCAAAATTCTTTTCTTCTGTGTCTGATGTAAGGTCACCCCGTTTCACAACTGGGAGTGCTGGGGAAATAATTGGAGCCAGAAGGGTTAGGGGAACTGTTGGTTTTTAATTTGTGTGTAATATGTAGGTATGTCATCTCTGACTTGTCCTTGCTTCCTCTGGCTCTACAGAGGTGGTGGTAGAAGAAAATTACCATGGAAGGAATTGAATATGAGGGATGTGTCTTCCCCTCCTGTCCCACCCCTACTTATGCCCTGTGACATGCATATCACTTTTCCCATCAGGCAGCTTCTATGTTTCCAAGACTGTAGGAGTAATCCCCTCCTACCAGCCCTAACAGATGTCATTCAGCAAACTGTAATGAGAATATCATCATGGTGTGGAGTTTCAAGTAGAAAGTATTTTTGTTTTGTTTTTGAGAAAAATGCAGATATTGTGTTAAGAATTAAATAGTTCAAGGTTGCCTGGGTGGCTTAGTTGGTGAAGCATCTGACTTCGGCTCAGGTCATGATCTCACAATTTGTGGGCTCCATCCCTGCATTGGGCTCTCTGCTGTCAAGAAGGCCCTTGCTTTGGATCCTCTGTCTCCCTCTCTCTCTGCCCCTTCTCTCTCTCTCTCTCTCTCCCTCTCAAAAATAGGTAAATGTTTAAAAAACAAAATAAAACATGTTTTTGGGTGCCTGGGTGGCTCAGTTGGTTAAGAATCTGACTTTTGGTTTCAGCTCAGGTCATGATCTCAAAGTTTGTGGGATCAGGCCCTGCATCACGCTCTGCATTGACAGCACAGGGCCTGCTTGGGATCCTTTCTCTGCCCCTCTCCCCATTCTCTTTGTCTCAAAATAAATAAGTAAACAAAAAAATGTTTAAAAATTAATTAAACAGTTCACACATTTTGAGATTTCATTAACATTATTTATTAAAATATTAATATTTTCATATGAATCATTGAACATATATCACATTACATTGAAATATTTAAATTATATTCACGGAGAAGAGTGTATGGATTTTTTTTTCCAATAAAAAGCACTCTGAATAATTGTGTCTTTTTCAAAACTACTTAAAAGTATAAAATAGTAACATTTTAGAGATTGAAAAGATCATAGGCATCACTTAGTCTATTCTATTTGTTTTCTATACAAAAATTGATCTATAACTTAAATGCCTCATTCAAAAACAACCAACCAGACAATGGTAGAGGGGCACGTTTTGGAGTCATTCTATCACATCATGACATTCCTGGATCAACCACATGGATATGCTATCCTGAGTCATAAAAAAATTTTACAATATATTTGGAATAATAGAGTCTAAGGATCTTATCCAACATAAATACAGTTGGCTAACATTTCCATGGACATTCTAAAGCAGCAAGATCCCAACTAGCAATTATTTCTTCATTTTGTACTTTTTAAACTGTCTAGTCTCCCTCATTACTAACTCTGGCATTACCCCTTATTATCTAAACAAATACCTAAGCTTGACTCACGATAATGTTTCTTTCCAGCATCTGTTTTCATGCTCCCTCTGGCCATCACTTATTTACCACAACACCTTCCTAATGCAGTTCTTTGATGAGTACGGAGAAGCTTGAGCACCAAGACGAATACTTTTCTGAAACATTTTGGGGGTGCCCAGGTGGCTCAGGTCCAACTTCAGCTCAGGTCATGATCTCATAGTTCATGAGTTTGAGCCCCACATCAGGCTCTGTGCTGACAGCTCAGAGCCTGGAATCTGCTTTGGATTCTGTGTCCCTCTCTCTCTGTCCTTCCCCTGCTCTCTCTCTCTCTCTCTCTCTCTCTCTCTCTCTCTTTCTTTCTCTCTCTCTCAAAAATAAATTTTAAAAAATACTTTAAAAAGAGGCAAAAATTTTGATGAATTCCCTTCCATAGTAACAAATTCAATTATTTACTCCTTGAGTCATTTAAGAATTCTTTCTGGGACACATCCCAACTCTCAGGTGCTGGATTATCTGCTGTGGAGAATCAGAGTTAAATGAGACATCGTCCTTGGACTTGTGAGGCCCATAGTCTGGTGAGGGCAAGATGTACACACCAGGCATTGTGGATACAGAGCAGAGAAAGCAATAAACAGATATTAGCCAGGTGCTTTGGGGAGTAGAGGAGAAAGAGCCATATCTGGGAATCATAAGGAAAAACTTTGTCTAAATATGCAAAATCCAATAAGTGAGGACATTAGATCCTAGAACATTTCCAGGAACAATTTCATTCCCTACAATGGAGAAGACACAGCTGAGAACCAGCATGTGAGTGCTCTGACCAGAGGAATGTCAACAGTCATTGTCACATCACCAAACAGAAGAGAGAGGTGGGTCTCAAGACCGCTGGAGTAGGGATAGAAGGTCAGAAGTAGAGAGAATGTCCCAGAGAGAATCTACTAGAAGACCAACCTAGACATCTATAAGCTACTTGAGAAATAGTCAAACTAGACATCTTGGAAAATGCATTTTCAGCTGCTCAAGCAGGCAGGCAGACCAGCTTAGGCTGACTCTGGATCACCTTCTAACATTCTAGGTACATGTAGGTCAGAGCAGTAAACTGTCACTTTACACAGCTGAGGTTGAGGCATAGCCACTAGCATTTTCTCTTTCCTGGAGCTGATGCAACACCCAAGCCAGTATGCTCGCCCATATCTGCATGTGCCTGGGAGATGTCAGAATGTCTATACTGACTAAATCTCGGACCTCTCAGACATTGCTGGGTGCTTCTCAGGGCTAACACTAGGATAAGGACAGCGAGGCACATAGGATGCAAAGTACAAGGAGATGCTTACTGCCAGGAGCCCACCCTGCACTTACACCATCTGGGAGAGTACTACCTGAAACCTACCTCTCCCCAAAGACTGGCATCCAAATTCTAATAGGTGGAGGAAATTCTATGACAGGTAGATATTTGACATCTAGTGTGGGACAATGAGTAGTAGTCTGTTCAATTTCCCAAGGATCTATGATTAAAATTTCCCATTGACTGAGTACCTAATGCCTGGTCCGAACACGGATTTTCTGATTTCTTTTTTTTATAGGAAAGATTTAATTCATCCCTTAACTTGCCACCTTCCATGAGCCCTCTTCACTCTCCCCAGTTGGAAGTGTATTTCACAGCCCCTGCTTGCTCTCTTCATTGAAAACAGAGATTCAAACTATATGCCCTCTGAGAAAATGTTTCCCTGTAAGATAGTTTTCTAATTTTGTTGTGCCTTAAACCTTGGTTGTAACACCCAAGTCCTGCTAAGGAGAGCCAGCTCTCATGTTCAAACACAATTTTAGGATTAGTGCACATCTACCACAATGCCTTCTGGCTCATTCTCCTGAATGAGGCTTGAAATTGGCAATAACTTTTATAAACAGAGCAATAACCACAAAATAGTCAACACATTAAATATATGGTTTAACAACTACATAATCCAGAGAGAAAACATAAACATTATTATTTTCATAATACATCTGATTGTTTCTTTGTCATCCAATTTGCTTTAGCTTCATTATTTTCCTTTTTTAAAACAAATAAGGTGAAGATGATCATAAATTTTTATACATGTTTGTCTTTTCATGAAATTCTTTTTCTTCTATCTTGACTCACACTAAAAAAATCCTATTTGGGAAAGAGGACAAAATAATGAGAACAATTGTTTATAAGGCAAGAAAGATACATTTCCTTCATATAGTAACACTACTTCAAAAGAAATGGGTAGACTTTCCTCAAAGGACAAGAGAAAAAGAAATAAATATGCTGTATTTCATAGAATCATGCATTTTTAGATACAAGACGAATTACACCTGAGACAGAGTACATTCCTTCCTTAACACATAAGTCATAGATTCTCACTGAACCTTTTTATAACACAGCTAAGGATTAGCTGTGACAAGAAGGATGAGCACTGTGACAAGAAGCCCCTGTGCCAGGCTCCCAAGCAAAGTCCATTTCCCAGGGAACCTTCATGCAGTGCAGGAAACTCAAAGGTTGAGTGGAAACCTTCAATAGCAGGGAAATGCGGGCCTTTCCCTCAGTGATTCATCACCGTCATCCATCAGGCAAAGTGTCACCAGAGTCTGAGCATAAATTACTTCATCAAGGTCAATTTTAATTTAAAGCCAATATAAAGACCACTGAAGTCTGAATGCAACTGAAGAACAATGAGCTCACTTGTCACTTACGGTTAACTTCAGGATATTTCATACAGTTAAGAGCAAGAAGATAGAGGGATTATAAAATAATATAGTTCATCCAACTATAATTTTAAAGGCACCTTTGGATATTCAGAGAAATTTTTAGATTTCCAAAACCCTTCTATTCTATATAAATTTGCTAATAACATACATAAATCTCTATGGTGATAAGTAGAAATTTGAGGCAGCAATAAATGGGCAGTAATTACGAGAGCAGTTATAGAAGAGACAGCCACCACTTACAATATCTTCTTTCACTGAATCCTCACAAAAATTTTGTGAGGTGGAGTGAATAGTTAATCCTATTTTGCTGATGAGAACATGGAGACTCAGAGGGTTAAGGAAATTTGCTCCAGGGCACAATTTTTGTTAGTAGCAGTGCTGGGATTTGACCCAGGGGATGCAAGTCTACACTCATCTTCATATAAATGAGGCTGCTTAATCCAGATGACGACTGAGTTTATTATGATCATTATGCTCAATGGTGACAAACCAAAATGATGTGTAGCCAACAAGTTATTTCTGTGTGGTTGCAAGATTAACCTCATCCTAGAAGCATTTACCACTTTCAAAAGATGGCTTTGTGAAGCCTGTCAAGGCTCCAGCCAATTCTGTAAGACTCACAGTCAGCAGGAGGCAAAACTGGTGTGTGGGTAAACGTGGTTGTGCTGGCAATTCTGTTTGCTTCCAGTTCTATTTCCTGTCCTTCTCACCTGTTCTGTCAGCCTGGGAGGCTGACCTCTATGAACTGCATGAAGAGTAACCCTTCCTCACCCTCTGGGAGTTGGTTCAGCCGTAGAAGTCTCTAGCAGGGGACAGTGGGTGGGAAGCAAGTGTACTTTGTATTTTTCTTCTCAGCTGCCCACTGGCTTGAGGATTGGCGGGGACCATATTCCTCCTCAGAAGACTACAGTTTGCTTTCTTCAGCTTCAGCTCTCTCTCTGTGTCTCTCCCTCTTCTTCTCTTACCCTTTCTTCCTCCTCTGCTCTCCCTTTCTCTCTCTCCATCCCTCCCTTCCTCCCTGCCCCCCTTTTCTCTCACTCTCTACAAGAAATCCCTCAAGCCTCTTGAATTCGCTGGCTGACAGCTGTTACTTAGCCTGGGTTTCCCTTAGAAAAGAGCCTGAAATGAAGGCTGTGTTCATGTGTGTTTATTTGGGAATTTATCTCAGAGAGCAGTTGTGAGAGGTGGGGAGAGTGAAGGGGAAAGAAGTAAATCCCCAAACAAGGATGAATTCTTGAATTGTCCACTGCTATCATCAATTGGTGCTCAATCCCTCAGAAACTTCTGAAGAATCTTACAGAATACATTACAGAACAGTCAGCTAGGGAAGAAATAGGAAAGTGGGCATCAACTGGCTTCCTCTCCCCCTTCTGCAAGGGTGGTGCACTGACACTAACTCGCCCATCTACAGGTTGTGCATACCTGAATGCCATGCAGCTCAGTCACTGCATCAGAAAGGCCCCAGCACAGGATAAAAGAGGCACCACAGAGCAGGTCAATGGGAGAGAAGCTGGTAGAAACCCATGTGGAACTCCTCTCTGTGGAAAGGGGAGGAAGGGGGAGGGCGAGAGGGCTTGTGGAAATGACACCCTTCTCCTGCCAGCCCTGGAGTTCTTCACCACCCTCTTGTTTTGTTTGTTTGTTTTTACTTAACCCCACCACTTACTATAAATGGTCCCTTCTTTAAAATCTCAGCTACCCCATATGAAACAATCCTGCCTTGTTTCACTGGTATTCTGTGTCCTTTCAAACTTTCCTTCAGAGATCCTTCCTTTCCTTTTCTCATTGTTCTCTCACAGACGATAACTCTTAATGGTATTATGCTCCCCTCTAGTAAGGGCTGGAAAATGTCTTCGCCAAATTTATATTCTTTTGGGAATCACAGCATGTCACCCTATTTGGAAATAGGTTTTTTACAGATGTAAATAATTGTTAAGATGAGATCATAATGGAGTAGGACAGGGCTTTAATCCAATATCACTGGGGAAGAAGAAGAGACGCATACACAGAGATGCAGGAAAAACAGCTTGGAATATGAAGGCAGAGAGATATGCTTATAAGCCAAGGGAAACCAAAGATTTCTAGCAATCCGCCAGCAGATAGGAGAGAGGCAAGGAGCAGATTCTTTCTCCAAACACCCAGAGGGAACTCACCCTGCTGACACCTGATCTCACACTTCTAGCCTCCTCCAGAACTGTGAGAGAATAAATTTCTGCTGTTTAGGTCACCTGGTTGTGGTCATTTGTTATGACAGCCTTAGGAAACTAGTACACACCTTGATCAAGGCTGTGTACTTGATCAAGGCTTTGACTCCTTCAAAGTCCCACAGAGCTCTACAAAGTCTCATGTTTCATTTTCCCTCAGCCCATCAAAACATACCTGTCATGGGTTTCTCCTTCAAGGCCATAGCCTTTACCCGCTGAGAGTACATCGGGAGACTGAATGTCTAGCTTCAAAATTTGCTAACATGATGCCCAGCGATACAGCACATCTTTTCCAGTTAGACTCTCCTGTCTGCTTTTTAAAATTTTTTTTAACTTTTATTTATTTTTTAGAGACAGAGAGAGACAGAGCATGAATGGGGGAGGAGCAGACAGAGAGGGAGACACAGAATCCGAAGCAGGCTCCAGGCTCTGAGCTGTCAGCACCGAGCCCGACATGGGGCTCTAACCCATGGACTGTGAGATCATGACCTGAGCCAAAGTTGGATGCTTAACCGACTGAGCCACCCAGGCGCCCCATCTCCTGTCTGCTTAAGGAAGCACTTTAAAGAACCCTTAATGACCAATGAGAGGAGAAAGATATAAGCCACTCCTCGAACCATACCCTGCAGGGCACCAGTTGCCCATGTTCTACCAGCTTGAGTTGAGAGGCTCAACTAATGTGAAGACATCCCAAAATCCAAATACCTGCCCCTCCCATTAGATACCCCAAAAGAAGCCACAACGAGGACTACAGGTACACAGTCCACACTGCAGAGTAAATCTGTGGATCAGCCAGGTTGGAAAATAGACACCACAGTGTTTCCTGTAAGCACTCCTTGATACACACTTGCTGCTCATTCCCACCTTCCTCCTTCCATGCCTTCCTGGAACTCTGCTCCACCATGTGATTAACCCTACCAAGAGAAAAGGTCAAGGGTAAGAATATGAAACAGGCTTCCCTTGGGTTTGTTTCTTAGATGTCATCCTTTAGATGAAATATCAGGCTAAAACGAAACCTTGCATGCCACAGGTTTTGTTTTGTTTTGTTGTCTTGCTAGTGTTTGCATATGGTGGAGAGTGGAGAGGTAACCCCGTAACTCTCTGCTGCTCTGCTCTGTCCCCCCAAGCGTGGATTTGAGAGATGAGCTCACTCACTCCTGCTAACTGGGGACCTGGAGGAAGGTATGAGCCTCCTAGAGTGTCGGTCTTCTCACCCGTAAGCTGGGGAGAATGCCTCTTTGCAGTGTGGCATGAGGACCAACCAAGGACATGTGGCTATGGGCATCAAAGAGTAGCAGGTGCACAGCAAGCTCAGGGGACCCTTCTCACTGTTCTTCCTCCTTTCAGTCCCATTGTAAGTATCGCTTTTCCTGGTTATTTTGGTTGTACTCATTTATGCTTATTTAATTTTTTGTGTCTTATCCCCCCAACTTCATTGTAAATTCAAGGCCAAATATTA
Organism: Cryptoprocta ferox; assembly: GCA_028646485.1. Lineage (NCBI taxonomy): Eukaryota > Metazoa > Chordata > Mammalia > Carnivora > Eupleridae > Cryptoprocta > Cryptoprocta ferox. Next base: position 26,552,567 of record CM053577.1, on the reverse strand, counting down.
CATAGATCATTGTAAAAAAAAATCAATCGTAGCATTTATGAGGCATCCTGTGTGTCAGATGCCACGCTAAGCACTTCATTTACCCAATCCTGACAATGACTGACTAAGGTAGGATATGAACCTCACTTTGCAAATCTGAAGAGTGAGGCTTACTTCAGACCACTGGTTAGTAGTGAAACTGAAATTTGCAACAAAGTCTGTCTTAATTGTAGCATCTTCTCCCTTAAACAGAGCACTTCTTTCCCACTATCAGATGTGTAGGAGGGACTCCATAGCGATACTTAAAAATTGCAAGGAGAACTTGATATTGATCTATAAGATACCATACAAGACATAAATGTGCATGTTAGTGACAGAACTTTCATGAAAAAGACTTGTATTAAAATGAAATAAAATTTATTTCATGATTTTTCAAAAAATACATTCTCTCCAATTTAGAATTTTCCCCACTACACCACCAAATTACTAAATTCAGTAGTCACTAAATTCAGTGATGACTTCTCAGTCAGTCCTCTTGTTTCTTGATCTCTCTGCAGCACTAGATGGAATTGATTAGGTCTTGTCTTGAAACACTGTCTTCACGTGGCTTCTAGAATACCATGTCTCTTGAGTTTCTTCCTATCTCACCAAATGGTTCCTTCACTGGCTCCTCCTCTCTATCTGTTAAGGCTGGGGTGCCCCTGGACTCAACCCTTGTCCTCTTCTCTATCTACATTCACCCACTGGATGATCTCATCCAGTATCACAGTTTTAAATACTATACACTCAGTTCTGCTGTGATACAACATAGCATTCCTAAAAATCACCATGCCCTGCAAAATCCCACCGTGACAACCACCGGGCTTATAGGACAAATGTGATGGGGGCACAGGACTCAAAAACGTCATCGGTGACACGTACAGAAAGGAGAGGTTGCTAAAAACAGTAGCACAGTTTCACACACATTAAATGGATAAGACACGCATGAATACTACAATAAATATGGTACCTTACTTTGGCAAAGAGAAACTTTGCTTGTGAAAGGGTTGTAGCTTGTGAGTTAGTGTGACGTCATAGAAAGAAAGTGTTCTGAAATCAGTCAGGTAAGGTGTAATGACAGACAGGGATGAGGGTGGCTCATAATACGTGGTGAACTGATGTAGCTGGGGTAGGTGTCGGAGGTGCGTGCCTATATTTTGAGTTTTCTTACACAGTTCAATTCCTTTGGGGCAGTTTTATGCATGTAGTGTTTCTTCCAGAATAAATTGCACATGATCGAATGTGAAATCTCTATTATGTTTACATTGTTTCCCTACTATATCAACCTATATTAGGTCTGCAAAGAAACTGTATATAAATAAGGTCACATTCGTGAGTCTTGGGGGTTAGGACTTCAACATATATTTTTGAGGAATACAATCCAATAACTCAAACTTTGCCCCCAAATTTCTGGAAGCCTCACCTAATGTCACATTAAGATCTTTTTTTTAAAAATTTTACTGGCAGTTTTCCCATAGTAAGAACAATATTTTACATCATGCCCCAGTGCACACATGCACACACACATACACACACGTACCTGAAACTCAAGTTCACAGAACTTACTTTGTGTGATATAATCTGATATCTTCTACTTTATTCTATCAGAGAGAAAAGTTGCTACTCATGACCCACTAATTGATTTTATGGCACACTCGTGAGTGTGACCTATATTTTGAAAAAACACCATTCTAGAATGAGAACAAAAGGTCCTGTTCTTATGATTAGGCTGGGTTCTAAAGGATCCTTCTTAAGTCTATTTATTTGTAAGTAGAAAGCATGTGATTGCCATTGATTGCTTGACACAGGACACTGATAAGCTTGTGTTTTATGATAAATCTTTGTTCTCTATAATTCCTCTCACTATTTTTTTGAAATGTTTATTTTTTGAGAAAGAGAGAGAGTGCAAGTAAGGGAGGGGCAGAGGATCCGAAGCGGGCTCTGTGCTGACAGCAGACAACTGGATGCAGGGCTCGAACCCACGAACTGTGAGATCATGACTTGAGCTGAAATTAGACCTCAGCCGAAGTGAGATGCTTAACTGACTGAGCCACATAGGTGCTCCCTTTCACTATTCTAAGACTCATTCCTGGGGCGCCTGGGTGGCTCAGTCAGTTAAGTGTCCGACTTCGGCTCAGGTCATGATCTCGCAGTTCGTGGGTTCCAGCCCCTCATCGGGCTCTGTGCTGACAGCTAGCTCAGAGCCTGGAGCCTGCTTCAAATTCTGTGTCTCCCTCTCTCTCTCTGACCCTCCCCTGTTCATGCTGTCTCTCTCTCTCTCTCTCTCGAAAAATAAATAAAACATTTAAAAAAAATTTAAGACTCATTCCATTTACGAATGTGGATTCCCACCCCCCGCAAATTTGTTATATTTTGGTCACTTTATAATCTTAAAACTCTTGTTGCCCACTGTTGTGTCACATAGCAGACTGGATCAGGTTAACGTGCTGACTGGTGCCTCAGAACAGACAATGAAGACAGGATAGGCAGGAAGCTAAACCTTGAAGTCAGAGACAAACTGACCACTTGGCTTTCACCAACAGTCCTTGTCACGCAGATTAGAAAGCAAAGGTGCTTCACTACTTTCAGCTCCTGCTAGTTTTTTGTTTGTTTGTTTTAATGTTTATTTTTGAGAGAGAGAGTGAGAGAGAAGGCAAGGGAGAGAGAGAATCCCAAGGAGGCTCCATGCTGTCAGCACAGAGTCCCATGCAGGGCTCAAACGCACAAATGGTCAGACCATGACCTGAGCCAAAATCAAGAGTCAGATGCTTAACTGACTGAGCCACCCAGGCGGCCCCAGCCTCTGCTAGTCTTTGTGTCTTCACGGAATTTTGCCTTCACTCCTCATCAGCCCCTTTGCCTGGTGGGCTGTCTTTCAGGAGCTTGTACATTGGCAGTGGGTGTCCCGTGCCAGCTCCTGCCCCCAGCACTGCTGCCCAGTTATCCCAGTAGTTGCATTTCACCAGCCAAGGCCCTGGGGCCACTCTGCTGCAATGGGGAGACCTTCCCTATGTCACTCCAGCCCATAACTCACTGGATAATCCCGAAGAAATACATTTGTGCTCCCAGTGGCTCTGATATTTTGTGGGAGACCAACAGTCTATTGTGCTAACTTTCCAAAAGAATATTGTAGGCCAGGAAGCTTAAATAACGTGCTCCTGTCACATCATAAATTAGTTGTAAGGTTAGAACCCAAACTCACATTCCTGATTTTCCTGGGTGTTTTCCCATGAGCTATAAAAGGTCTTCATCTTTTCACCATATTGCCAAAGGCAGGCCCTGTTTTATCTTCAAATGAACCAGGATAAGTAAAACCTGTTCAGGAAATTCTATTGTTCTCTGAAGACAACCCAGTTTTATATTTGTTGTAAATATCTACTAAGTTGTGATCTGACCTTTCTTTTCTCATAATTCTCCTGGCCTTTCTCTCTAGCAGCCCCCCAACACCCCACCCCCATCACCATTCCTCACATTCCAAATGAGGAATCTAAGCTTGGATCTCTTAGAAGGAGCCAAAAGAACTATTTTCCTTCAAAGACTAAAGTCCTTGCTTTGTATACTTTAAATCTCCCTGAAAGTAGTCTGTGTAAGAATTGGTTTGTCCATTCAGTGTGATTTGCTTTTTTTCCTACAAACACAAAAGCTGTATTTAAATTGGGGGTGCTTTAGAAAATCTACAGCATTATACACACACACACACACACACACACACACAATATATATGTATATGTATATGTATATATATATATGTATTTCAGGGTGGAAACACCTACAATTACAGAACTTTCCATGGGTTTTCTAGCATTACAATAATTACATTGGGAACAGTTCTAGTAATTTAACTAAGGTGTTTTATTTTATTTATTTACTTATTTTTAATTTTTTTTTAAGAGAAAGAGTGAGGAGTGCCTGGGTGGCTCAGTCAGTTGAGCGTCTGACTTTGGCTCAAGTCATGAACTCTCATGAGTTCAAGCCCTGCTTAGGGCTCTGTGCTGACAGCTCAGAGCCTGGAGTCTGCTTCGGATTCTGTGTCTCCCTCTCTCTCTCTCTGCCCTTCCCTGCTCACAGTCTCTCTCTCTCTCGAGAAATAAATAAACATTAAAGAGAAAGAGCGAGCACAAAGTGGGAGATGGGTAGAAGGGGAAAGAGAATCTTAAGCGGGCTCCATGCTGTGCAGGGCTTGATCCCACAATCCTGGGACCATGGCCCAGGCCGAAATCAGGAGTTGTGTGCCCAACCCACTGAGTCATCCAGATGTACCACTAATGTGTTTTAGATAGGACTGTAGAGTTTTCTCTAAAGATTAAATCTTCTGCTAAGACCAGCTAACAACGGAACCCCTCTCTCTTACCTTTTCTCTGCTTTTTCTGTTTCTCACTAAGCATCCACATTCCACATAATCCTACATACATGCTACTGACTACTGATCCTCTGGCCCATTGTCAATGTCTTCAGAGGTCATAAGATGTGCACATACTTTTATGGAGTCTGTAGTCAATGCTTCATGGAAATTGGCTGCCGTTGGGGGATGAGAGAAGCTAAGGGGTTTCCCTCTAATTTGCACTCCTGAGTACACCATTCAGTTCTTTTGGAAAGCCCCTCTGATAGAAGTATTTTAGCCTTTAAAAACAAAGGTTTTTGCTGCTGCAGTGATATAGAACCTTGACATTTCAGAACTGAAAGGAACAAAATTCAATGACCCCAGAAAAAAACAATAGTGAGAAAATAAGTAAACCAAGTCTAGTATAAACAGGCAGAAAATTATTATTTATTATAGAAATAAAGAGTTTAAGGGCAAGCAGGAGCTAAGATTAAACACAAAAATGGGAGATGTTTTTAAAAAGAAAAATACTTGGCAAGGTGTCCTTGGCCAGCTTACGTTAGCCAACAATTTGTTTCTGGTTCTGTGAAGTTATTCATTTCACTCAAAAGAGGGGTTTTCCATTAATAAGTCTAAAAACTATCATACAATAGCATAAATTTATTATCTGTTATAATATTATTAGTGTTTATTCCCGCTATTGTCAGTCTTCCATATGGCTTCTGTGGGATGAGGCATTTATGGATAGGCTAGGTAATTTTTTAAGCTGGCATTATATTTGGTCAACTATGAGTAACAGAGAACCTAAATACAGTGGCTAGACCAAATATGAGTTGACTTATTCTTACATAACAGAAGTTGGTAGGGTGATTACTGAAGTTGCTTCAGTAATTCAACAATGGAAGGTCCAAGGTCTCTGTGATTCCCTAGCCCTGCCTTTTCCTCATGATTATAAGACGGGTGCTGAAGCTCCAACTATGAGATCTACATCCCCAAAAAGGGAAGATATATGTCTTTTTTAATGATGCAAGCAAAGTTTCTTAAAATTCATGACTGATTTTTACTTATATCTGATTGGCAAAAACAGTGCAAGGAAGTATGGACTTTTTTAAAAATGTTTATTTATTGTTTTTGAGAAAGAGGGAGAGAGAGAGAGCGAGAGAGAGTGCATGAGATGGGGACAGACTATTTGAAGTGGGCTCCATGCTGACAGCAGAGAGCCTGATGCAGGGCTCAAACTCACAAACCATGGATCATGACCTGAGTCGAGATCAAGAGTTGGATGCTAAACCAACTGAGCCACCCAGGCACCCCTGGACTTTTGAGTAGAGGAAATAAAGGAAGAAAAAGATTAGAAATGGGTGATGGATCAGCCAACTCACGTCTGCCAGAGTTCTCGTCTGGATCTTTCTGATACATGATAATGTGGAAACAACCCTAGAAATGAATGGCTTTGAGAGCTGAGTTGGCTGAGTTCAACACTTCAGTGTCACCTAGTATTGGGGTTGTATTAAAGATGAGAACTCGAACGAAATCTTAAAAGTGGCAGTGGTAGATGAAGTAGTGGACCCCCAATTATGGCTACATCCTCATCTCCCAAACCTGTGATCTTGTGATAGAGAGATAGGGCGATTATCATGGACTACCAAGGTGGGCCCAATGTTCCTGAGAAGAGAAATGCAGCAGTGTCAGGGTCATAGGCCAGGAGATAAGATCATGGCAGCAGGTGCACAGAGACAAGGGAGGACACGTGAAGATGCCTGTGCTATTGGCTTTCAAGATGAAAGAAGGCTTCCAAGCAAGCCAAGGAAGATCATGGCTTCTAGAAGTTGAAAAAGGCAAGGAAATGGATTCTCCCCTTGAGCCTCCTGGAGGAACACAGCCCTACGGGCACCTGGATTGTAGGACTTCTGACCTCCAGACTGTGAGATAATCAATCCGTGCTATTTTAAGCCACCAAATTTATGGTAATTTGTTACAGCAGCTGCAGGAAACTAATACAGTGGCCCAGGTCAGATGAGAATGGAGGCTTCGAAAGGCTCTTGAAAAGTGAAAGTTAGGGGCGCCTGGGTGACTCTGTCAGTTAAGCCTCCGACTTCAGCTCAGGTCATGATCTCACAGTCTGTGAGTTCAAGCCCCACGTCGGGTTCTTGTGCTGACAGGTCTGAGCCTGGAGCCTGCTTCAGATTCTGTGTCTCCCTCTCTCTCTCTCTCTCTCTCTCTGCCCTTCTCCTGCTCATGCTCTGTCTCTTTTAAAAATAAATAAACATTAAAAAAATTAAAAAAGAAAAGAAAAGCAAAAGTTAATGTCTCATAATAGTGTGGCTTCAAGCCGCACAATTATCTTCTATGGGGCAATAATAATTGCTAACACTTACTAAATATTTACTGTGTGCTTGCAAAATGCAAAGTGCACTGTAGGCATTTCATTTTATCTTCCATTTTTTTCTCAGTAGACATGGATAAACTGCCAAGGGTCAGGGACAGGGGAACTAGGGAGTAGAGTGTGGACAAGTATGAGGCACATGCTGGCACGGGTGGTAGGTTACTGCTAAGGAGGGTCTGGGGACAGTGGCACAGGTTCACCAGACGCCTTGAAAATAGTTGGCTACCACATCAGTGGCTGGGAACCCACAAGACCATGTGGGGCACAAAGGGTCACTTAGGGGATTCTCCTTGCTCTTTTCATGAATGCTGGGAAGAACTTGACCATGGACCAGAATTCTAGCTGAACAACTTGGTGGGAACATTGAACTGCACAGAGATCCCTTTGTGTTTGTCCTGCACTGGGAGAGTAGCCAGCGGCTGGTACAAACAGAGGAAATATGTCTGTTAAAGGCAATCTAACTAATTTCTCAATAATTATAGAGAAAAATGACACTGCTATCAGAATACCAAGGTATTCTAGTCTCTCAAAAGTGATGTTTGAATCCTGATGAGGTTCAAACAAACAAACATAAAGCACCTCTCACTTCTCATGGTTCTGACACAAATGAGTTTCAGAGAATACAACATGTACAAAGCGAGGGCTGCCTGTATTACGTTCTCAAAGGAACGAAAGGGAAATAATCCAGAAAATTACTCTGCAAGAATTCAAATGTTAAAAATATATTAGATGCTACTGCCTTAAATATGGTATCTATCAAAAGCAACTATTTTAATAGTACTCTGAAAATCCTAAAAGGATACATACAAAAAAAGGAATTCTTTAAAATTTAATGATATTTATGAAGAAAGCTTCAAAACCTTCAATTTATTAACTTATTGGATGGTTAGTGAAAGATGTTCCAAATGTAAGGGAAAATATAAGTTTTTAAAAAGTGGTTGATGAAATTATGCGTAAGAATAGTTAACAAATACCAACTATTTAAATGCATTACATGTGCAAACATCAGCATCAAAGTGAGGGCGTAAGAGTAGCCAACTTTCATATTACCAGAATGAACATGATCTCAAAGGGACATTTAAGTCCATTGTTTAGCTTACCTTAATGTGTTCTATTTTTGTAAAAAGGGAAAAAAGGAAACCAAACAAAAATACCTCTTTTCTAAGACCTTCCCTTTTTCTGTGTTTAAACTGGATTTAGAACCATTCTAAAATAACTCGGGATCCCCAAGGACAAGTGGGAAAAAAAGAAAGTGTGTCTCATTCTCAAGGCACAGAAGGGGATACACAGCCAAGGAAATTACACAATGAGATGTTCAGGTTCAAAAAGTAAATCAGATGAAGGGTCAAGCAGTCAGTTTACATGACTTATGGATGATTATTTGTGATCTTTATGTTTCAGGCTCTTTTTACATCATCACCCTTTGTCCTAAAAGATGACAGTCCTGGCGATTACTTCCTGTGTACTTAAGGGGGGCTGGAAAGGATGAGGCATAACCGGCCTCCTCATCCCTGTTTCCTCCTGTGTTCATGTCATATTCAGACTATGACCACAGCTTCCAGGACCCGTGGCTATTTCTGGTGACGCCTCAGATCTGGCACAATGGGGAGATTAGAATTTACCAGTGGTTTTTCCACATGACAGGCTTCCTCGTCATTTCCAATTCTTGCCACTTGCATTGTGGGACTTCTAATCATGCTTAATATACACTTGAAGGATTTCTCCTGCCCATTTTCAGAATCTTCCAGTGGGCAACCTTATTTTTTTTCCTCATTCAGCACAAGATTATAGGCACACATATGAAGGATTAATAGGCCCTCGCCAAAGTGAAACAAGTCAGAGATGAAAACCATGGAAACAGCCAACACTCAGATAGTGTCTCTATGTGCCTATTAGACCCGTTCCCTCTTCATTCTTTTTGTCCACCTTCAACACGGAGTCATGATTTCTGGCGATAGCTGGATATTGCCTTGGTGACATCCTCCCACAGAGTCACAAGACAAATTTTCGCATGTCCTAGCAAGCTGGCTTTCATAGTTTTTAGTGCCTTATCTTCAGCTATGACTGTGACCTCTTACAGCATATTCCCTGCTCCAGTCAACATCACCTACTGGGCTTGGTTCAGTGTTATTGCTAAAAGACATTACAAAAAGAAATTGATTTTTCAATCAACAAATTTGGAAATTTGATCACAACTTGCTGGCCCACCTGTGAAGTGTTCTTAGCACACCTTTCCCCTTCTCCCAGCTTTAGTAAGATATATAACTGACATTAATGTGTAAGAGTAAGGTGTTCAGTATTATGATTTGATATACATAGATGTTGCAAAATGATGACCACAGTAAGATTTAGTTAGCACATCCATCACCTGACAGTATTACAAATTTTTTCTGTGTGGTAAGAACGTTTAAGATCTGTCTTAATAACTTTTCAAGTATACAATACATATTATTAACTATAGTCACCATGATGAATATTGATCCCCCAAACTCCCAAACTTAATCATCTTAAAGCCAAAAGTTTGTACGCTTTGATCAGTATCTCTCTATTTACCCCACCCCCAGGGCCTGGCAACCACCATCCTATTCTAAGAATTTATCAGCATTCATTTTTCTGTGGCCCACCTCTTGAGAGTTACATAATACACTGACTTTTGACATACTTTATCAAGCCTCCCCTTGTCTCACACTGAGTCTGGACCATGAGACTAAAGAGATACAGCTCAAAGCAAGCCCTTTCTACGCATGGGATTCTCCCTTTAACAAAAACCCATTAGGGTCCCATCGTGTACAATTCAGAAGTCAGTATTTCTTTTCAGTAGCTTGTTTTAAATAAGATAAAAGGGAAACACAACTGACTGCTGGCTCTGAATTTGGCAGGAGGGCTGTTGGGCCATTTGTGATGTCCTCGAAAGAGAAGCAGCAGTCCAAGAGCTTTCCCCCACCTGACTGTCCGTCCCTGCAGTGGGACTTCAAGGAAATAGCAGCCTGAACTTCATCCCTGGTGATAACAGAGCTTGGAGAGAAATTTTCTAAGATAATAAAGCTAAGATACATTAAACACTTAAGTATGTAGCAACTTTCTGAGCTCTTTGCACATGTTAATTTATTGCCATCTCTTAACTCTAGGAGGCAAGAACTATTATTATCTCCACATAACTATGTAGTAAAGGCATAGAGAGGCAGGGTCATATGGCAACAGAGTAAAGAGGAACCAGGATTAGAGGGGTTGATTCCTAACAGGAGGAGCTGGCCCTCATCACTGGCATGGGACAAGTACTTAGAGAATGGATACAGTTGCGGGCACTGGAAGAGAACTCTGCTTTTCAGAGAGAGGACATTTGAAGAAAGACCCTCGCATACAGGAGTTCATTACAGTGATGGAGGCTCTGTGAAGAAGCAGTCCTCTAGGTCTGGGAGACAGACAGAGTTCGTAGGTATCAAGGAGCTCCTGGCAGAGATCAGGAACCAGCCGCCTGGTCAGGATCCGGTCTGGGGATGGAATGTGAAAGCCCAACATGGGCCGTGGTATTGAAACAAGTCTAGGTTGTTAAGATTCTGATTCCAACTAATTCTAGTGTGTGACTCTCTCCCCCCCCCCAAACCAAACAGTTCTCTGACACCAGCTGGATGTCCTACAATTCAACTCAAGTCTACCTGGAAATGGTGTCAGATTGCACGGGTTAAAGGTTCACTTCTACAAGACTCCGCCCATCCCCACTCAGATGCTAAATGCAAGGCAGGTTGTCCCCTGTGCTTCTGCCGGACTGTCAATGGAGGTTGCAACAACCTCACCCTCGGGTTCAGTTAGTTTGCTAGAGCAGCTCACAGAACTCAGAAGTATTTTACTTACAAGACTACTAGTTTATTATAAAAGAATGTAACTCAGGAACAGCCAAATGGAACAGATGCATAAGGCAAGGTATGGGGAAAGAGCATAGAGCTTCCGTGAACTCTCCACACGCACCACTCTCCTCAAATTTACATGTGCTCACCATCACTGACACTCTCTGAGCCATGTTCTTTTGCATTTTTATGGAGGCTTCATTACATAGACATGACTGATTAAATCATTGGCCATTGGTTCTAGCCCCTCTCCCCTCCCTGGAGGTCAAGGCCAACAGGACTGAATTGCAAACTTTGAATCACTAGGTTGGTTCTCCAGGCAACCTGCTCACATCCTGAGGTGCTTTCCAAACATCGCTCATTAACATAACAAAAGACAACTCTATCTCTTTCATGCTTTGAAAATTCCAAGGTTTTTTTTATGAGCTCTGTGTCTGGAATGAGGTCAAAGACCAAATGTCCATTTCTTATTACAAATGACAATATCACAGTTGTCTATGCAGCTCCTCAAAGAGAACTGGAACTGAAAGAAGCCAAGCCATCAAACTGTAGTATCAGATGAGGGCTGATCTGAGGAAGAAGTGGGAGAATAGTTACCCAAGGGGGAAAGAAGGCCCAGAGCTGAAGAATAGTCAAGGAAACTGGCTGGACCTCCCCTCCAGCCTGGTCTTGGCCACTCAGAGCCCAGCTGTTCCTGTTTCTACCCATCCTGGCCCAGTAGTGGTCAGGTGGCCCAGCTCTCAGCCAGGAAGAAAAGAAGCAGTAGGCAAAGCTGTCAGGAAACCTAAAACACAAAACTCCCATGGCATCCACAAGGTAAACACTGAAAGGACTGAAGCACCCAGCAGTAGCACTTAAACTTGCTCTTGGGGCGCAAGGGTGGCTCAGTCCGTCGAGTGTCCGACTACAGCTCAGATCATGTTCTTGTGGTTTGTGGGTTCGAACCCCGTGTCATGCTCTGTGCTGATAGCTCAGAGCCTGGAACCTGCTTCGGATTCTCTGTCTCCTTCTCTCTGCCCCTCCTCTGCTCATGATTGGTCTCTCTGTCTCTCAAAAATAAATAAACATTAAAAAATATTTAAACTTGGTCTTAACCATTGGTACTAATCATTGCTCTTCTACGTCAGGGGAAAATAAGTTTTGAGCTCAAGAACTCAAGAAATCATAATGCTATTTTTTTTAATATGGAAAAATAAGAAACAACCCAAATCTTATGAGACAGTAACAAACTCATGGAACAGTATTTAATCACATAGTATACAGTCATCACACACAGGTTTTCAAGGAATATTTACTGTCCCAGGAAAATACTCATGAAGGTATGATGAAAAGCAGTCTAACCTACCAGAATGTGCTTCGGACTTGCTGGAGGAAATTACATTTATGCTCAATAGAGAAATTACTCTGAAAAATACAGCCTTGTTTCACATAACAAATACATTGCTTTCAATCATGCAATATGATAGTATTGGTATACTGTAAAAATAGTCGATTCATGTAATATAAAAATATTCTTTCACAACATTTTTATGACATTTTTAAAAAAGCCTGTCACCTGAAATGTCTAGAAATATTGAAAATAACTTAATTGGGGTGAATTTTACCTTTTCTATTAGGTTTTGAACAACTTGGTTTATTTTTCTCCTTTTGGAACAAAAAAATTATAAAATTTAAAGTTACTACATAGGAACTATAATTATTCGCATATACTCTTTCACACAGCAGATTAATACACATCGACCTTGACTTTTAATAGATAAAAATAAAAGTAATTAAATATTTTCGTTAGGCTATTATCTGACCTAACTACCTGGAGGAAAAAAGAAAAACCTCTTTGAGCAGAATTTCAGTTTGGAACAGTTTTGAATGGTGCAGAGCTTCAGTCAGTATAGACTGAGCACCAAGTATAGGTAAATTCTAACTTCTTGAAGCTTTGAAACTGTAAAGTAGAGGTAGGGAACTACCCACACTTTTTTTTTTTTTGCATGATACCTTATAAATGAAATAAAATTTTTTTAGGCAAGGGGTGCTAAAATCCCACTTCAGTAGACCTCTAATATTTGGTGAGTGAGGGGGTGCGTGACTGTTGTTTATGGTAGAGAACTAGTTTGTATGTTTTTACAGCCTAATGGCAAGGATTGGAGTGGCATGGTAGAAAAGGAAGGCAGACTTCAGTGAAAAAGTGTAGATGGGTAGGCTGATCTGTTTTCATGCACTGACAGAAAGAGGCAAGGCTGGAGATACTAGGTCCCAAGTGACAGGAACCTGAGAGAGTCAAGACAGGCTGATGGGTGGGTGAGATGGGGCAGGGCAAGGATAGCACACAGGAGCCTCAGAAATCACAGGGAAAGGCGCATGTGAACTGGTACCAAGAAGCTGACCTTAAAGAAGGAAGACGAATGGCAAAGGAACTGGGTCAGCTGCACGGTAAGGAAGCTGGAGTGGGGGTATCTGGGGAGCCCATGGTGTGGCCTCATAGCTTTATTCAAACTAAAGAGTGAGCTTTAGGTCTTGTATATTTCCTTATTCTATATCCTCTGCTCCCCCTTCCTCCCAAGAGATACAACTAATTCGGGCACCATCAGGCAGCTGGAACTTGGGCTCCCAGGTATCATCCCCCGGTTTGTGGCAGAAATGGGGACACTGAGAAGATACTGGGGAGGAAGGTAAAGAGAGGGTTAGGAGGAGGCCTATGGACAGAAATCTGCACTTTGCCCCACCACTCTTGGGTAATTATCAGTAGCATCTGGATTTGGCCCACCACGTAGGGATGTAAAAATACAGCTGGTACATGAAACCCCAGGCAGGAATATCTGCTGTCAGTTTAGTCAGCCCTGTGATCGCTGTCCTCCTGACTCACCACAGGCACTTCTCCCACTCTCGTTATCTGTCTTTAAGATGTTCAGAATGACATCACTCGATGGCCAGGACCTTTCCAAATGCATGTACTCATTTTGGTTGATTCTTCCACCTCCTCTTGCTCCCCACATCCATTTTTAAAAAAGGACCTGACGTCTAGAAGTTGATGTTCTGTGTAAATTGAAATAGAAAATTAAAAACTACGTGGAGAATGGGGGAAGCAAATATACAAGCTGATATATTGTCCATAAAAGAGCCAGCCACAAAGAAATCGATTCAGGAAGATAAATTGCGGTTATCAATATCTACTAATGTCTCAGAAAAAAACTCATTTCCATACTAGTTAACATCAGCTTCATTGTATTTGATTAAAAATTGTCTTGTACTTTTGAAGGGAAATAATCCAAAGATGCATAAATTTATTCATAACCATCTTGCAAAAAATGACACTAGATAACAATAGCTGTATAAAGACAATCATTGGACAAAATCAAAGATGAAAACAAACACAAGGATGCTTGGTCACAAATGTGGAACTTGAAAATCAAGTAGAGTGAAACAACATTGAATAAAAAAAAGGTTTGTTTAAAGCCTGGATTTTGAAATCGGACACACCTGGATTCAACTTAATTTAACACTAACTAGCTGTGTCACATAACCTCTCTGTGCTTCAACTTATGCACATTTACATCTTTGAAAGCTTGCTTTGAGAAAGAGATAGACGTCTAAGGAAACTACAACAGTGCCTAGTACACAGAAGCCACTCAATAAATGGTATTTACTAATGGGCACCTACAATGCTCCAGATACTATTCTAGGTGCTAAAATTACAGTGAGAAATGGGAGAAATCTTTGTTTTAGTGGCGTGTGTTGTGGTGGGGGCAAATAGCCAACAAAGAAGTAGGAGAAGAAGGAAGGGAGGAAGACAAGGAGAGAGAGAGGAAGAATAGGTGGGAGGGGGATTCAGGAAGTGATATTTCCTATTTAAAAAAATATCAGAGTAACAGGGTAGAGGGTGTCTGGCAGCAAAGTGTAGTTACTCTAGCTAAGTAGTCAGGGAAGGATTCTCTGAAGGGGTGACATTGTCTCTGAGTCTTGGATGATGAAAAAGGAAGCCAGAGTACATCAAGATCTTGAGAAAAAGCATTCCAACCAAAGGAAATGGCAAAAAGAAAAGGCTGTGAAACAACAACAAATTTTGCATTTTCCAGAGACAAATTAAAGATCAATGTGTGATGGGACAAGGGGCACAAGATCAGATCCAAAATGTTGGCGGGACCAGCTCAGGGAAGTCCTCGGGCTCTTAACAAAGTTTATATTCTATTTTAATTATAACGAGAAATTATGGGAGGGATTTAAATGGGGGGAGTGATATTATTAAATATAATCTTTAAAAATAGGATTCTGTATGATGTATGAAAAATGAAGTGGACTGTCTGTAGGTGGAGAGAGGATGAAAGCAAGCAGAGCAGTTAGGAGGCTGTTGAAGCAGTTCGGTTAAGACACAGTGGCTTCTTGGGCTAGCCTCATAGCAGTAAACGGGGTGAGATATGGTTGGATTAAGGCTATATTTGGGAGACAGAGCTGACTTCCAAGGAATTGATGTGAAGGAATGAAAGAGATCTGGGTTGATTCCCAGATACTAGACTTGAACCACAGACTGAACAGCAATGCCATTATTATGACAGTAAAGAAGAGGGTCAGAATGGTTGGTGTCAGGATTGTTGGACATATAAGTGGAGATGCCAAGCAGACAGGTAGACACACAGTTTGAGATCAGGACCACTCCTGGGAGATAGCATTTGTATAAAGCATAAACTAAAAAGCATTATGTAAAGCATCCAATTCAGTTTTGCTAAATTGAAAAAAAAAGTTTAATCCTAATAACAAGTGCTATTCACTGGTTTTTGTGAAATTAGATCTTGAAAACTTTTATTTAAATGGCTGTTAAGCTACTTTTATTGACACATAAGGGTTGGCTCTGTAAAAACTATCATTTGTCTGTGGCTCGGTAAAAACTATCATTTGTCTGTGGTCAGCAGAACGTGATAGAAACAAGTGAAGATTCCGTTGCAGTATCAGACACATGGTTCCCATACCAACAAAACCCATATAGCATGGAGTCCTTGATTCTAGATAAAATGCTGCTTCACTGGCTCACGTCTTGTGATGGGTGTAGTTAAAATCCTTTCTTCTGGAAGAAAAAAAGAGAGAGAGAAGCACCCAGGGTGCTTTATTTTTCTCGACACATCCAATGCTCTGGCACTGATTATGATAAGCTGATTTTAGGTAGACTTCTCTGTTCGGCTCTGGGAGGATCCTGGTGCTGCCATCAGGGAGCTTTTAGTTTACGAGTGACAAGGTCAACACGCATGAGACACAGGCAAGGGCAATGTAGCTGACTGAGTGAACAGGACAACACTGTGTGTGTTTTTTCATCTGTGTTCTTGGTTGCTTTTCTCCCACATTGTTCCCAGCACCATTAATACCTTCTAGATGAGCGAAGGGAGAACAAATCATCCAAAATCAAAGAGGTTTGTGAAATTTCTAACTGCGTTTCTTAAATGCAGAATAGGCACAATCATCTGAAAGCCAAAGGGCTGTTTACTTATAAGAACTAGATTTCTCAAAAAACAAAACAAAACAAAACAAAAAAACATGGGTTCCATGGAATTCTAAGAGCTGAGCTTTAGTGATCAAGAACCAAGTTTGGTGGACCGAGAATTTAGTTTGGACTAACTTCCACAGAATAGTAAGGAATGCCAGTCGATGTATCTACCTTTCCATCCAAAAAGGAAATGAAGATTTACCAGTGAGCAAGAGGAGAAGATTCACAGAGAATAAGACAGGGTACTTAATAAGAATAAGGTAGCTGGTGGCAAAATCTGGTCCCTCCTGTGGTCAAACCTTACATGGAATGTGGTAAAAGACACTCATTAGGTTTAGGAGACTTCTAATAGCACCTTTCAAGGCAGAGACCAAGAGGACAGTGAGTCTCATAAAAAAGCTTTGATTTTGAAAGAAAACCATTGGAGCAACTTGGCTCTTGGATCTGGATTAGCAACGGCTGAGGGAAATGGCTGAGCAGACAGGACTTAGCAAAGCCTTGCAAAATCCTGCATAGCACTGAATAATAAGGAGAAACAATTGAGAGTTTTGGATACCCAGGCAGGGGTGTAGAGGGAGTACAAGAGCTGGTAAGTCATGAGAGGTCTAGGAGCAAGCAGGGCAGGAGGACACAGCAGTGGGCTCCATGGTTGATGGGGGCCAGGTCAGAGCCCAGAGTCCTCGGCAGCGCCGCCAGCCCTCCACATCAAAGGCCAGGCAGGAAGGGAGATGCCTTATGGATGCCAGCCACAGGTCTCCAGAGCCCAGAGCATGATGGCACAGTGGCCATCAAAGGGAAAGGACTGCATGAAATTCCAGATTATTATTATTATTTTTTCATGTTTATTTATCTTTGACAGAAAGAGACAGAGTGTGAGCAGAGGAGGAGCAGAGAGAGAGGGAGACACAGAATCCGAAGCAGGTTCCAGGCTCTGGGCTGTCAGCATAGAGCCCGACACGGGGCATGAATCCACGAACCGGAAGATCATGACCTGAATCAAAGTCAGATGCTTAACCGACTGAACCACCCAGGAGCCCTAAAACCCATATTATTTCTGAGTCCTCTACATACTGAGGTCACTCCCAGGGGAAAAAGGGGGAAAACTCTGAATATGACTGCCTCCTTAGAAAAAGAGGCAACATTTTAAACTGGAAGTGAGGAGCTACCTTAACGTGGAATTATTAAGAGCTTTAGGTTATCCGTTATCAGGAAACATGAAGTTTACAAATGGAACTGAGCTGAGTTTAATCACAGGAGAATTCAAAATGTCACATTTCTTCATATTTGATTTGTGGCTATAAATTTTGAACTGGCTGCGTGGCCTAAGTTGTGTTACGCCGACCAAAAGTTCCACAGCATTTCAAAGTTGAGCGACAATGAGGGAGGCCAGGAACGATCAGGTAATGGTTAGGAAGGAGGTGAAATGAGGTGGCCTCCACTTCAGGCTGGGCCCCGTCAGAGAGGGGAGGGTGGAGCACTGGGTAAGAGGTAGGGCCGGAGCTGCATAAGCAGAAACCTGCTGGGTGAGATGGGTACCTGCGATCATCAGAGGGCTCCTGTGAAATGAGAAATTGCATGCTGGGAATGATGAGCCCCACCGCACAGAAGTTCACAGAATTACCTTTCTCGCCCCGCCCATGCACCCTAGAGAGATTACTCCTAATGTCACTGATGGGAGGTCCATGCTGTGGGACCTGCCTGCCTTCTGATGGCACCCTCGATTGAATGGACTGAGTGTTATATATACAGAACCCAAACAGGCCAACCTGGAGCCCTCTCCCAGGGGTCTGGGATTGGGATACAAGGACTCTAGTTCATTGACTCCCAAAGTTTAGTGTACGCAAGAATCATGTGAGATTCCCAAGCTCTAAAGCCATATGGTTAGGACTGGACCTGAAAAATATTTCATCTTCAGGATCTCTGATCTTCAGGATGTATCTGGAACAGCAGGTTTGAAGCATAGGATACTTTTAACAAATATCCCCAGTGAATCTAAAACAGGAATGCCACAGATCACAAACTGAGAAAGAGGCCTCTGGGCTGAGGGGCTCTCTAGAGCTAAGGTGGCCATTTTTAGCGATATAAATGGTGATGCAGAAGAAGGAGGTCTGTCTATGGAAAGAAGCATAAGACCAACATGTACAGAGAATTTTGCAGCAGGTGGGAAGCTGCCTGACCAATCACCACCACCACCCCCAACCCTTCCGCCTTGCTTGCCTCACTCTAGTAGAGACTAGAAACTCTAAACACCTGTGCCCAGTCTCCTCTGAAACCAGGAGGTCATATGCTTTTGGCCACTGAGAGGTACATGGAAGTCTGCTTTGTTGGGGGAGCACGTTTTGGGAAAGCTTTCACCTTCATGATGGAAGGGTAGCCACAGGGGACAGTTGCCCATCGTTGCTCTTCCTCCTGCACAACATCTGGAGCAAGACATCTGTATTCCATGAAGCAAGAGACATAAGCAGAGTCAACACACTATGAATGTAGAGCAGGGGAAAGGCCTCCAGTCACAGGGCCAATGCCCTCTCCCTCTCTGGCAGTGCATGTATACAGTGGAGTATGTTTACATCTTTAGTGACCTCATAGAAGTGTAATTAGGACGAAGGGGACAAAACTGTGGGTGAGGATACCTTCCAGGGAGTCCTGGAGCTGTATCAGTGGCAGGAAGAGGGCCACTCAGGGCCCCTGGTCTCACCCAACCACTAAGGAGAAACAGTTGAGAGCAAGGAGTCAGGTATCAGCTCAGAAGCAGTCTCAACAGAGGCAAGGGGTGCCTGGGTCTGGGTGGCTCAGTCAGTTGAGTGTCTGGATTAGGCTTGGGTCATGATCTCACGGTTGGTGGGTTTGAGCCCTACATTGGGCTCTGTGCCGACAGCTCGTGGCCAGGAGCCTGGAGCCTGCTTCTGTGTCTCCCTCTCTCTCTGCCCCTCCCCTGCTTACGCTCTGTCTCTCTCTCTCTCTCAAAAGTAAATAAACATTTAAAAAAATTAAAAAAAAAAACGGGAATTCTCAGATCGTTAAAAAGAGAGCTAATTGCCCATCCAAGAAAATGGATCTGTTAGATTTTCTTTACTGGTATGATGAACTATCTATAAGACATATATAATTATCCTATAGATGATGTCACTGTATTATAGTTATAGGCAATAAGAATGTAAAGACCTCCAGTTGCAAAACAAAAAAGAAAAGGGAAGAAAGAAAGAAAGAAAGAAAGAAAAAGAAAGAAAGAAAAAGAAAGAAGAGTAGGAAACTAAATTCAGTAGGAAAGGTGATTAAACTCCTCTGACGAAACCAGAGAGCACTGCCATAGAAGGAACTCAATCTAAACAGTGGCTCAGGTTTGAATCACCACGGCCTGTACAACCAAGTTCAAGGACCCACCCACGTGAAGGAGGTTGCAGCCAATGTAAAAATCTTTGGGACAGTACAATTGCCGAAAACCTAGGAAGGCAGACTTCTTAAAAACCTTAAAAAATAAGATTAAGAAGCAACCTCAAATCTATTGAACTGTTTAAATCGGGAATAATGAGAAGGTTTTTCAAATAGTTTTAGAACCACAGTGACATTTTGTGTTGTTTTGTTTGCTTCCTAAGGTGTTAAATCGTGTATTCATTTCCTGTGTCTGCATGACAAATCACCACACACTTGGAAGCTTAAAACAACAGAAATGGGTTCGCTCACAGTTGTGGAGGAGGGCAGAAATCGAAATCAAGGTCTGGCTGTTGCCAGGACCTGTGTATCCCTTGCCTCCTCCAGCTTCTGGAGGCTACAGGCATTCCTTGACACGTGACCATGTCACTCCAATCTCTGCTGCTGTGGTCACACGGGCTCCTCCTCTTCTGCGTATCTGTCCCCTCTCCCACTGTCTTTCATAAGGACACTTGTGGTTCGATTAAGAACCGGCCAGATAATCCATAATAACCTCCCTGCATCAAGACATTCAATTAAATCAGCAAAGATCCTTTTTCCTTGCAAGATTACATTTAGGTTCTAGGAATTAGGACCTGAAATCTTTGGGTGGTCAAAAATCAGCCTACTGCAGAGAGTTACCAAGAAAATTTGATATACTTGACATGGGATTTTAGATACGTTTAAATTTATAATCAATGTGTAACAGTTTAGGGAGTTATATTTTTATTTATTTAGTCAGGAAGTATGTGAATATTTAAAGGAATGCTGCTTGTGAATTTTAGGGGCACCTGGGTGGCTCAGTCAGTTGAGTGTCCAACTCTTGATTTCGGCTCAGGTCATGATCCCAGGGTCATGGCATCGAGCCCTGCGTTGGGCTGGGCGCCGAGCATGAAGCTTAAGATTCTCTCCCCACTTGCACTCTCTCTCCCTAAAAAGAAAACAAAGAAGTTAATTTTAAATAAATAAGATTAATCAATTAGACTTGCAACAAAGTGCAAATGGTAATGAATATTCTTCTCCACACAAAAGTCTCTTGGATTTCAACAAGTGTAACGTTTTATACTTGATGTCTCTCTTGATTTACTCTGTGTGTGTGTGTGTAGGGGGGGGATATTTCAGAAACCTTCCTAGACTATTTCTCATTCCTGACGTAAAACAGGAGGAAGAAATTGGAATTCATACACAAAGCAAACACATGTGCACAGCCACCTGCTTTTCCCATTCATGACAAGAGCTAGGGAAGTGGGAACAGGCACGGAGCACATTGGGTCACTCACAACGGTGGGCACTGGGCCGTGGGCCAGCTGCAGCTACACTTACAACCTCTGAGGTCACCAACTGCTATTTGCCTCATAATGACTTGTGTCTTGTGCTTGTGGGTTTTGGTTCCTTTAACAGTGGGTTACAGGGCTGCTGCAGAACACTTTGTTTTGTTTATTTTCACTTACCATGCTAACCGTGTTCTGGGTTTTAAAAATCTCCTTTCTGGAGGATATTTGCTGTGATGAATGTGTACAGTATATTCGGTTCCATGGGGCACGCGACTGAGTTCAGAGATTGCCCATGCTTATCCATCAAGTTCTGAAGAAAAAACAAAACAAAACAGTTTTGCCCCATGGCATCAGCTCCTCTCCTCAGCATATTCGATTCCTAAAATCATTTCCTTTCCTGGTCACTGG
This sequence comes from Cryptoprocta ferox, assembly GCA_028646485.1. Taxonomy (NCBI): domain Eukaryota; kingdom Metazoa; phylum Chordata; class Mammalia; order Carnivora; family Eupleridae; genus Cryptoprocta; species Cryptoprocta ferox. The sequence goes on along the minus strand of CM053577.1, from coordinate 26,531,440 downwards.
CACTTCTTTCCCTCCCAAGATTTCCCACCCATGCCTCCTCAGGGTTCTCTGCGTGCCTGAGCAGATAGCTGGTCCACCTCATAGAACTTGCATAAGTTGGGCAAAGTGGGGCTCTCCGGGGAAGTGGAGGTTCAGAGGCACTTCGAGTGTCTTCCCTGCATAGTGCCATTTTGGTTATTTTGTGTGTACTGAAACCGCATCCACCACTGAAGATTTTTCCTTTAGTCCTCTTTCAGTTTGCTATGTGGTCAAAATGTTGGGCCAACGCTTTATTTCATGTTACTTTCATTTTTGAGAATGACTTTGTTGCAAACAATGCAGGGCTGAGTCATAATAACTCAAGGTCATTAATTCATAGGTTGCACCAAATGCTACAGAGTATTACTAATTATGTTGTACGTATATGGCCTTTGAGGTTCAGGACATGTTATACATAAGGACTCAGTCAGCTCCCTTATCATATATCAATTTAACATGCCTGGAACCTTTTTTTTTTTCAGCTGAGGAAGTTGGAGGAGATACCTTAAGTGATTTACTCTGGGTCACAAAGAGGCGTCCTTGTCAGAGAAGAAATATGCTCTTTTATGATGACTCGATAATGTATAAATCACTTCAAACAAAAAAACACCTAATGTTGAATTCGTGTATTTTTTTTTTTTTTTAGTAACTAAAAGCATTTCCTGAATTCTCTGGAAGTTTCCTTGGACATCTTCCACTGGAGTACAAATGAGCGTCAATCCAATTAATTCTCGGAGAAGAAATGAAGTTACGAATGGACTACATGGCATGTTGCTTTGTTTTTTGTTTCTTCGGGAGTGTGTGGATGGATGTGACACACAAAAAGTAGGCACCCAAGAGCATTCCATAAAATTCAGGGGGATGAAGGGGGGAGATCAGTTAATGATCAAGACACTTCTAACTGGGAAGGTAACAAAATTTGCTTTTTTGTTCCTAATAATTAGTTTGCTTTCTAATATTAAGGATTCCAGCTCCTTAATGAAAATGACCATAGCAAGTTGGAGAGGTGTGCAGAAATAGCAGAGATTTGGAAGTCTCTGGGGAGTTTCAAGTTCCTGGTTGAAGATTATATTTAAACACACCTTGACTGCTTAGTCACTCGCGTGCCTGGGCATTGTAGGCATTTGCTGTCTGGCTGAGGCTTCCTCTGTGGAAAGTTCTTTTAGTGCTATTGAGAACAATGTATGTGAAATCACAAAAGTCAATACAAAGGGTAGTGACTAACTTGAAATGCCTTGAGAGAAAACGGGGAAATTTCACAAAGGTCCCACCAGGGCTATAAATTAATGCGTCTTGCAATTTTGGGAAATGATCATATAAGCACATAAGATCAAGGAACTGGTAGATTGGGAAATTTTATTTCCCAGTGGATCCTGATAGCAACAATATCAAGTCATATCAAAGCCAGTGTCACCAACAAATCCCCACAGAGTGGACCTGCGTTACCCCAGAAAACATGACAAAACTCACACAGGCATCCTCACTTGTGTTCGGCAAAATGCTCTTCAAAACCATGGTTTTCAATCAAAATAAAATTTAAAACTCTTATATAGATGGGTTTACACATACACATCAATATAGATATCCTTATAGAATACAGTGTAAAGCACATAGAATTAAGAGCCAGAACACCCGGATTGAGAACAATCTTGACCTCTGTCCCTCTGGAAATTTTCTGAGCTTCAGTTTCCTGTTGGTAACGTGGAATCATAATGCTCTCCTGTATTCGGTTGTTATGAAAGTTCAAATGTGGAAATCAATGTGAAGGCACTCTGTAAACTAGTTATTTATATGTAACTATTATGTCCGGCATTATAAGAAAACTGAGTATAATGGGAAGACCTCTGTATTCACTGATACTATGGCCATACTTACAAAACATGCAAAGCAAGACCAAGTCTGGAGTTAAAAGTAAGGGAGTGAGGGCAAGGGGTACAGTCCTACATTCCTCCTTATTTTATTCTCTTTACTGGACAACTTAGAGCAATGCAGGAGTCATAGGTGATTTTCCACACTCCCCGCCCCCTCCTTTTTCCACCAGAGGTTTGTCTGGGTTAATAATGCCCTTAATAAGATGAAGTTACGGTCTTGATAAGTGAGGCGATTAAGCCTGTAGGCATTCGAGTCAGGCCACCTAGGTTCAAATTAGGGTCCTGCCATTTACTAGCTGTGTAACCTTTAGAAAATTGCTTGGTCTCTTCGCATCTCGTTTTGCCCAGGTGTGAAGTGGGGATGATAACAGTACCTATGTAGAAAATTCTCAGTAAATGTTGCTAAAGCATAATCTGAATGACCCCAACCAGCTAAAAAGAACAGCAGTGTGTAGGGAATGTTTCCCTTCTGTTTAATACTTGAATAAGCTGATCCCCCCCTCCCCCCCAGAGCAACACAGCTGCTAGTCCCCACAGTGTCCTCAGGCACACTAGGCAAAGGCATCCATTTCTCAGGACACTGTCCTACCTCAGTGTGGGGGGGTGAGTCTCTAATGACAACAGTGCAACTGGCATCCCCTAGAACTGAGCGGTGAACAACTTGTTCAACCTTCTATGACAATCCTTTCTCTGAAACTCAGTTTCCTTTTGTGAAAAAAAAAATCAATTGTTGGTTTAGACCTTGCCAACCCCCTCCTAATACTGAAATATTAGCATTTTTTTTCTTCTTCTTCTACATCTTCGGATGGCTTTGGGTCAGAGACCTCATCCCAGCCTAGGGGCCTTGTACTGGGCCAGGGAGAAATAATGAACCAGACACAGTGTAATCTCAGGTTCCCAGAGACAGGGACAGATAACGAAGCACTTGTCAAACACATAGCCGGTGAGGCTTGCACTTTGTGGCCAGGTTAGCACCCTTCCAACCCCCTTTCCCCACAGAGAACCAGAAGAGGGTAACACGAAGCATGAGCGTTCTTCGCAGAAGAGCCTTTATTTGGAGCAAGGACGCTTTTGCCTGCCTCTCATCCCACTAGCAAAAAAAAAATAACAATTTTTATATCGTTGAAAACATGACACCTGAAGGCAGAAAAAGCAGTGAGAATAAGTCCTTACTAATGGGAATTAGGAGTAAAAAGGGACAAACAGAACCCAAGCAGCCACACTTCCTTCTCAACCACTTACTGCTCTCAGGACCCTGGCCCAGACAGGCCCAACACCACCACCCAAACTCCTTCCCGGCTCCAGGTCCTCATCCTCTCTCTCTCTTCCAGCTCCTTCTCTAGCCTCTCCGGTGCTCTTTCGCCCTGCACTATCTTAAAGGAACTGCTTTTTCGGCCCCCAAATCACTGAACGGCAATGGAGCCACCTGCCGTTTGCATGTGTCTTACTGGGGTGACCCCTTGGTTAGCCCCATCATGTACCTCTGGGGGTGGTTTAGCAGTTTACGCCTCAGCAAGAACAGGAACCAAGAAGTTCCCTTCTCACAGGACTTGTAACTTGACCTCCTTCTCAGAACAGAGATAAGAGGGATGTGGTTTTTACTTACAGGCCTAAAGGCACATCATACGTTCATTTTACAGATGCCAAAAAATGGAAGCCTCAGAGAGAGAGATTTTCTAAGAGGTTTTATAAGGAGAGTCTCCTAGTGTGTCTTAAAACCCAGGGACAAGTAAACGACACCTGAGTGTCAGGACTGTCAGGAATTTCCTGAGATGTTTCAAAGGGATCTCTGCACATAAATCGCCCTGGGAAGACTGAGTGTGCAGATGAAGATAATATCTTAGACAAGCAGAGTGCTTTGGTTTACAAAGGACTTTCATTTTTACAGTCTTTTCTGATCTATATAACCTGATGGGGGAGTCAGGCTGTATATGATAATTTCCATTTTAGAGGTGACAAAATTAATGCTCTGGGAAGCACAAAAAGACTTCTAAAATCCCACAGTGAGGCAGGCGTGTGTGAGTAGACTTCTCTTTCTGGACTCCTAATATTCTGCTCTTTCTACAAAAGGTGGAGGGTCTGAGTGTGGAGGGGAAACCAGAGAGCAGGAGAATGGTGTCCCCCACTCTGCCGGAGGAGTTGCTGCAGCAGGGTTGCTCTGGGGCCACAAAACATCTATTAGACCCCTTCTGTTTGTGTAGGTGCACCAGCCGCAGGCCCCTACAATGAGTTTTCCTGAGTACTTTTCTAGAGAACTCTTCTCTGAGGCAGGAGATGATCGGACATGCCCCAGAGTCCAAGGTTCTCCCTCGACCCATCACCCTCAGTTTCTCCTCTAGTTCATCACATTTATGACCTGGGAGGACAACACGTGATCCACTGTCATCCCTTCCTTGGTCACCAGCCACGTCCTCAGTGCATGCTCTGTGCCAGGCCGTGCCAGGTGCCTGGAACATGAGACTCAGTAGGGGTTAGGTCATGAGCTCAGTGGAAGGATGTTAAGATGGAAACAAGCAAATGCAGATTGTGTATAAAGGACAGCGAGGGGAGGGGTGGCAAAGGGGAATGTCCCATAGCAAACACATCATCAATTTCCTAAGCTGAGAGTAGGAAGGGGGTAGTATTATGCTTAGGATGGCTGCCATGTCCAAGTCCAGAAGGACATCACTGCAAGAAGGGCTGAGGCCTCGCACAGAGGGGCAGTGCCGAGCTGACAAGAAGGCAGCGGGTTCTGGAGTCTGGCATACCTGAGTTCAAACCTGGGCTCCGCAGTCCTCCCTGAACAGGGCTGGCCACAGTCCTGCAAGTTTGCCCTGTTGGCTGGCGCCCACAAAGGGGCTGTAGTAGTGCCCGTGACACAGTGCTCTGGGAGCATTAACTGCCTGGGCTTTAATGCAGGGACCTTCAGGGTTCTAACCCTGGAACCGTCCCTAACGCTGGACCCTGGGCAAGTTAGTTCATTTACAGCTCCAGGGGCTCATCCATTAAAAGAGCCAAGAACAGTGTTGCCTTCAAGGGTTATTGTGAGGATTAGGTGATCTAATGTGTATAAAGTCCTGAGTACAGGCCCTGGCAAGTGGCAAATACTCAGTGAATGCTTGTCAGCGTCAGGCTGTCTACGTGTCCTCCACCATAAGGGCGGAATTCTTCAAGGCAACACCTTCATTTCCTTTTCACACTGGAGTTTGTGCTTCTCATGTACACATCAGAGCAAAACAGAACTGTCTTCACTCCGCTCGCCTCTTCCTCGGTGGTGCAGGAGATCAGAATATGCCATCCCCAAATCTATCACTTCGACATCAGGATTACTTTGAGCTGAAGGCAGCTGGGAAGAAGCGGGCACAAAAAAAAATGTACTGCACCACATTTGGCCACCCCTAAAAGCCTAAACCCCTTTTCCCGCATCCTGTCTCTTCTCTACAAAGTTATTGTTCTTTATTAAGATGCGAGAGAAGCCCCAGTTCTAACCACCCCTCTGAGTTACTCATCACTGGTGCTCCCACGTGTATGCACCATGCACACATCAATAAAGTCTGTTTTTCTCTTAGTGTCAGTTTAATTTGCAGGGTTTTGGCCATAAAACCTAAGATTCAGAAAAGGTTTCTTTTTCCCCCCTCCACCACAGTTAACCAGTCATCCAAGGCAACTCTAGTTCTGAACTATTGTCAGGAACCAGATACTCCCTACGCCTGTGGTGGTATGGGTCCCAAAGACCCATGGGTCAGTAGCATGTGTCCAAATCTGGAGTTTCTCTTACATGTTTGCTTCTACATCTCCTATGGATTCAGCATGAGGCTGTCTGAGGAGGGGTGTTTAACCACAGTGGACACTGATCTCATGACAGCTTACCAGTGGCCGTAATAGTTGCCACCATCACCAACACTAATATCACTGTGATCAGTGGGGATCCATGGAGTTTCATTGAAGATGACCTTGAAGCAAGCTCAGTGTTTGTGAAAATAAGGACTGTGACATTTAGAGTTCTCATGTGAGTTCAAATTTAGCATTTCGTAAATTTGGCAAGTTCTAAAGACATCGCTGTATGAGGAACAGACAATTGGAGTCAGCATTTTCTGGCATACAAAGCAGTGAGCTATGAAGACTGAGTGCACATCAATGGAGTTTACAATGTGTCTCAAAAAGAAAAGCAATTTATGATGACTGGAAAACATCAGCAATCCCAACATAGCTTCCAGAAGACATAGCTCACCCAGTGCCTTTGGGCTGAAGTTATTTTGTATTTGGTGCAGTGGATCAGAGACCTGAGGTCAAAGAACTATAATATGCATTGATCCAGGGCTGCCTGGGAGGCGCAGTGGGTTAAGCATCTGACTTCGGCTCAGTTCACAATCTCACGGCTCATGAGTTCAAGCCCTGCATTGGGCTCTGTACTAACAGCTCAGAGTCTGGAGCCTGCTTTGGATTCTGTGTCTCCCTCTCTCTCTCTCTCTCTCTCTCTCTCTCTCTCTCTCTGCCCTTCCCCTGCTCGTACTCTGTCTCTCTCTCAAAAGTAAGTAAACATTTAAAAAAATTATTTTAAATATGCATTGACCCAAATTCCAGGAGAATAAGCCAATGTCCAACTAGAATACATTCTCCTGGATCACAGGTCTCCCTCCTTTCCATCTTTGGCTCAGAGAATGGATTCTCACAAATGTTAGAGGATTATGACAGATATTCCATGGTTTAAAATAAGAAAGATTTCTGAATTAATGTTTTTCTATGGGGAGATATGTACATACGTGATATGTATGAACATATGTGGATATCATCAATAAAGATAAATTTGTATATATTTTATAGGACCAAGACGGAGCTTTTTGGTACAGAATGAGCTAGTGAGGAACTAGTACTTTTGTGTCTCTACCATTAATGGTAAGAACCATGAAAAAAATGTATGAACCATTAGCCACTGACTTCCTCTGAGAATGAGTCCAACATGTATATTCTACATGAAGAGAGAGCCAAGCACTTATTTCCAGGATGACTAAGTGTGTATGTGTGTGTGTGTAAAAGTTTATTTTATAAGGTCACATAATTCATAGGAAATTATATCTAGGTTAATACTGATTATGCTACACTGAATAATCATCTACTGTCTCAATTATATATTTCCATTGTCACAGCCTTTTTTTTTTCTCTCAAATTCTATAAGGAGCTGCTTAGCCTGAACATGTCGACAGAATTGTCTGAAAATGTACTGTCACAGCCAAAAACTCCTGTCCCATAGTCAATGTCTGCCTCACTTGAGAGGAAAAGAAAAAGATACCTTCCATAAATCTTAGAGCCTTCTCAACACATTGCATATAAGTTCATACTTCATCTGAGTGGTCAAAAATTCATGGAAATTCATACTTCTTGAAAATAAAGTTTGCCTTTTGAGAATCCATATAATATCAAAATTATTCTTTAACATTTTTTTTGGTGTTGTAGAGAAGGTAAAAACTGAGTTATACAGAAGACTGAGCTAATGCTTACTCTTGGCAAATTTCCTAAAATTATTATTAAGCTTGTGGTTTGAAAGCAGATTTTTTTAAATGGAGTTATCCCTAGGGGCCACTATGGGTTTATAGAAGCATAAAGTCCCAAAATAAAAGTAATCCTTTTTTGAGGGTGGTTCAGAATGATTGCCTCTCATGCCAATGTATTTATAAAGATACTGCATTATTCAAGCTCACAGGTGGTGTCCCAGAGGGTGCTTTAGCTGTCCTTGTTCAAGCAACCTTATCACCTATTTTCTGGTTTCCACATTTTCTCTCTTCTCCTGGCTCTGTTTTTCAGTGATGATTTCTACTTTTGAGAACCCCAACATCCTCTACAAGAATGATGTTTTGAAGCTATTACATCAATGGGTTTTTCATTCCCTTTCTCCATATGTCATCCATATAATGACGATTCTGCCTTGACACTCCAGGGGAAAAGGGGGAGAGTAAGTGACACTTCAGAGGGCACAGTGTGGGGGAAGGGTCCACCAGACAGCAAAAGAAAGTAGAATGCCTGTTCATTTGGTCTTGGCGGATGATGGGAAGGAGAAGAGAGACAGAAAAAGGGCAGAAGGTTCAGACTTAGAAGTCAACATCTACACTTTAATGGCAGAAATAGCCATATGAGTATAGGAAACACTGAGATTATTCTAGGTCTGGGATATAGTCATGTCAGCATGGAGAAGGAACCACAGCACAGCACTGGTAAAGGACAGCACTCCAGGTTTCTCATGGACTACCCAAACATGCACTGCAACTAGAAGTTTCCATGTGCCATGTAGAGGGACACAAAGACCTGTAGTAAGGATGAAGACATAGTATATGTCTGGGTCCATAGTCTCCTGTGAGAGAATCCAGGATGATAGCCAAATGGCCACAGAGGCACCATGTGGCCCTCAGATCTTGTCTCTCCTCCACCACCACAAGTCATATGTGCCTTGTCCCCCTCATATCAAGATGATGTGCTATCAAGATGGCAAGGAGCAATAGGTGGAACATGATATAAAAAAAGAGTGAGCAGCTTCCTAAAACAGCCTAAACAAGAAGAAATAGCAATGTCATAAAATGTCAAGCTTAAAGTCAGTTTTCCCTTATGTTAAAAGATTATTTTAAAAGGGTAAAACCATGACTCTCCCATGTTAAAGATTTTATTAACTCAAGTTATGAGGAAACTGATATGATTTTACAGCTGATTTAAAGGAGAATTCATACATACAAGTACAGGCCATCAGGAAGACAGATGAATATGAATACCAAATGAAATGAATAACAAAAATTGGTCAATATCTAGAGAGCAATATCTCCACCAGACACAACTTGCAAGAAACATAAGCATTGCCATCAGTGTTCTACAATTTACCAGAGTTGTAAAATAGCTCAAAGTCAACGAAAGGCAGATGTAACCCAGAAGAGTTTACTAAATAGAACACTTATCTTTTTTGCCCTTTCCAAAGACTCTCACAGTTTTTCCTGGAATCTACTACCAAGGCGTGGGGACTCTTGAGAAAGTTCAAATCAGTTATAGAAATTGAAGTTAAGTGTTCCTTGCATATTTTGGAAGTAATGTGTACATTTTGCAATTCTGTGAAGTCACCCTCCAGAGACACTACCGCCACTAATGCCACTAATGTCTCTCTGATTTATCCTTCATCAATGCTCTGTAGAAGTAACGGTGACAAACTGAGCCAAAGCCTCTAAGAACCTGCAGTGTTTGTGTGCAGGGAATGCTAAGCCAGGGTTGCCAGGGTCTGAACTTCAATAAAATGAGAAAAAACACTTCTCCCCAACTTGAGTGCCAGCCTTATTTGCACAAAAAGATGCAAAACCATGCTCTACAGGCTTGCATCATCTTGGAGAACTGTCCTTGAGATTTTATTTGGAACCCCTCTCCCCAGGATGCCTACTAAAGATCTTGTGGCTCAGTCCAAAGGGCTATCTGAGAGATGGGAAATTGATCATTAGATCCATATTTTCATTCCTGACAATCTTAAAAGCCTTAAAAAGCCATCCTCAAAAGTATGGATACTATCCATCCATCCATCGAGTCTTCCAGTTGTTCATACCAGGTCAGGCATTGGGCCAGGCTTATTGCAAATCAGTAGATGTTTCCTAAATCCTATCAACTGATATCATTCCAGGGAGTTCTGTCTCGTGTTCCAGGAAAGTAGCATGACATCTCAGGGAAGTAGTGAAGTGCAAGAGTCAAAGTCCCAACTTACTAGCTTGCTCTCTCTCTCTCTGTCTCTCTCTCTGTCTCTCTCTCTGTCTCTCTCTCTCTAAGCAAATTATTATCAACTGTGAAATATGAGGATGTAACTCTCATCACCTCATAACCTGCTAATGTCCATCATGCAGCCAGGTCTCAGGTTCAGGCCAATTGCTGGTAACACCTACTCTTTCTCCCACTCTTTCTCTCTTATTTTACTTCCACATCTGTCATTTGTACAGATTTTACATTTCAGTTCTTTCTCACTGATTTCCTAGCATGATACTATCCTTTGTCTTATTACATATCCTTTATCTCATTAACTAATATAATGCCATAATCTTGTTAACTTATTTATAACCTATTAACATGACTGCAGTGGACTAAAATTCTCTTTTTCTCTTCTATCACTTTATACTTGTCATGCATGATTTAATCCATTCCTTAGTTTTTATCCCTTTCTTTTCAACTCCTGATTGCCTCCTGGATTTTTCTAGTTTGTGATTTATAACTGGGGTTACCAATATTACCAAACCCAAACTCTTCAGCCTTCCTCAGAATTGCATCTCTTGTTCTAAGCATCATCTCTGTGACTAGTACAGCATCCCAACTTCCCAGCTTATTCATAACCTGGACCCTTTCCAGCTTTCCACTCTTCCACAAACATTGGTTTTGTCAGGCCAGTGCTCAGGGCTAGAGATATAAAGCAGAAGGGCACCTAGGTGGCTCAGTTGGTTAAGCATCTGACTCTTGATTTTGGCTCAGGTCATGATTTCATAGTTTGTGAGATAGAGCCTCATGTCATGCTGTGCACTGACAGTGCAGAGTCTGCTTGGGATTCTCTGTCTCCCTCTTCCTCTCTCTCAAAATAAACAAATAAACATTAAAAACAGAGAGATATAAAGGAGATGCCCTCCAGAAGTTGAAAGCCAGTGTATAGGAATTAAAAAGAGACAGATTTAATTCAACATATGGAATAACTCTCTTAAAATGTTTATTTCAAAAGTTGAATAGGCTATTCCAGGAAATGGTGAGTTATCTTTTACTGTATTGTTTAAGCCAAAGCTAAAAGACCATCCTATTGGGAGTGGGAGAAGATGGATAAAATAGCTTCTAAGCATTGATGTTTATGGTTACCTATTTGGACAATAAAAACCAACTCCAGCCAGAATAAGGAGATAAACCCTGCAGCTGCCTCCTCTTCCCTCTCCACCTAAAGAGAGGGACCCTACGAGTGAGTGGGGGGGAGGTGACTGGAGAAGGCTGATAAAAGAAGACATCATTTATTCTGGTGACACTTAATGATTTCTGTAGAACTAAAAGAGCCCAGAGGCTCCTGGGCTCCAGACTCTTGATTTTGGCTCAGGTTGTGATCCCAGGGTCATGGAATCAAGCCCTGTGTCAGGCTCTGCACTGGGCAAGGCACCTGCTTAAGATTCTTTCTTTCTCTTTCCCTCTGCCTCCCCCCCCCCACTCATGCTCTCTCTCTCTAAAATAAAATAAATAAATAAAAAATAAAATAGCCCAAATTACATTTCTATTTGAGAGCACAGGATTTAAATTTGTATTCTTTATCACTAAACAGATACCAGTCCAGTCCCAGTGATGCGAATTGTTTAGTGAAGACTAAATCGGAGACTGTTCACAACGACATAGCACAAAGCAGTACATAAATAATGAATAGGAGTTCCCTTTCACCATCAGTGCTGTGTTCTCACTTATGTCACTCAGAAAAGGTCTTCCTACTTAATTTGAGGATTAGCAAAATTGCAGTCCCTGTCCGGCTCCTTCAAATTCAAACTAAAAGCTCATTTTATCTTCAGTGTATTATGTTTGTAGCATAATAGATTTCTGTAACACCACTCCTGGGTATTCTATATCTGCAGTTGACAGTTGCCCTTCAGCATTGAGGTGGTATTTGTGTGTGTTCTCCTGTGTGTTCTAGATATAATATTACTTCCCTGAGGACAAGGATTATCTTCAGATTTGCTTTAAGTCTAGCACAGAGCCAAATATATTAAAGGCTTATAAAGATGTTCATAAAAATGACAAAGAGGGGACTTTCCTTCATGCAATGCTTGTCATTTTCTAGTTTTACTCTAGCTATAGATGAAGAATGCAGCATTCAATCAGTTTTCAGTCCAGTTTGTACTGAGGGGAAAAAATACATGTAAAGAAATGCTTGACTAGTTGTACGTGAAGAACTCTTATCTGGAAAGGAAGATGACAATGCTAATGATGAATTCACTGAGGAAATGAATTAGATAAATGAGATTGTCATTTTTTGTTTCAAATCTTGCAAAAGGGATTGGGGCACACTCCTAACACTGGTGTGTCAACCAGGAGGGTATTTTACAGGTTTTCATATATGATAGTAATGATTGTGACTATTTTCTAAGCAGGCTGTAATCACTGATTATTCCAAAAAAAAAAAGATGCCCAACTTAATGATTAATTTATTATATAATCTCCAGCCTCTCTCCTGCTACTGTTTCTTGATGTACAGTACAGTCTTTATAATCTTTGTGTCTGGCTACCTCTTTGAGTGTCACTAAGGTCACTGATAATAACATTACCAAAGGACATATAACTCTTGGGTGTCCTTCAAAGGAAGTCTGAGCCATCAGTGATACAACCCAGAAGGTGTTACTGAAGTGTCACCACAGAAAAAGAGTCTGTAAACCCAGGATTAAATGAAGTAGGTGAGAGAGTCCCATGGGCTCAGATGGCTCAGAAGCTCACCTCTAAGTATGAGATACATGAAACACTAGTGGATGTCCACTCAAGTTTCTCTGCCACTTCAGCCATCATCCTGGCCATCCCACTGGATTAGCGCTTGACCTCAGGGCCATGAAGGTGGAATAACTCTTCTTGTGCCTCTTCTCAACTTCCATCTCTGTACCCTTTCCCTCCATTTGACATCCCTCAACCAGGACCAGATATGTAATTTAGGGGGTCCAATGCAAAATGAAAATGCAGTATCCTTTGTTAAAAGATTATTAAGTATTTCAAGATGGCAACAGCAAAGGATTACAGCAAGATGGGACCTCTTAAGTGTGGGGGCCTTGGCAAATGGATTGGTCACATGTCCATGAAGCCATACATACTCCACCACCCCCTCCCCACTCCCCACCAGTAGCTTCAGTTTCTTTGCATTGCCTTAAACTTTCTTAAGAAGCCTTACCCTGGCTGCTCCAGGGGAATTGCCTTCCCTACATTGCCCCATAGAGCCGCTTTTAATTTATTTCCTTCCTGTAGAGCCCTGTTCTCCACCCCTACTCAGCTCAACTTATTTGTGATAAGGTGTTATCATAGCTAACAATGGAATAATGAGTAGTAAGGAGTTTGCACTGTAACTCAATGCAGAGTCTCTGGTGGAAGAATCTCAGGTCCTAGGGCATATTTCCAGAGGAAGGTATTTAGGTCTTTTTCAATCACACAACAGTCTCTTTCTTTTTCTCACTGTGGTTTGGCCATGAGTGTTGGAATGTTTTTAATCCATACATCCATGTCATGTTTATTGAGACTTGCCACCTGACACATTGTGCTAGGTTCTGGGAATGCAAGGGTGAATGAGATTTGTTTCCAGACTTTGAAGAACTAACTGCTGCTGGAGTTAGCAGACACAGATCATGGAGTGGTGACACATGTCAGCAAAAGACAGTGGTATATAGCAGTTTAGTGATACTGGAGAATAAAGTACAGGTGGTAAGAGGAAATACATCACAAAGAGTGCTTTGCTTGTTTTATTTTCAACCTTTCTAATAGGTAAAATTGAGCAGTTACAAGACAGATACATGCAAAAACATAACTGATTTTATTTCCAAAATTGACTTGATGCTGCTGTAAATCTCACATTCTACTTGAAGCAGTGACTTTGTTTCACACTATTCAATGTACCTGAAGGGGATCAGAATACCCCCAAATATCCCACTTTGGCATATTGATTATTTTGAGCTGAAGGCAATTTAGAAACAGCAGATGCAGAAAGGACTCTCTGACCTTCCCTAACCTGGCTGAAATCCAAGTATAAGTTTCCAGCAAAAAAGGTACCCTTGCTGTACCAGGAAGAGGAGAATATTCTCGTGATTGGAGATGGGGAGTCCAATGCAAGATGAGTCTGTACAAATAAACATAACTAAAATAACCCTTATTTTCCATTTGTTTCCCTCAGATACTTCCTAGTCACTTTCTCACAATTTACCACCTCTAGAAGCTTAACTCTTCTTTCCTTTGCTTTGTCGCATCTCCATACTTCACTGTTCTTTGTTAAAATGGTATGTAAGTTCCCAGGCCTAATTGTTTCTCTGGTTCTTCATTTGTCTTCTGTAAAGGCTCCTATGCCACTTAAAATTTGCATACTTTTCTTCTGTTGGTGTCTTTTGTCAGTTGAATTTGCAAGAACAGATACAAACCTGAAAGGATGGAGGAAGAGTCTTTCCTTTTCTACATTTCTCAGCTCAGTGTAAGATTTTTCCATCCAAATTCACGTATTTTATCTCAGTCACTGTCCCGCTCAAACAATCCTCTTAAGAGTAAATATCTGACTACTTAGAGATTCTTCTCCACATCCCTCTTCACTTACTCTTTTCTAACTTTCAGGGGGAGGGACAAGGGTCATATGTTGTTCTCTATTAGGAAATGTGACTCTCTTGTCCCCTATGCACACAGACTCACCGCATCCTCTCCAGATGTAATCCTCTTTATTGGTGGCTTTTGCTGCTGTGCAACGTGACTGTCCTGGTCACAGAATGCCAAGATCTATGAAGGTATTAGTGTCTGACCTCCTGGGCATTATCAGACTTCAGCAGCCAACACTTTCATTGACCTCACACTCTTCTACCTTGGAACCTGGGTACTGCTCTCTGACTTTGCCCAAATGGGCGGAGCTCGGAGAGGCTGTTACGAGGTCCACTCTCCTCAGCCCTTCCCTCAGTCATCCAGTTAGGCAGGTAGAACATCAGTCCCACCACCTGCTTCTCTGGAAGGTCTGCAGTCTCTCTAGCTATCCTTAGGAAAACAGGGTTCTAGAACATTCTCATGTTGTCTCACAACTGTCTGCATTCCCTTACCCCCACTATCACCCCAGATTCTGACCCTGATGCAGAAGCCAGAGGATTCTTCTCTTTCCTGACCTTCTCCCCATTATCCCCTGACCCAACCTCATTAGGGCTTTTCTTCTACTGTGAGGAGGGAACTTCCTTCTATCCCACATTTTCCTTAGATCTACGATCTATTTTGTAGTAAACCTTCTAAGTTTAGTTTCTTGACAAGTAGAAATCAAACTGTGGGATTTCTCAGAAAACTCTGTCTCTTGAAAGCCTGATTTCTAAGACTATTGTCTTCTAATCAAGTCTAGCATCTAAACTCAATGCTGAGCCAAGTTTTTATTTATTTTTATTGATTTATTTCTTTATGCCAGCTGTTTATGTTCTCTTCTTCCCTGGGGCTAGGTCTTCATAATGTAAAGGCTACTGAGGAAAAAGTCTGAAATACTGAGAAGGAAAAATAAATCTACTTAAGATGTCACTATGTAAAGGAGCTAGAACTTTATCCCATAAATATTAGATGCCATTGAGAAAAATGAAACAAACATGTGACCCTCTGATTATTTCAGATTTTTGCATGGAAGCAATTTCCAAACCACAGGAAGGGGGAATTTAGGCAGTAGTCTCTCTGAATAGGGGAGACATATATAGGAGATTGGGAAGACTGAGCTATATGTCAAAGCTCCAGAGAGGAAGAGGTTAAACAAGAGCTTCAAGGATGTCCTTAAGCCTGAATACTAATACCCCTTGTCTGAATACTAATCTATGCAGGGTAGGTTGGACTGCTATTAGAACAACTGCCTGAATGCTGTAAGCTGAACAATTTCCTGAGCTAATACAGATCTTGGAGAACGTTGAGTTCTTACCAGCTGGGGTAAAGAGGCCTCACTGAATACCCAGTGCATTCAGTAGAGACCACAGAATGGTCATGTCTTAAGAGTAAGGCTAAATTATCTCTAGATTAAAAACAATTTTATATCCTTTCTAACAAAGCTCAAAAGATAAGTCTCTGAAATCAAGTTGATGACAAGTAACTTAATTTTCTGCTAAATAATACTCAACATTCTGGGGTGCCTGAGTGGCTCAGTTGGTTAAGTGTCCGAGTCCGGCGCAGGTCATGATCTCACAGTTTGTGAGTTCAAGCCCCGCATCGGGCTCTGTGCTGACAGCTCAGAGCCTTGGGCCTGCTTCAGATTCTGGGTCTCCTTCTCTCTGCCCCTCCTCTGCTCACACTCTGTGTGTATTTAATAAACATTAAAAATTTAAAAAAAATAATATTCAACATTCTTTAAAGGAAGACAACAAAATCTAAACACTCAGCAGCACAACATTCATAACCTGTAGCATTCAATGAAAAGTCATTAGATATGCAAAATAAAGCAACAAAACCTAACACCAGGAGGAAAATAAGTCACTAGAGTCCTCAAAGATAATGAAATTAGCATATAAGAATTTTTAAACAATTATTTAAATATGTTCGTTTAAAGGAAAATATAAATGCAATGAGGGTATCAATACTTACAGTAAATATAAAGAGTCTCTATTTTGCATTTGAATTCTACATTTTAGATTTATATAGACTCCAATTAAAAGGCAGAGATTGCCAGACTGGATGAAAGGCAAGACTCACTACAAGCTACTATAGGAAATACCCTTAAATATAAAGACAAGGATAGATTAAAAGTAAAAGGATAGAAAAAATTATACTATGTCAATACTAATCACAGTAAAACTATTATAACTATATTCATTTCAGACAAATAGATTTCAGGAAAAGAAATATTATCGGGGTAAAAGGGTCATTTTATAACAATAATAGGGTCCATCATCAAGAGGACATTAACAATCCTAAAAATACAAACTTTTACAATAGAGCTTCAAAATACACTGTCATCTACAATGACAGTTGAAGATTTCAATACTTCTCTATCAGTATTTGATAGATAAAATCAATAGAAATCATTAACGTTCTAGAAACCTTAATGATACCATAATCCAACTTGACCTAATAGTATGTTACATTGAATAACAGCAGAATTCATGTATTTTTTCAAGTGCACAAGGAACATAAGTCAATAGACACCATATGCTAGGTGATAAAACAAATCTCAATACATTTAAAAGGCTTTAAATTATACAGACTAAGTCCTCTGCTAATGGAATTAAAATATAAAGCAATATAAAATGATATCTGGAAAATCTCCAAATATTTGGAAATTAAACACACTTTTGAATAACTCATGGTCAAAAGAAATCACAAAGAAAGAACACAGTACAGGCAATCCTTGCTTTGCACAGGTTCTAATATGCCCGGACTTCAGTGACCCCATAAATAATACCCATCCCCCATCAACATGGTTCAGATTTCAGTTACCACATTTCAGTTATCATAGTATGTTAACTATAAGTAATTCAATTAACTTCATTGTTAGATCATCAGTCCATGAATCACTATGCAAATAACAGATGGTCATCATTATCAGTGGCCAATCACATCATTTCTTCCAAAATTCTTTGGTGATTTGCTGCTGTGCCTCTATTACTCAGTTCACACACATATAGTAATGCTGTTTCCTTCTTGGTCTCCCACTGATAAATCACATGACATTTTACAAAAATGGATGACCCAAAGAAGGAACTGGCCAACAGATGAAAGTACATCAAACAAACAAAACATGATCATGCTGGAAGCATAATTTGAATCAAATGCAAATGGAATTAGAGAGGAAATAGCTAATGTGGGAATCTTAGTACTGCTGCTTTTTGAGAGATTCTAGATTTATAGTCTGAGGAATGTAGTGAAAGTGACATAAATCAGGAGTGTACTTAGAATGAAAAGATGCCCCAGAGGAAGGGATACGGGCAAAAAATATTACATTAAAGGACTCTTGGATATTTCATACCACTGAATATGTAAAAGATCAAATGTTGGAAGCTGAATCAAAATTAGAAAGTTCTGAGTATGACAGTTCACAGAGGCATAGAAAACGTGATCACTCCTCATCATAAATTATACAATGACGAGGCAGCAAGCACTGTTCTAACTCTTTTGACTTGTTTTTTCTTTCAATTGTGGTAATATATAAATAATATAAAATTTATCATTTCACACTTTTAAGTGGACAGTTCAGTGGCATTAGGTATATTCTCATTGTTGTGCGCCATCACCACCGTCCATCTCCAGAATTTTTTCATTTCCCAAATTGAAACTCTGTATCCATTTTCTAAGTTTTTTATAAAGAAGGAGAACACTTTAATCCTCAAAGTGTTTCACTATAAACACTTTAATTTAGCTTCTAAGAGTTTAAATTACAGTGTACCAAATAAATATCAGTTTCACGATTCTTTTTTCATTTTCCTACACACTTATAGGAGAGTTTCTAATGTCATGACAAAAAAATCTTAAAGGTCAAAGAACAGTTGTAATTCTTCCATTGATTATTAA
Source organism: Cryptoprocta ferox (assembly GCA_028646485.1). NCBI lineage: Eukaryota > Metazoa > Chordata > Mammalia > Carnivora > Eupleridae > Cryptoprocta > Cryptoprocta ferox. The sequence continues at coordinate 26,513,369 of CM053577.1, read as the reverse complement.
GATCACTTTGCAGAATTTCAGTTTGCATGGTCATTTTTATGGTCTTTCAGTACTGTGCATAGACTAGACTGTCTGTGTATCAAAATTTGTGAGGTAAAGTCAAAGTGGTCTCTAAAAGGAAAGTTGTAGTTAGTTTTATTTGCTTACATTAGAAAATAAGAAAATTTTTTCAATATATGTATGTATCTAATCATCACATCATACACCTTAAATTTGCAATATTATATATCAATAATATCTCAATAAAGCTTGGGGGGTAGAAAATAAGAAAATTCTCAAGTTCAATTCTCTAAATTTTTACCTTATGAACTAGAAAATGAAGGGTAAATTGAATCCAAAGTAATTATAAGGAAGGAAATCATAAAGAGAAGAAATTAAAGCAATTGAAAATGCATAAACAGAGTAAAATCAATGAAATCAAACAACCCATGAATATTATTATTATGTATTTATCTGAAAGTAATGAAAATGTATGTCCACACAACACTGGAACACTAATATTCATATAGGCTTCATTCATAATAACTCCAAACTGAAAGCAACACAAATGTTCATCAAGAGGTGAATGGATAAATAAATTGTGGTATATCCATTCAATGGGGTATTCATCTGCAGTAAAAAGGAATGAACTACTCATTTATGAGCAACATGGATCTTAACATTTTTAAAACATCCTGCTATGTAAAAGACATGAAAAGGTATATACTGTACATGGTGCTTATATGGAAATCTAGACTAGGCAAATCTGATTTACATGGACTGAAAGTAGATCAATCGTGGAGAGATTGACTACAAAAGAGCATAGAAAACTTCTCAGGGTGATATAAATGGTCTATATCTTGATATAGTTGTTACTTGGAAGTCTGTATTTGCCAAAACTCATTGAGTTCAACACATGTGAATTTTATTGCAAATAAAATGAATAATCATGAGGACTATTAAATTGTAAGCTTGAAGGACATGTTCATGTAATTTTGGATTCCTATGAACCAAGAGTGTTGATGGTGGTGTAGGGGAGGTAGACACTTTGACAATGATGCATGTTTGTATTTATATTTGCATGTGCGGTGATGGTGGTAGTGAGGGTGGTAGAAGATGGATAGTTCATTTTCCTGCCTCCCACTATTCTGCCCCAAAGGAAGCACCCCCCTCCCTCACTTTCACTTACTCTTCTAATGCTTATTTTCCAACATCACATACATATTTACAACACAGAAATTCAGTCAACAATAAGAAAAAAATGCAGACTTCTGTGTTCTCCTCTGCATTAAATACCTCTACCACACTAGAGCTGCAGGAAAGCACATTTTCCACCCATACATAATTTACAGTCTAATGCTTTACTACAAAGTGAGAATTTCTCTCTCCAAGTTCCCAAACAATAAGCTACCTTATTCCTTTTTTTTTTTTTTCCAGGAACTAGGTCTTTCAGGCATATTGATGGGTAATAACCGCTTCCTCCCCACCCCTCCCCTAATACACACATACACACACACTCAGTGCTGTACTTCCTGGGGGAATTCAGACCCAGTCTGAACTAGTTATGTGTCTGGCAGTTCCTCCACAGCCTGCAGCGAGAATGTAGGGCTGCCACCAGCAACCAGAAGCCAGAATGGAGAGCAGAAGAACCTCAAAAACTGTCCCAAATGGTGCCCAGCTTTCCTACTTTGAAAGACAGCCCTGTTTTTTTTTCTCAGTATTGGCCCCATGGCAAAGGATCACAGACTTTATTGCATTTCATTGGTCATCTCTCCTGAGCCTAAACCTTTCGCTCAGCAAATCAATGCCAAGGAACAGGCTAGGCAGAATCTGCCTGGCAGTTTCCCTGCCAAAGGCAGTGGCCAGGGCCGGGCTTCTCCAAATGGAAGTTGGTTCATGCCTGTGTTGCTGCAGACATATGCAGGCAGTGGAAGATGTCCTGGGCTCTGCCTCACCAGCAGCCTTTCTGGTTTGCTTCTGTTCATTCTTTGTAAAACCCAGAAGCTACCTACCTCTGGTCCTTAAATATCTTCTCCATAAGCCACTTCTTTTAAGTGGTTGTATGTGATATTCCAAGGTTGGATTCACATGGGCTACGTCTTGCTGGATGTTACAAACCACTGAGCATGGCAGAAATCACAGAACATCTTGTTTTTTTAAACTGTTACTTATATGCAGATCAAGCACTAGACTAAGATAGATTATATCTACTCCTTTGATCCATAAAATGTTATCATTCAAATATCTTATCATGCCTAATCCTAAATACTCAATAATGATTCCCCAAACCAAGCAAGCTGGGATGAATTGATTTTTTTCCCCATGTTTCAGATTTTGGGCTAGCATTGTGTCATATGAGAAACACTAGTCTCCCTGCCTGAGGCTGAGTCAATGGTGGGCAGCAAGCCCATCACATAGGCAGATGAACAATACAGAGATCTGGCCCAGGAGGCTTTTATGCCAGCCTATGGCTTTCAGCTGGGGATCTGAACTTGACTTCTGAGACCTCTGACTCACCAATCAAAACTGAGTCCATTTAATCATTTCCAATTTCCTCTCACATGGTCTTCTTGAGACTGGTATAGAGAGGCAGACAAATGACCTGTTCATTCTTAGACCCACACATTCAGTCTAAAAATTCAAAGATATAAAGTTTAATCTGAAATCCAAGTTCATTTTCTCTCATTACAGCAGAACTTAGTTTGCTCCTAGAAATGGTGACCAAAATTGTTAATCAAGTGCTGAACTGAACCAAAAGTCAGAAATAAATTTTAAATCTATCTGTCAAAAAAAGTATCTTGCACTGTTTTTGCTTACTTATACTGTTGGGGAAGTCTTTAGCTAAGAAAACATGTAAGTGGTTTTATCTGTCAGAACCATATATTGGATAAAAGTCTTGCCTGTTCTGAAAATATTTACATCTTATAAAAATTCCTTGTATTGCCTAAAATACAGTTTTATTTTTGAAATACATCAAGCATAGAATTACTTAATGTTTAGAAGTCATCTGATATGAAATCCTAGCTTTGAAATGATAGAATTTGTATCATTTTATAAGCTAATTAATAGGTACCATTTCTCATAAACATACATTCTCATGAAGACGGAGAAACAACTTTTATACCTAAGTAAAATAAGAATAAGTAAATATGCTCACTTCATAAAGCAGGAAAAATTTCTCCTCTCTGCACAGTACATTAGGTGCCTTATGGAAGAGTCTCCTTGACGACGAAAATTATCACACTAAACATGAATGTTATTGCAGGTGGCAGCAGCTGTGATTAAAAGTGTTGCTGTTGGTTACTTTTTCTCCAGTGATGTTAAACATTTTCTTAAAAATAAGATATGCATTGATATCACCAGTCCCTTCAAACAAGTGTCCTCTAACATCACCCTCTAACATCACCTAGATGGCATCTAGTGCTGGAGTAACTGATGGGTTATGAGGAGTGGATGGAGAAGGGAAGGGAACCCCACTCTATTCCCCATCTTTGGAAGTACTGATAACTGGTAGATCTTTCAGACATCTAAAATAGGGGTGCTGGCAGCAAGAACAAAAAGAACAAGTAACCAGCCCAGAACTAATAGAAGTTGCTGTTTGCCAACTTCCCACTTAAGTGACAAAGAGATCGATAAGGCAAAACTTCTTAATTAACCAAATGCTAATGGTGACCCATATAAATATGTGTTTGAATACATTGAACATCCATTATTAAAATGGCTCCAGGTCATGTCAAATTTCCTACCTAGGAATTGTCACATAATGTTCCTGGAAATGCTACTTTTTGTTTATAAATGTATAGGAGCTTACAGCCAGTTGAAGGAGCTTACAGCCAGTTGACAGGTAGATACAATTTAGCTTTTGCCAATGATTTTCACAATTTTCATAGGATTGGATTGTCATCTAGATTATAGAAGGAAATCCAAGTAATAGTGTCCTGACCTCTAGCATAAAACAAGAAACAGACCAGCTACAATCTCTGGGGAGAATAGTTGAGTGTCACAACCAGAGTTGTAATATTAATAATAAGGCTGACTTGAGGGGCTCCTGAGGGGCTCCGTTGGTTAAACATCCGACTTTGGCTCAGATCATGATCTCATACCTCATGAGTTTGAGCCCTGCATTGGGCTCTGTGCTGACAACTCAGAGCCTGGAGTCTTCTCCAAATTCTCTCTCTCTCTCTCTCTCTCTCTCTCTCTCTCTCTCTCTCTTAAATAGAAAAGCATGAAAAAGAAGGAGGAAGAGGAGAGGAGGGGGAGGAAGAGGCAGACTTGAGTTATATAATAAATGAAGAAGCCCACAGAATTGATAGGTTATTAGAGTCAGCATCACATTCCAAACCAAATCCTGTTTAAGATAGAGTGGTTAACTTTTGCTGGTATGGTGCTATCATCCACTGCTTTTCAGAAATGAAAACAGGCTGTGTACGAGTGTTCTCATGGTGCCAGGGTAAAGAAGAACCTAGACAAGGCACTGGTACCTATCTAGAAATGAAGAGAAGTTGCTAGAATATGGCCAAGGCAGTCAATCAAGATCTCAGGCATATTTTAAACTCGTTTATAGGTATAATTTGATGGTAGAAATGGTAGCCTCAGCCAATTCTCGAAGTGAAACAGCTTCAACCCACTCCTTTGATTAATGCCACTGCTTTTTGGTACAGGCAATATTGACAAAACTTAGAAAAGAAATCCCACACTGCCAGCATGCCTTCAGCCCCCAGTGTGATCTAGACAGGGAAACAGGGTGGGAGGGGTGGCAATGGGGTAGAAGTTCCTCTTAAACCCAAACTTCCCAGAAACTTTTTGCCTGAAGTTGTAAAAGTATTGGCAAATTTTTAATGAATTTACTCAATGTTTTACAAACACTACTCTTAAGAGCTTTGTCTCACCAGAAGCAGAAGTGTCCAGTATTGTGGGATAACAAGGCCCCCAGGGTATTTCCAACCAGCAGTGAGAAGCAATATAATCATCTAGCAAAGGAAATATCATTCTTGTGCATTACCCAAGAATTGTTGCTTAGCCCAAACAGGCTTAAGTAAGGTAGAGAATCTTTGTAACAGATAACTATTTTTTTAAATGTTTTGATTTTATTTTTGAGAGAGAGAGACAGAGTGTAAGGAGGGGAGGGGCAGAGAGAAAGGGAGACACAGAATCTGAAGCAGGCTCCAGGCTCTGAGCTGTCAGCACAGAGACCGATGTGGGGCTCGAACTCACGAACCGTGAGGTCATGACCTGAGCAGAAGTCGGATGCTCAACTGACTGAGCCACCCAGGTGCCCCAGGGTAGAGAATCTCTAGACAGTGATGTCGAGACTGGCCCCCATACAGACCCCGCAAATCAGCACTTACCTTAGAGAACTCACCACTTCCCCAAATCTGGTTCACAATCTTGAGGGGCAGAAATGACGTTGGAAGTGTCCCAGAGTTGGCCAGACTTGAGATGCTGACTCATTCAAACAAAGCCTGAAAGACACGATGTATAAAGCTAGAATGCTAATTTAGAATTTGATATTCATGGTGGCCTGAGTAGCCTTCTCTGTCCTTTCTGACAAGCTACACTACCACCAAACTGTTTGGCGAGCATGGACAACAGCCAAGGTAATGGGAGCACAATAGCATTGGGTTCTGTGGTCTGTTTTATCCACCTCCATATTAGAGATACACTCGCCAGACAGACCAAATACATAGTCACAGATAGAGTACATTTGTCTGGGACACACGTCTTTGAGAGTCTCCTTTTTCTCTGTGTCCATGTTGGTTAATGCCTTTCTCATTGACATTTCTTTTTTCTACCTTCCCTTAAGTTTATCAATAGGCATTCAACAGAGTTACTTTCTATGGCTGTGTTGGTCTCATGTGCTGATTTCTTTCTTTCTTTTTTTTTAATGTTTATTTTTGAGAGAAAGCATGAAAGAGTGCATGCACATGAGCTGGGGAAGGGGCAGAGACAGAGGGGACAGAGGATCTGAAGTGGGCTCTGTGCTGACAGCAGAAGGCCTGATGCGGGGCTTGAACCTATGATCCATGAGATCATGACCTGAGCCGAAGTTGGACGCCTAACTGATTGAGCCCCTCAGATGCCCCTAGTGTGCCGATTTCTTAATTTAAGTCATACAGTTCACTCTCCTTTCAAGTTGGTAGGGGCACCTACTGAATGCCACCTACATTATGAAAGGAAGTATATTGAAGATATTTGATGAAAACCTTAAAACTGAAAGCTCTCCTTGAGCGCTGGTAGCTCACGGAAGGAGGTAGTGCCCGAGAATTAAAACAGAAAAGGTGTTGCCAAGATGACTCTGCATTTGGGGGTTTTTATCCTTAAGGGGATATTGGTTATAGGATTGTGAAGGTGTGTCAATCAAAGGAGGAAGAAGGAAGGGAAAAGATATAAATCAACGCCTGCAGTCCAAAGGTGGGGCAACCATATGGTAGTTCTTACTTGACAGCTTCTGACTCAGGTGCCGTCTGTCACCAAACACCTATCACGTTCAAGGTGCAGAGCTCTGTGCTATGAAGCTTTCAGAGAAAATGGGGACAACTAGTTAAATGATTAATGAACTGGGGCACCTGGGTGGCTCAGTAGGTTAAGCGTCCCACTTTGGCTCAGGTCATGACCTCATGGTTCATGGGTTCGAGCCCCGCTTTGAGCTCTGTGCTGACAGCTCAGAGCCTGGAGTCTGCTTCAGATTCTGTGCCTCCCTCTCTCTCTGCCCCTCCCCCACTCATGCTCTGTTTCTCTGTCTCAATAATAAATAAACATTAAAAAAATTATGAATGAACTTTGCTATTTTTGCCTTGCCAGTAGGTCAGTTTTTTCCTCATTGACCTGGAATATCCAGAGATGAGGAAGGCAGCAGGAAGGGGCAAGAGATTAGGGAGTTCAGTAGGGAAGGAATTCAAAGAAAACTAAGATAATGATCACTTTCCAGCCTTCCACGATAGGGGTTTGCGGTGTAATGTTAGCTTTACAAACTTGCCTGGCATTTTTGAGAAAGGATTGTTTCCATGTCTTTACCTGAGAGCCTAGCAATGAGACTCCCTGGCCAACTAGATTCCAGAGTTTTACATAAAGTACTTCAAAAACAGGAAGTTGGTTAGTGAAGGCCAGTTTGTGTGGCGGGGAAGGGGTCTGTCTCTGATCCCAGAGAAGTGGGAAGAAGAAAAGGAGGAAGGAGGGTGTGGGAGGTCGATAGCCAGATGAGTGTCCCATTTGCCCCTCCTGGCTTTGGGCCTGGAGTGGGACTGCATCCAGTCAATTCTCCTCACTCATTTCATTGTACTTCTGTTCTATAAAATCACCACAAACACTGAATTAGTAAATACTGGACCACTGCTCTCTGGGGACATACATGGTTGTTAGGTTTCTGGTCACATCTTTTTTTCCTTTCAAATAGGTTTTTTTTTTTTAGAGCAGTGTGTGAAATTGAGCAGAAAGCAGAAAGTACAGAGTGCTCCCATACTCCTCCTGCCCCCACATACTCATAGTCTCCTAGACTATGACCATCCCCCACCAAATTGGTACACTTGTTACAATTGATGAAGCTACAGTGACACATCAGAATCATCCAAAGTCCATAGTTTATATTAGAGTTCACCCCTGGTGTTGTACATTCCATGGGTTTTGACAAACAATGACACATATCCACCATTATAGGACCATACAGAAGAGTTTCATTGCCTAAAAATCTCCTGTCGTCTACCTCTTCATCCCTCCCTTCCCCCTGGCAACCACTAATCTTTCACTGCCTTCATAGTTCTGCTTTTTCCAGAATCTCATATAGTTGGAATCATACAGCATGTAGACTTTTCAGATTGGCTTCTTTCACGTAGTAATATATATTTCAGTTCCCCCGCCACCATATCTTTTCTTGGCTTGATAGCACATTTCTTTTTAATGCTGAATGCTATTTTATTGTCTGGATATGCCTCAGTGTAATGGACTGAATTATGTCCCCCCATAAAATTCTTATGTTGAACCTATAACCCCCAACGTGACCACATTTGTAGACAAGGCCTTTACAAAGGTGATTAAGGCTAAACAAGGTCATGAGGTCATAAGGTGAGGCCCTAATCCATAGAACTGCTGTCCTTATAAGAAGAAGAGACATGCTCACACAGAAGAAGGGCCATGTGAAGACAAAACGAGAAGATGGCCATCTGCAAACCAGGAAGAGATCTCTCACCAGAAAGCACATTTTCCAGCACTTTGATCTTGGATTTCTAGCCTCCAGAACTGTGAAAAAAAAATTGCATGTAAGTCATCCAGTCTGGGGTATTCTGTTACAGCAGCTGGAGCAGACTAATGAATACACAGTTTATTTATCTGTTCTCCTACTGAAGGACATCTTGGTTGCTTTCAAGTTTTGGTAATTAGGAATAAAGCTGCTAGAAACATCCAATGTGCAGGGTTTTGTGTGGATGTAAGTTTTCAACTCATTTGAGTAAATACTAAGGCATGTAACCACTAGATCACACGGTACGAATACCTTTAGCTCTATGAGAAACTGCCAAGCTGTCTTCCACAGTGGCTGCGCCATTTTGCATTTTCACCAGCAGTGAATGAGAGTTCCTATTCCACATCTTCAGCAGCATTTGGTGGTATCACTGTTCTATATTTGGGCCATTCTAATAGGCATGTGGGAGTACTTCATTGTTGTTTTGGTTTGCATTTCCTTAATGACATATCATGTGGAGTATCTTTCCATATTCTTATTTGCCTTCTATGTATCTTCTTTGCTGAGGTGTCCTGGTCTTTTGTCCATTTTTAAATCAGGTTGTTCATTCACTTGTTGTTGAGTTTTAAGAGTTTTTGGTATATTTTGGATAACAGTCCGTTATCAGTTATGTCCATTGCAAATATTTCCCCCACTTTGTGGCTTATCTTCTCATTCTCTTGACAGCATCTATCACAGAGCAGAATTTTTTAATTCATTAAATAATCAATATATAACCATTTTTTATGTGTATATCTCTTTGTTTAAAAACACTTTATTTAGTAGGCACCATTGACTCATTAACACTGAACTCACAGACAACAGTTCTATAAAACATGCCTGAAGGAAGCTAATTTAACACATCATTGTCTTAGTCTACTCAGGCTGCTATAACAAAATAACACAGACAGAGTAGCTTAAACAGCAGAAATTTAATTTCCCACAGTATTGGAAGCAGGAAAGTCTAAGACCAAGGTTATGGTAGGTTTCTGCTGGAAGCTTTCTTCCTGGTTTTAGATGGACACTTCACCCTCACTTAGCCTTTTGCCTGAGTGCAATGCACGAGAAAGAGCTCTCATCTCTTTTTATAACATTAATCAGGGCCGACCCATAAGACCTCATTTGACCTTGACCACCTTCTTAGATGTCCCATCTTCAAATACAGCCACACTGGAGATTAGGGCTTCAACATATAACTTTTGGAAGACACAAACATTCAGCTCATGTCACATATAATTTCTCCATAAGGCACTTCACAGCTTCTCGCTCTCAGGAGCGATCGACACTTCAGTACTATACTCAAGAGGCCATTTTCAACAGCAAAAGCACCAACACAAAGCACAAGAATATGAAAAGTTGAGCACCAAACAGATCATGTAAGGAATACTTGAAGACAGTGTGAGCCCCGAAATAAGAAGACAGAGTGTCACCTTATTTGACCTCAGCTGAGAACGGGCAAAACAGGCAGCTCAAATTTCTCACCACTCTGAAAACAACCATGAACGTTTAAGATGCTGATTCGGGGGTTAAAATAAATTTTAGTGATTAGGCAAATTCACAAAAAGCAGCAAATAATGAGAATTGACTATATACATTTTAGATAAACTGAAGGTATCATTCAAGGGAAGGAGTGTCTCGACCTGCTCATTTGGACCTGAAGGAGAAGTTTACAGGACAGGAGGCCCATGACAACATGTCATGGTCATCTAGGTACTTAAGAGGGTGGTAGGTCATGAGTAGACAGGAAAGGTCTAGCTGGCAATCTGGAATCTCCGTTGTTTCTCTTTCCCCACAGGATGCTGAGTTTAGAGCCAGAAAACCTGCCACAGGCCTGCTGTGGCAAAGCAAGGTGACCCTCCAGCAAAGGCTGTGAGTAGATGAAAATCAAGAAGCTCAAGGAAAACAGCAAAAGCCTAGGGTTCTGTAGCTCTTCAGAGTTGAAGAGAAGCAGGGCCAGTGAGTAGGAAATGTTTTTGACGTGCCTGGGTGGCTTAGTCAGTTAAGTGTCCAGCTCTTGATTTTGTCTCAGGTCATGGTCTCATGTTTCATGGGTTCAAGCCCTGCATTGGGCTCTGTGCTGACAGCATGAAGCCTGCTTAGGATTCTTTCTCTTCTTCTCTCTCTGCCCCTCATGCTTGGATGTGTTCTCTCTCTCTCTCTCTCTCTCTCTCTCAAAATAAAAAAATAAACTTAAAAAATTAAAAAAAAAAAGAAAAAAGAAAAAGAAGAAGGAAGGAAGGACATGTTCTTAAAAAAAACTTGCTAGAGCCAGAGTTCTCCAGCTGCAGATTTCAGCTCTGAGGGCAACAGGACTACCTGGACGGAGGCTGCGCCCCTGGAGATATACAGATTCCTGCCAGTAGGACTCATGAATCTCATGAGATCAGGGGTCTGTCCATACTCCACCAACACAACAGGGAACCAGTAAACCATGCTCTCTTCCAAGATTACACCTAGACTCTACCATTTCAACTAGATTGTAACACAGCAGGGAAAGCCAGGCTAACTGAGCCACTGGGCAGCTTTATCCAATAGTGACTTAAGATGGCCTAAGGAACTCTTCAAATTACTAGGGTTTTAAATCCGATTGACCAGTTAGCTTTTCTCCCACTTACTTACCAATGGGTGGGGACTTGGGAGGAGTGCCAATTTAGTTAAAAGATATTCTTTTTTCTCAGTATATCTCAGCTGTACTATGAGCTGAAATACATAGTCCAATTATACACACACACACACACACACACACACACACAGTTTTTTAGTTTGTTCAATAGTGGTCATAATCTAGTGAGGGAAATAGATAATCCCCCATTCATTAATCATAATGACAAGGCAGTTTATGAGCACTCTGTTAGTTACATTGACTTCTTTTACCCAGAGGGCAGCAGTGAGCTTTGGCAATGCTCTTAGCAAAGGAAGACATTGGACGGTAGTCTGCAAACGGATGCTGATGTCCCTGGAAGGCTGCTCCAGGACATTCAAATGTAATTATTGCTGTTTTCAGTCTTGACTGCAACAGATTAACTTTTCAGGTGCACAAACAGTAGAGCCCAGCCATACCATCTTCTTTCCTCCTCCTCCTGTCCTCTCTTACTCCACATCCCCTGCTGAGTTCCAGGCACTTGGCTTGGGCCATCTCCTGTAACTGATTCTTACTGGTATTGACTGCTTCACTTTGGTCTACTCACTCCTGTAATTGTCCAGCCATTCTTCATGTCCCTGATCTTGTTCTTGAGGTTTAGAACATGCTGATTCTTTTTCACTGCTTCTCCTGCCACCACCAGCCATTTACTGCCTCTCTCCCCTGTTCCATGCCCTTGAAGTCCTGAGAGAATGCAGTCAGGATTCCTGCTGCTGGCTTCCAGTTGGATTTCACTTCCTCCCTCCCTGCATCCTCCTTGCTTCCATGCAGTCTCTAGCAATTTGCTACATTCCTCTTTGACCACAGCCTCTCCTAGGGGCCCTCCTCATCAGTTCCCATTGCTCAATGGGATTTAGTGACACTCCCCTTGCTCCTTTAGCCCACCTGTAGGTGGTGATGGATTCCCACTGTTGCATGTCTCTGAGTCCTATTTAGTGACACTCCCCTTGCTCCTTTAGCCCACCTGTAGGTGGTGATGGATTCCCACTGTTGCAAGTCTCTGAGTCCTTTAACAACACCATTATTTCCCTTCTATCTGCCCATTCCTTCATAATTTCTTCACTGAAATTTTTTCAATTACAGGAGTTGGATTCTGCTCTCTGATACTCTAAGTAACCTCCAATTTATTATTTGTGATACTTCCTTGAGTGGTTCACAGCTGAGTCCACAGACCATCTGCTTTCAGAATCATTGTAGGTGCTTGAGAAAAATACAAATTCCTGGGACCCATCCCAGCACTTTTCTGGTCAGAATGTTTGGGAGAGCTTGGTGGAGATCAGGCTCATTTTAACCCACTCCTGTGGGGAGTGGGGAGTGGGGAGATTCAGAGCCCCAGTGAAACCAAAGACCTTCATATGTGTCTCCTGTCAGCTTGGAGTTGGGTAGCACCTGAGTGTGTTCTTGGGCCTGTCAGTAGCTTTCCAGAACCCTCAGGTAAAGCCCGTCTTTATTCTTTAAGAATGAATCAAAGATAATTACATGTATTTCAAGTGATTTAAACTTCTAAGGGAAAGAGGTGTCTATAAATAAGATATTTTTGAGCCAAACCCACTACTACATGTTTGGAGGCTTGCCTACAAGGAATCCCCATCTATACTCTCAGGAACACCCAGAAGACACCTGTTAGAAGGGAGCTAGAATGTTCAGTCCAGTTTGCTCAGCCACATAATGGTCTCTATTACAAAGTCACCCCTGTTTCTTCTGCACTCACTGTTTGGAATTCTGAGAGAATTCAGAAGAACAGTAAACAGAGCAGCCTAGTTACCATCTGGTTCAACTTACGACAAACTTTACAGAAGGGAAACTGAGCTGAAGGGGCTCACCCAAAGTCTCACACCTGGTCGGTTTGTTTAGTGCATTTTTTCATAGGTTTTCTTCGTCCAAAACAGACTTCAGGTGATGCTTACAGATAACTTGTGACAGAGGTGACCCTCTAAGTCAGGTCCTTCCTCTGACACTTAAATTGGTGACATCAAATTGAAATGTTACTTTTTTTTGAGGCCTATATTACTTTCCTATTGCTCATAACAAATTATGCAAATTGGTGGCTTCGAACAACAATTAGTTACTACCCTTACAGTCTCAGTAGATGAGAAGTCCAGGCCCACCTGGGCTAGGTCTCCTCTGCTCAGGGTTTCACAAACTGAAGTAAAGGATTGGCTAGGCTGCATTTCTTCCTGTAGGTCAAGGTCCTTTTCCCAAGTGGATATGACTGTTGGCAAATGCAGTTCCTTGTGGTTGTAGGACTGAGGACTCTGTTCTCTTGCTGGCCAGCTACCAGGGCTATTCTTGGCTCCTAAAGGTTCTCTGTAGTTCTTTGCCATGTGGCCTCCTCCATTGGCCCTCTGTCACCTTGAATTGTTTTGATGTGGGTTTTTTTTGTTGTTGTTGTTTTTTGGGTTTTTTTTGGTCTAACTTCTAGACCCAGTTGTAATGGGCCTGTATGATTTAGTCAGGCCCACTGGTTAATCTCCTTTTTAATTAAGTCAAAGTCAGATGATCAGTAACCTCATCATGAGAGGATGTGCCCTCGTATTCAGAGGTTCTGCCTACACTCAAGGAGAGGGAATTATACAAGAAGTGTGTACCAGGGGTGGGAATATTGGGGCCATCTTAAAATTCTGCCTATCACAAGGCCTTAAAGCAGCAAACATTTACTGAGTGCTGACCATGGGTCTAAACTTTGGTAAAAGATGAACTGGGCATAATTTAAAAATTTTAAGTGTTTATTTAAGCAAAAATGAATTCCAACTGGGCAGCATCAAACCAGAAGTGTCCGGGATCATGCTCAGGACTAGAGCTAGGGGAAAGACTTATACAGAGAAGATAGGAAGGGGAAAAAAAAGAAAAGAAAGAAATTATTTGATTGCCTGTAGCTTACAGTCCAGCCAACTGCTCATGGTTGTCCTTGGCATTCCCAAGGCATTTTACAGGGTTAGATTTGGGGTTGTTTATGCAGACCACCATGGCATTAGAGCCACTACAGTCTAATGTTCTCCAGTTTAATTAATTTAACAACTGTATACATGTTCTAACCCATATAATCCTTACAACAGCTCTAAGGAATAAATACCATTATTATTACCATCTTCTTTGTACAGACAACATGTGTAAGAGCAAATAAATTGAAGAAGTGTAATTCCCTCTGTTGAAAACAAAGGAAGAGACTCTCCTTCCTCTCCCTTTTCTCTTAGAATTTCTTTTTTTGGCCTTTTCAAACACAATGTAAATATTCTTAACAGGCCACAAATCTCTACGCAGTATCTCTAGCAACTCAGGAATGTTTCCTCTAGGACTGGGAGCCATCTCTCTGAAATGTAATCATCAGGGAAGATAACACCTAATCTCCTACTGTCCTGGGAAGAGAAGGGCCTACCGCTTACCCGATTCCAAATTGCAAAATCCACCTAATGAAATGGGTTGGATCCCTTTATTACATGACAGTGAGATTTCTTTCTGTCTTTGCAATCTAACTGATGTATCCCATTCCAGTTTAATGTTTACTCAATAATAAAATTATTTATTTATTTTCTACCTTTGTAGTGACGTTTTCAGGGGTGGGAGGAGATTCAGAGAAGTTAAGTAACCTGTCAGTGACACCTTACTGCTGAGTGGCAGAGTTTGGATCATGAGCTCAGGTAGCCCACATATCTACCCACCTCACTGTCCTGCTGTTATATCACCATCGATAACCTGTGGCTTCTAACTGTTCTTTAGCTAAAGCTTCTCCATATACTGTTCTATGGCCAAGGAGGTCTCCATATCTGATCCTTTAGAACAGGGTTCCTCCGCCTTAGAAATATGGACAATTTAGGCCATGTAACTCTTTGTTGTAGAAGCTGTGCAGCACATTGTAGGACATTTAGCATCATACCTGGCCTCTACCCACCAGATGCCAGTAGCACACCCGGTTGTGACAATCAAATATGTCTTCAGACATTGCCAAATATTTGAGGGGGGGGGGTTAGGGGCAAAATAACCCCAGGTTGAGAATCACTCATTTCTTATTTAAGTGGAAGAAGTAGGGAACACACACACACACACACACACACACACACACACCATTTGCTTGGCCAGGAGCAGGGAAGGTACTACAAATGGAAGGAAGGCTTTGACTTTCACAGAAGGGCTGAGGATCATTAGTTTGGAAGTTGGGGCTGCAGCCTTGTACATCTTGTTCTTTCAGAAACAAGAATAGACCAGTGTTGGCCTGCAATAGTCTCATTCCTTCATCTTATTCTTTTTTCTGGTTTGGTTGCAGAAATGCCTGAGAAGACCAAGTCACAATAAAAACTGTTCTCCTTACCAAAGATTTTTACAGCTCTAGCTCATTGTGTTATTTTTCTATCTTTCGTGAAAACCGAAGTCTCATTAATTCCCCTAAAGGATCTGTTGGGGAAAAAAAGTTAATGAGTTTGGTCCAAGGCTGTGCTTCAGATGTTATACAGCTGCAGACTATAGCACAAAAGTGACTTCATCCTGGAAAATTCTCAACTTAAAGCCTGGGAACAATCAAAAATTTTTTTCAGGATTATTTTCCTGCTACATTCAAAATTTTGTGTCTTTCCTGTATTAACAAGAAACGCATATTTACATATTTCAGAGCAAGAAAACTTGCGAACTAAAAATCAATCTAATGTACTTTCACCCTTTGCCTGAACATTCTGTACTTTAAACGTACTTCAGAACCAATGCTGTCTTTGTTCTGTGGCCATTTCCTCCCAAACTGTGTAAAGGACTGTTCCTTTCCCATAGTCAGCAAATAATCAGTATGTATCAAAGATCTGCTATCTTGCTAGTACTGTAGAAGGGACAAAGAATCATAAGATCCAGTTTCTCTACTCTCAAGTTTAGGTCACTGCTATGAGAAACCAGTTATGTATCTGAGATGGAAAAACACTTGCAAACATTTCCAATCTGGGAATTCTACACACAAACAGGATAGGTTGCAACAGTGGGCTCATCACTTGTTGTTTATAAGTAAAAGGAGACCAAAAGGTGTTTATGGTTGTCTTGCTCCTTGATGTATTTCCACCAAACAGAAATGGGAATGATTTCTTTCATGTTTTAGAATTGGACATACCCTCTTCCTCTACACTCAGCTACGTTATGGTTGCATTAGGCATCTTTTGTCTGAAAGAAAACATCTTCAACTAAAACAGAGATCTATTGAGGAAAATTATATCTCACTTGATGATCTTTCCAAAGTTCTCTGAAACCCCTTTAGCAGCCACATTTTAATGTTATGCAGATGCGAAAAAAACCTCAGTCACATTTTTACCATGCTTGAATTTGAGGTTATTAAGCCTGCCATCTAGACTTTGCTTACATTAACCTTAGGTACTGTGTATCTAGTCTCCATGCCTTGACTGGGTAGCTTGGTAGATCCTATTCTATTTCTGCTACTACAAGCCTGACGCTGAGCCTTGACACTGATCCCCAGTACTTACCACTATGCAGCTGCCAAGGACAAAGACTGCCTTCAAAGTCTCTATGATGGGAATCAGGAAGCTTCTAACCTTGGGAAAATCCCTGCTAAACTGACTATGACATTACAAACATTAGTACAAGTGTAGGCTGACCTGACCTCTCTAAGTCTTGAAACCCACATTCCTAGAGGGCATTGTATGGTGCAGGGAAGGAATAACTTTTCCTCTACTCTTAGGTTTGCTTCCTGGAGGCTGTGAAATAAACTGATGGAAGGAAGCCAGAATATGTCGGCCCAGAGTATGGCTGACCCTCACATTTGCTATACTTGGCCCAACCCACCATGTATATTTCCATTTCATCAGTCCCTTATTTGCTCTATTGCTAATTATTGAGGTGTGTAGAGATACATCATTTTTCAGAGATTGCATGATTCACTCTCTGCTCTTTAGAATATTTCCCACTATCCAGCAATTCTTCCAATGTTTCCTGCTATGTTTGCCATTTTCAGTATCATCTGTATTTATATTTTTTGTCACAGTGACACATTTGTAAGATAGTGATCCTGAAACATTTTGACAACCAAACCACATCCAAAAGCCCAAAACACAATGACAAAAACTGTATATCACTGTTGATACCATCTTTTAGTGCAGATACACTTGAAACATCCTCTCTGGAATAGTTTTAGTCTATCTAAGTTTAAAAATTATTTAGTTGAAAGAGCTTCTGTGGTGTACATTTGGAGGGAGCTATACCTATGATACATTGCTTATCTCCTGATAATCTCTTAGAAACAGTGTAGTGTAAGGACAACAGGGGTAGACTAGGGATCAAGGTACTTGCCCTACTTCATTGCTCATTTGCTCTTAGACCCAAGTCTCTGGACCTTGATTTGGTGCCTTTGAAAGGAAAGGGTAGACTAGATTATTTGAATTTTGCATTCCAATGCTTAGATACTATAAAAAGCTATTCAAAGACATGCATTCCTGTTCATTCCAAAAAGCTTTCATTATGGGTAGTGTATAGTGCTAGGTGCATTACACAAAAGGGAATCAGAAAAGTTGCCATTATTTGAGAGTTAATGGTCTAGAAGAAGACATAAGATAAACACATAAGTAACAATAAACATTGTATAAAAGGAACATATAAAGCAATGTCTATTTAAAGTTGGTGGTCCAGTTTTGGAGAGCCAGTTAAGATGTTACCCCTCAGTCAGATTGCTTGTTTAAATGTGATTAAGGGCAGGGGAAAAAACTGTGATTTAATTCCCTTTATTTGTTGAAATAATATATTTTTAATGTTTATTTTATTTGAGAAAGAGATTGTGGGAGGGACAGAGAGAGGGGTGGGGGGCATAGAGGATCTGAAGCAAGCTCTGTGCTGACATCAGAGAGCCTGACGTGGGGCTCTAATTCATGAACCATGAGATCATGACTGAGCAGAAGTCAGACACTTAACCGACTGAGCCACCCAAGCACCCCTGAAATACTACTTTTTATGATTATTAAAGTATTACATAAGAAAATGTGGGGGGGTGCCTGGGTAGCTCAATCAGTTAAGTATTCGACTTCAGCTCAGGTCATGATCTCACCATTCATGAGATCGAGCCTCATACCAGGTTCTGTGCTGACAGCTCAGAGCCTGGAGCCTGCTTTGGATTCTGTGTCTCCTTATCTCTCTGCCCCTCCTCCTCTTGCACTCTGCCTCTCTCTCTCTCTCTCTGTCTCTCTCTCTCAAAAATAATAAACATTAAAAATTTTTTTAAAGAAAAGAAAAGAAAATGGAGGTACCTGGGTGGCTCACTCAGTTGATCATCCAACTCTTGATTTCAGCTCAGGTCATGATCCCGGGGTTGTGTAATCAAGCCCCACATCAGGCTCTGTTCTGAGTGTGGAGCCTGCTTGAGATTCTTTCTCTCTCTCTCCCTCTGCCTCTTTCCCCCACTTGCTTGCTCCCTCTCTCTTTCTCTCTAAAGATAAGAAAAGTAAGGAGAGGAGAAGAGAGGAGAAGAGAAGAGAGGAGAGGAGAGGAGAGGAGAGGAGAGGAGAGGAGAGGAGAGGAGAGGAGAAGAGAGGAGAGGAGAGGAGAGGAAAGGAAAGGAAAGGAAAGGAAAGGAAAGGAAAGGAAAGAAAAGGAAAGGAAAAGAAAGGAAAGAAGAAAATGAGTGAGGGACGCCAACAGGCACTCATGAAAGGCCAGTCAACACATGAAAAGGGGCTCATTAGTCAACAGGGAAATGCAATTAACCATCCTGAGATACAACTACACACCCACCCAAAGGGCTAAGATTAAAATGACTGATAACACCAAGTGTTCATTAAAATGTGCAACAATGGGAACTCTCTTAAGCTACTGGTGAGTGTGGAAATTCATACAATCACTTTGGAAAATTGTTTGGCATTACTGCTAAAGCAACTAAATGTGTACATACTAGAGGATCCAGATATTCTACTTCTAGATTCAAACCCAACATAAATGTGTGCCTTTGTAAATGAATGAAAAGACATGGACAAGAATGTGTTTAGCAGCATTATTCATAACAGCCCCAAACTAAAAACAACCCCAATGTCTATCAGAAGTAAAATGGATAAATATTGGTAGATTTATGAAGTATATATAACTTCACCTTTTAGGGATACACTGTAAAAACTATGGTATGTTTCTTTATGGTTCTTTTTATGCATATATAATATTAAGGAAACACAGTCTGCATCCTTTCCTTAAAAAAGTAATAAGCATTTCCTCATATGATAAAAATTATTTATAACCATTTTGATATCATGCAGAAGTTGACTTTATTCTTGTTATTATGATATTTAACATGCCCTATCTGTCAAACACTGTGTTAAGTACTTTGTATTCTTATCCAGCCTAACCCCCAAGTATTGTGTGCCAACCCTTGATGTCCTGTTCATCTGCCTCTGGCCCCAGAGCTCCAGCCTCAGGCCTCTGGTGCACCTGCCCTCAGACAATTCCTTTATTTCCTTACCAACTGTCAGCAACCAGGGCCATCACCTTACACCCTCTGGCTTAGACAATTTCATCGACCAGAGCAACACCAATACTTGTGACAAAGTGGTTCTAGAGCCAACTTCCTACTGGCATGGCTATTTTCCAGCTCCTCTATTTCTTTCTGACGTTTCTCTACCATAGGACCTCACTCCTGCCCAAACAATCCTGCTTAAAAAACTAAGTTCAAGAGTATCAGAACCCTAACAGACTTCTATAATTGGCCTATTCCTTTTTCCTTCCCACAATCCCCTAGGCAGGAAAGCATTGACTTGGCATCTCCTCTCCCTGGCTGGAACTCCTCTTCCTAAGGTAGTAAAACCGTATGGTCTAACTAGAATAGCCCCCAAAGGAAATCTTTTCTATGCTATTATAGGAACTGTATGGTCTGAGTCTAGGCTCAACCCTTGACATGGGACCAGGAGACACTAGCAGTTAGTAAATATCCCAAACAAAAATGCATCCTCTACTATCTAAAACTTAGATCTTCATCTCACAATTATTATTTTGAGTACAGCATGAGTGTTTGCTTCACATGCTTCTCCTGACGTGTAATCATTATTTATTTTTTTGAATCACCACATTTACAGACAAAAAAGAGAAGAAAGAAAAATAATCTTCAGTTGTTTTAATTTGAAAATTTTAAATTTCTAGCACTGAAATTTTTTTCATTTGTTAACAATTTTTATTTCTTTTTAGTTTCATGCAATGTTACATCCTTTGCTTCTTATATGGGAGTTTTTCTCATAGATTTTTATCATCGTTTAGTTTGAAAAAATAAAATATAACAATTATCTGTCATGTTGGTTGAAAATATATTCCCTACTTTATTTGCCTTTTTATTTGGTATATGTAGTTGGTTTGTTGCACAGAAGTTAAAAAAAAATTATGTTATCAAATGTATCAGTTTTCTCTGTTTCTCATTACCTTTAAACTTGAAAAGTCCTTTCATATACAAAGATCTGGTAAATATTTACACACCTTTTCTTTTTTTTAATGTTTATTTATTTACTTTGAGTGAGAGGGAGAGCAGGGGAGGGGCAGAGAGAGTGAGAGAGAGAATACCAAGCAGGCTCCGTGCTGTCAGCCCAGAGCCCAAGGTGGGGCTGGATTCCACAAACTGTAAGATCATGACCTGAGCTAAAATCAAGAGTCAGATGCTTAACAGACTGGGCCACCCAGGCACCCTTATCACACTTTCTAAAGTGTTTATGGTCTGATCTTTTTATAACTAAGGGTTTCAGTGAGGTTAAAAATCTAATATGTTTACATTTATTTTTTAAGTAAGATAAAATTCTAAACTGGAAACTTCTTTTACTGACTCCCTACTATGTGCCAAATATTTTGTATACGTTTTCATGGACTCTACTTGAAATGCTTGTAGATGGGCATAATTGTTTTTCCTTTACAGAATATACAATTCAAGATCAGAGATGTCAAAAATACAAGGTTGTCCACAATAAGAGCAGCTAGTGAATGGAGCAACTTGACTTGAACCCAGTGGGACTGAGTATAGGATGGAGCTGGCCTGCAGATCTTTCCACCTGCTGTGGGTATTTGCTAAGCAAGCACTAAAGGGCTGAGTCACGGCTGCTAGTGTTTAAACATAGCTGATTTCTCCAAGTTTCCTTTTCAGTTTCCAAATTCACAGTGCTATTCCACATAGCTTCAGTTGGGGTAAATAGAGCGATTGGGCCACATTTCTGAGGAAAATGACGATGGTTTTCTCTTCTTTTCATCACTAGTCTCACTCCCAAACCATGTCATTAAAAAGTGACACCAGGATCTGAGTGGCTCAGTTGGTTAAGCAACCAACCTTTGATTTCGGCTCAGGTCATGATCTCATGAACCATGAGCTGAGGGTCGGCTCTGCATTGACGGTGCATACCCTGCTTGGGATTCTCTCTCTCCCCTCCCTTCTCTCTGCCCCTCCCCCACTCACGCTCACTCTCTTAAAATAAATTAATAAACTTAAAAAAAAAGGCAACATCATTAGCAGATGTTCTGACCATTGTTCTCCTCTTGCCATACTATCACAGTACAGTCTGTACTAGTCTTGCTCAGTAGAATTTTCTGTGATGATGTAAATCTTTACTCTCAATGTCCAATACAGTAACGTGCTACTGGCCACCCGTGGCTATTGAGCACTTACAAATGTGGCTAAATGATTGACCTTTTAGTTCTATTTAATTATAATTAGTTTAGGGAGCCACACGTGGCAGTGACTACTCTATTGAACAGGGCAAGCCTATAGATCAATATTCCTTACAATTAAGTACCAAAGACTTCTAAACCCCAAACTTTAAATTAAAAATGTCTTCCCCATATTAGTCTAGTGTGAGTGAAATCCTGTAGCTTAGCATTGGGTTCACCTTGCCAGCATGACATTATTAGAGTCAGGAAGCACATCCTGATGGGCTGGTGGAGCTCTGATGTTTCCAAGGAAGAAAACATACAGACTTTACAAAGCACATGCATGATTTTTGTTAAAACTGCTTGCATTGAGTCATCCAAGCAAGAAGGATAACAATGTCTGCCACCATGCAATCCTAATCCTACCCTGCCTAGCTTTTCCACATCTGTATCCACATCTTCCTGGAATCCTGAACAGAAATGGTGGCTGCCACCAGAAAGAACTGAAGGCCTAGAGACTCCCATTTCTCCTTGAACATTCACCAATGGCTTCAAACTTTAAGCAAGCAAATATTGTAAAAACCAAAAGTAAGGGGGAAAAAAACACAATGGTAACAGTACAATAAATCAGCAGAAAAATCTACTTTTCTGAATTGGACCAGTTACTACATCTTTTGGTTCAAAATAGGAAAGGTCCCTCCTTGTCCTCCTTTCCTCCCTTCCCTCCAGAGCTGGATCTCCTGGGACTTGCTCCTTCATTGTATATGGCGAACTTCCCCAGAGCCTTTTAGGTTTGTTCTGGTTCCTGACGGTATAAGGCACTTTTCTCTGGTTCTCTTTGGCTTCAAACTGTGCCACACTGTTCTGACAGGGCCTTACTTCACTACTTTTCCAGCGTTTCCCACTGTTTGAGGTCTCTAAAATTCTACCTTTATTCCTATCCCATTAATTGTTTCACGTTGGGTGGCTTACCTAGGGCTTGTTTAGCAACCAATTGTAAAAACATGGTCCACTTCTCCCAGGTTGGGAATGAAGTAGCTGTTGAACAAATCTTTTGTTAATGATTCATAACCTGGGAACATTTAAGTTGCAGAGTGAATGACCAAGTCTGTCCCAACCAGGGAACTGATGTTGCCATCACTCACTTCATAGTAGTGTCACAACCACCAAAATACTTCAAACTTATGTAACAGAGTTAACATTTTTGAGATGTTAAGTCAATATCGTTTTGTTTCTGGTGATTCCTTTTCTGGAAATGTCTCACAAGTTACTACCCATTGGATCCACTGGACAGAATTCAATGAGAAGGAGAGCCACCACTGCATTTTGTTTAAAAACAGATCTTAAAAGATTACAGTTAGACAAGTGTCTGAAAAGAAACACTTCTGTTTTGCAAAAACTGAGCCTTGCTGGGAAAAAAAAGGGGGTTAAAAAGGAAATGCGTGTGGTCTGATGGGCTGGATGTTGAAGGACTGGTTCTGGGGCAGAATAGAGAGACAGGTGGTTCTTAACCCCAAGAAGGGACTAATTCACTAAACCCCACAGCACCCTTCCTGGGCTGCAGACAAGAGCCTGATGGCCAGATGGGAGGGACAGGAGAAGGGCCACAGCCAGACCTAGGTATAGGGGCAATTAGAGAGGTTTGGGGAGAACCTGGGAACACAGTGTGAGTATGGAAAACAGCCAGTTCTTACAGACTTCCAGCAACTTGACCTGAAGGAATGGACTGGCTTGGGGCCGCCCAGGGTTCCAGAGGGCTCACACACAGCAGCATCACACTAAGATGGCAAGGAAGGTATGTGACTAGGGTAGAAGGGAGGATATAGGTGCCCAAGAGACCATCTGATGGATGAGGCCTGAGGACAGAGTAGACAATCCACAGATCCATGGAGACCATGTGAGCAGGTCCCTGCACATCAGCAGGGAACAAGAGCATGATATCCAAGGAAGATGCGGATGATCACCCCTCTATGAACAGTGGAACTCAGAGAGCCCACTCCCCAATAGAAGGATAGGGGCTGCAGAGGGCAATTTGGGAACTCTCTCACCCTTCCACCCCCACACAGTTCTCCAGTCTAGAGCAAGAGATGAGGGGGAGGGAAGTTCTTCAAAGGGGAGAAACTGTCCTTAATGAGGGTTTGAACTTTGAATGGATTCAGTATTTACCCCAAAGAACCTTTGTTCACCTGGAGAGAACAGAAATTGTCAAGGAAAAGATGCCCATCTTCTCATCAGGATAAACAGGGGCTCTGAGCAAGATGAGCTTGTGAAGAAAAATAAAGATGTAATCTTTATTTTTATGAATATTTGATTCATATTGTGTGAATGTTGATCCCACTACAAATACATCAGCACTTTTCCATCAAGGTTAAGAGGGAATAAATGCCCCCCATTCCCCAGATTAGAAGCAATGATTACCAGATTGCATCTTAAATCCAGAAAGTTCCCTCACACAGTATACATTGGGCTCTTGCTACACACCATGCAATGTGCAAACTCTGTAAGTTCAGGTTAAAAATGTAATGTTTAGTTTGGACATTGTGAGCAAATTATCCTCACTGTTAGGGAAAAATGGAAATATTCCTAGAAAAAGAATACCTGTGTTAGTGATAATATTTTTAATGTCTTCACCCAAGACCTCAAACCAAGGTTATGTGTGTGCTCATTGGTCACCTGCATGTTGTGATTTCATATCTACAGTTAACCCTCCACACCTCTAACTCTTTGTAACCTAGGTATTGATGTTTAAATTGTCACATGAGCCCTTAAAGTTAAGCAATATCTCTATATGCAAAATTATATTCCTAAAATCATAATATATCATCACCATTAGCAATAACAAGTTTATTATCTGAGTTATAGTTTACACCATGATTCACATTATTTCACATAATCTGAATGGCAGATAGGGCCTTACTACACCCATTCTACAGATGAGGAAATAGAGGCTTCTCTGTTCAGTAGTCTTTATGAACCAGAACCAACCCAGATCTTCAGATTCTCATACCTGCACCACCATCCTCTTCAAATATCTACTTGGCTTTTGCCATTCCTGGGAAAGCTGATTTGATCTTTGCCAATTACTTACAGCTATATGTTTTTAAAAATGTGTCTTTATTTTGAGTGGGGGGAGGGCCCGAGGGAGAAGGAGAGAGAATCTTAAGTAGGCTCCATACTCAGTGTGGAGCCTGATGCAGGGCTCAATCTCAAGACCATGGGATCATGACCTGAGCTGAAATCAAGAGTCGGACACTCAACCGACTGAGCCACCCAGGCGCCCCTACTTATAGCTTCAAAGAGGGGTATAGTTCCAGATCCACTGTTGGCACAAACACTTCCCTGACCAACCTTGTCCACACTGACCTCACCTTCCTCTTAACGCCCACAGCACATCTGTCCTCTTGACATTGCTACTTAGTAATTCATCATATACTTCCTTGAACACCTCTTATGCTGCTACTCATCTATCAATATATTTACATCTCGTTGCCTCAACTAGACAGAGCTCTTGAAAGATCTTCTCCTATCTGGTCTTTCCATATTCCCTTGCAGAGTACTTGGCACACCACAGGTCTGCATATATTTCCAGATTTGTTGATTGACAAAACAGTCGTTTTCTCCCATTAAAAGAAAAAGAGCCTCCTGAGATTTCTGGACTCCTGGAACAAGAGGAGAACTCCCAAAAGCAGGCAACCACACTGAGAGAGCCGAAGTCCTGTTTCACATTTTGCTTACAACCACCCCCGCTAACCCCAGCAGTTAATTTATTATTTAATCCAGCCCAGTAAAAATTGGGTGATTTCATCCTTCCAACAAGAGTTCTGTTCTGTATTTAATGGCTAGAACATGCATGTGTGGCTTAAAGTACTATGGTAATGACATGATATACAGATCAGTGCATGCCCAGGCTACCGCCTTGCACAGTACCACCAAATGTAATCGGGCTTTCTAACCTTGTGACACAGCCCATCAGCTACAGAGTGCCTTATATCCTTTTCTTAAAAAGTACATTCAATCTACTCTGGACTTTCCCGTCTGTCAGTGCAGCTTGAGGTGACTTCCTGTTCTGTCAGCTGACCGTGAGTCACATCACGGCTGCACGTTAGTGAGGCTGTTTCTGCATGTTCAGCAAGCAGGGAAAGAGATAGGCGTGAGCTCTCAGACCTCCTTCTCAGATCCCAAACCTCTGGAATCACCCTTTTTCCATGTCATTTAAAACGTTTACAGTTATGAGCTCTGCTCTTCAGCTTCTGGCTTTGTGGTGATACTTCAAAAGACAGGAAAACCAGTTTCCTACTTTCCAGAATGAAAATGACATTTAAAAAAATCCACCTCAGTAGTGAATGAATCATTTATCGGGCAATCCCTTTCTCCAAGAGGGTCCTTCCTTTGAGCCACATTTCGGGGATGTCTTTGGTGAGGTAAATGACAATGACAGAAGGGCTAGTTCTGGGATTTGAAATTATGCAAGTAGAATTTGAAAAGAATTTCAAAATTACAGGAAAGCAGCTACGAGGGTAGAGAGGGTGGATGTGAAATATAAACAAGAAAACTTCCTGGATTGAGGAAGCTTTGGGAGCAAAATCATGGGGAAGTTGGGGGCTCAAGAATAAGAATAATCTATGAGAAATTTGGAGACTGCTTAGGCCTTCTACAAATATCTTGCATATTATGTGGCTATTTGGGTTTAAAGTCCTTCTCATTAAAAAAAAGATGATAAAAAATAAAGTCCATCTCATTAAAAGAGGATAAGAGGACAGTGACATCTCATCTGATGCTTTGGGGAAAAAGCCAACAAAGTATTATTGTAGTGTAACAATGTAAATAAATTAAAATGTAAATAAATTAAACATGCGTTTTTCCTAACTAGACCAGTAAAACAATAATCCAGTTACATTGTCATTGCCTCTGATTTATCCAGATATATGGCTCCTTAGCAGTGCCAAGATATCGCTTTGTTCTTTTTGTTTCATTTTTTTTCTTTTTTCTTAGGGCTGTTGGCATGAAAACTATTTGGAAAAGAAAAAAAAGCAGGTAAATTATAGATGTGCATAGAAGAGTAAATGTATACTCTCACAGCTCCTAACAAGAGGTGTGTTTGGTGGAGGATGGGGAGGAACAGGACAGCCAAAGTCTTTTGAGGTTTAAAATAGAGAGGCTCACTGACCCTGACATCGTAAAGCTAAGGGAAGGTCTGTGAGCCTTTCCCATTAAAATGTTCCATCAACATTCTACATATTTCAGTATCACTATGGATTAAATTACCTATAACCATTCTAACCAAAATGCCACCATCTTAACTACTGACATGTATGTAGTTTAAACACATGGCAAGCTTCCATTCTGGATTTAGTTAAATGTCATCTCAATTTGAAATATTCCTGTCCTGGGGCCCCTGGAGGGCTCAGTCGGTTGAGCGTCTGGCTTCGGCTCAGGTCATGATTTCACAGTTCATGGGTTCGAGCCCCGCGTCAGGCTCTGTGCTGAGAGCTAGCTCAGAGCCTGGAGCCTGTCTTCAGATTCTGTGTCTCCCTCTCTGTCTGACCTTCCCCTGCTCACGCTGTCTCTCTCATTCTCTCAAAAATAAATAAAACATTTAAAAAAATTTTTTTAAAAAGAAACATTCCTGTCCATTTGTTGGACCATGCATCAGATCATATAGACTGATACTGACTTCAGAAAAAAAAATGTGTCAGGTTTTTTTGTTTTTTGTGTTTTGTTTTTTTTTAATCAGGGAAAATCAGGCTATGTCCATCAATGGGAATTGGATACAAATTAACAGTAGCTTAAGAAAAGATAGAAGTCTCATATAGAAGAGTCTGGAGGTAGGAACCTGGGTCCAGTATGGCAGCTCTGATTCCCAAATTTTTCGGAGGCTCAGGTTCCACCCTTTCTCTTCTGCTGTCCCAAAGCTTTGGTTCTGAAGTTCTGGCCCAAGAGGGAGGTACCGCCATCAGACCTTCATTACCAGGAGCAAGAGAGGGGAAAGAAGAAGCCTAAAGGGCTTGGAGCACGGTTGTCATTGGTCTGTTAGGGAAAGTTCCCAGAAGCTACCACCCACATGGCACTTTCCCCTATATGCCATTTATCAGAAGTTTATCACTCAGACACACCTAGCTGCAAGGGAGACTGAGAAATGGAGTCTTTTTCTGCATAGCCATGGTCCTAGCCAGAAGTCCATCACTGAGAATGGAGAAAAGCTAGATATTGGGGGTAATTTGCTGTCTCAGCCACAGAACCAAAGAGCATGATATATATATCACTTATACAGGCTCTAGACACTTCCATGTAATATGCTAGTAAAGTCATCAGCATTGGGATGAAAGTTTGGCTAGAAACAGAAATAATAATTTATATTCGATATAATAATTTAGGGATTGTTTGGGGATTCTAGACAGGACATAGTCATCTAGTAGCTCTATATTATCATGTGTATACCTAACTACTTCTTTATCCTAGCCTTTCTTGATTGGTAACAATATAGATTTATGTTGGAGAAATAAATGTAGCTATTAACATCTTGGGGCAGCACATTTAAATCCCAAAGAGAAAAGCATGGGTGCAGGTCAGGGTCTTATTTTTAGAGCATTCATTGAAGTTATTCTTGGTGTGCTATTTTAGAGAAATTCTGACCTGTATTTACATGCATGTTTACGTGTCTTGTTTAATAAATTACTTCAATTTTCTGTATTCCTTCCCATAAAGTCTAGTGATTTTTGAGCACTCCTCCATTGTCCATTTCATAAAATTTAAGAAAATTCAGTAATTTAGACTGAGGATCTGGTACTACTGAATTAAATTGGAAAAAACTCAAAATTGTAATAAGGAGAAGCTTTACCAGCTATCTAGAGAGAAATGCTGTAAGATTAGGTATTGGTTTTTATTTAAGAATACACTAAAACCTTTGTCATCGGGTTTGGATATCTTTGTTATATCTAAGTTACAGTGGAAACATGGTGATCATTCTCCAGGATCAAACCTATTATTCCTAGAAAGGAAATGAATAACATCTTGAACTACACTTTAAGTACAATCTTTAGGAAATAGTTTATGAATCTTTCGATTAAAAGGAGACTGCCTTTTCAAGGTAACATATTCTGTAAGGAATGTTTATAGGTCCTTAAATATGACTTTAGAGCTTAGCTCCAGTGACTCAGCCCCCACACCAAGGAAAAGATAAAATTCTGTCCTGACTCAAATTCTACTACCTGAGTCACCTACGCCACTTCAGCAGTGTGCTGGGTTTTCCTAAAAGGATCCTCAGCCAAGGACTGGGCAGGTTTAGCCATGTTCTCTTACGAAACCAGTTGATGACAGTCACAGGGACTTCAGCTTAAAGGTTATGTACTGGGCTGGCCAACCCTGGTGCAATGCCCTCCATTTGGTACAAAGAAATCTAATCTCTTTAAATATCAAGACTCTGAGTTAAAACATCTATGTTATCTGCTCATGGGAACAGCCCTCCTTTCAGCTCTATCTTATTGTGATAGCTAAGTATATTTAGTCCATGCTGGATCGATTCTGTCCTCTCTTGATGTTTATGGAAAACACAGGTTCATTTTCAGCTGCATTTGTTCATTTGCTCTTAATCTTTCTCCTTCCTCTGGCTTGCCTCTAGAATAAAGAATCATTCTCAAAATCACAGACTATAAGTCAGTGTAAAGCAGCCATCATCTATAGGAGCCTGAGGATCTTAGACTTAAACCATGGTAAGAGCCAGAAGGGCTTTTAAAGATCTAGTCCAAACTCAGTTCAAACCAGTTAAGGTCCCCACATCAGTATTCGCAAGTAGATGTCCAATCAGAATTGGGCCCTGTTGGGGCACCTGGGTACCTCAGTCGGTTAAGCCTCCAACTTTGGCTCAGGTCATGATCTCATGGTCTGTGAGCCCGAGCCCCCTGTCGGGCTCTGTGCTGACAGTGCGGAGCCTGGAGCCCACTTCCAGTTCTGTGTCTCCCCCTCTCTCTCTCTCCACCCCTCCCCATCTCATGCTCTGTCTCTCTCTCTCAAAAATAAATAAATATTTAAAAATTTAAAAAAATGGGCCCTAGAAATTACCAATGTCCATAACTTTGACCCAGACATTACCCATCTAGAAATTTAGTTTACAGATACTCTAAAATATATACAAAGATATTTGTACAAGTGGTCACGTCGCAGCATTGTTTGTAGTTGAGAAATACTGGAAACAGCCTACCAGTAAGAGGATGTCTATCAATCAAAAGCTGATCATACAAAGTGACGGCGGTATGTATAAGTGATCGCATATTCGGAAGGAGTGACAGAATGACCACAAGCCTGTCTTAACACTAGTTACCTCTAAGGTATAGGATTGGCTGAGCAACAGAGGAAGAAGCTGTTCACATTTTCTGTTAATACACTCCTGCTACAAGTTTTAAAAATGGAGTTGGTAAAGGGGCATCTGGGTGTTGCAGTCACTTAAGTATCTGACTCTTGATCTCAGCTCAGGTCTTGATCTCACAGTGTGTGAGTTCAAGCCCCGCATTGGGCTCTGCGCTGATGGCGTGGAGCCTGCTTGGGATTCTGTCTCTCCTTCTCCCTGCCCCTCCCCAGTTTGTGCTCGCTCTCTCTCTCTCTTTCAAATAAATACACTTAAAAGTTTTTTAATAGATAAACATAAATAAAGTGGAGCTGATAAGGGGTAGAAAGAGCACAGGTGTGACTTCCTCTCAGGTGATCATCCTCTCCATTAAAAGTGTCAGTGCGAACATTTTCCCAGCTTACTAAAAATGTTTATCAGCTTGCCGCTTTGCCCGCTGCCCAGATAATATAAGATAAACATATTCCACATTCTTTTCTGTTGGGTAATGCTGGAAATGTGATTTTTTAAAAGCATCAGTACAATGGAAAATGATCCATTTTCCCCACCAATACCTTCTACAGCCTGTTAAGGTCACCTAGGTGATGATATGGGAGTTTTGATAAAACAGTGTACTTTCCTCCCTTACTGTGACACTCTTCAGTGGACAAACTATGAACATTTACTGGAATATTTCCCTCTCTGAATTCTGTGCATGGGGATGAGTCCTGGGAATAATAATATTAATATTGTAATTCAAGCTTCCTGTGGCCTTACCCAACTGTGCAGATGAGAACACCAACTCGTGTTTCCCTCGCTCTTTCATAGCCGGGGAATAGCAGACCTTCAACCCTCCCTGAAAGGCATCTTTCAAGTACTTCTGGAGGTCCCTAGAAGATATATTCCATGTGTTGGTGAATCGGGTCTCTGCATAAAGCTAGTCTGAGGTCTCTCACGGCCATTTCATGGCCATCACACTGTCACCTGCTTGGCATTTCCTTTTACTCCTACAGCTGAGGTTCTGGAAATTGGAGATGTTCAGTTTGCATGGCGTTCTCTTTTATATAAGAGGAATGCTTCCTTCCTTCCCCCAACCCCGTGCCCAACCCCAGTGAGGGTACCCAGCAGTGTGGCTTCTGGCCCAGTATATTCCAGAATTACTGGTGACTCAGAATTTCAGTTTCCCCTTGCGTTCCCTTACTGTTCAGAGGATTCAGGCTTTCATTCCTAAATATGTATTGACTCCCGGCTCTGTAGACACATGTAATATATGCAGCGATGAATGAAACAGCTAAGGACCCTGCTATCATGGATTTTCAGTCTATTCATGGAGAAAGATAACAGAAAAGTACATAAAAGCAAATAAATATATAATTACAAATTGAAACAGATGCAGTGAAGAAAGAGGGGTGTGAGAGAAAGTCACAAAGGAGCCACTTCAGATGGGGTAGTCAGAAAAGGCCTCCGAATAGTGACAGTTTATATAATAACTACGTCATTGAAAATCCAGATTTGGGCACAAAGATTAAGGGCACAACATAGGGAATATAGGCAATGATAGTATAATGGTGTTGTGTGATGACAGATGGTAGCTACACTGGTGGTGAGCATAGCGTAACGTGTACACTTGTTGAATCATTATGTCGTATACCTGAAACTAATGTAACTTTGTGTGTCAACTCTACTTCAATAAAAAAATCAGACTTGGAAAAAGGAAGGGAAGGAGTTTCTAGAAGAAGGAGAAGATGGGGGAGTGAGGGCGAATAGGAAGAGGAGGGAGAGAAGCTAACATTTTTAGTTACGGTGAACTAGGAACATTCTAGGAACTTCACATATACCTTCTAATGCTAATACAGTGCCCTGTGAAGTAGAACTATTGTTAACTCCCCTTCACAGATGAGTAAAATGAAACATAGACAGGATAAATAATAACTTTGTCACACAGCTAGCAAGTGATGAAGGCAGAACTTGAATCCAGGCAGTTTAAGACCCTAAGGAAGGAAAGATGTTGGATTATTTCAGTAACTTAAAGGCTAGTGTGTTCAAAATAGAATGACAAAAGGGGAAATCAGCAAGAGATGGAGTTGTTGAGGCCGGCAGGGACTGGACCGTGCACAAGTTAAGTGGTCCTATTTCATCCTCAGAGTAATTCATGCTTGATTAACACTACTCCAAAGAAACAATATTGTCCCGAGGAGCCAGCTGGAGTAGTGAAAACCATGATCATTTGTATTATTTCTGTAAGCTGAGGTATTAGAAAGTAAGGGTGCTTCCCTCATGAATAAGATAGGAGACCAAGATCCCGGAGACTAAATTACACCTTCTGGCACACATGCTGACTTGATACATAACTTAGGAAATTGCACCATGTCCAGTACCTCCCTGTAGTAATCTGCCCCTGTGCTATAGAATTATGGGTAGCCAAATTAAACAGCGTTGTACTTGTGGTTGACTACTGAGTTAATAAATATAGGGACAAGGAAGCGTAAGGAAGGAGTCATTATCACAGTCAGCTGGGCCTCTCCAGGCAGCGATGAGTTTGGACTTGCCAGGAACTGCTCTGGGTGACATCCTTTTCATGGCCATTGGCTACAAACCTGGGACCTCTCTTCATGCTACCTGACTTGGACAATAAGTCCAAGATGGAGATGAAGAAGTACCAGGATCCAGTAAGCCAATGCAGAATAAGAATGAAAATGGGGGACGTGACTGCTTTTTTCTTACAACACTGGCAAGTTCTGTCAGCTGAAAGAATGAAGAAGCAACATTTTTTTAAAAAATCCTTAAAGGCGGCTTTTTATTTGTTCGCTCTCTCCTGAATCCCTTTAGAGGAATTTCAACTCAGGAAATCTCAAACTCCCCAAAAAACGAGAAAATAAAATCAGTCTAACCACATAAACTTAGTCTAATCTCAGCTCTGGTCACAACAGCTAGGAAGAACAAAGAGGGGATTTCCCAAATTCTGTTTGCTTGTAATGGTAAACCCTTATTGGTTGACGTACTTCTTGCTGAGTAGCGTCGACATCCATTCTGCACCTTCCCCTCTCCAGCAGCCCCTCAGTTTCTGTTTGAGGACCCATGTGATTCCTGAAAGGCTAATTCCATCGTGGTGGTAAAGAGGGAACATGTAGCTGAGGCTAAGCCATCAGCACATCTTTTCTCCTGGCCACCGTGACTGTGACCTAAGCCAGTTATTTCAGAGTGACTCTAGAACTTTTGCTGAGAATGCAGAATGAACCTTTTCTGTACCCCCTGCTGTATTTGAATGAGATTCCCTGGAGGTAAAGCTATCGGTGGATCACAGGAGGAGCCTGACAGGATAGAGTCAACACTAAGGAAAACAAAGTAGACCATGAAAACAATGAAGAACTAGGTCCTGGATGACATCATTGAGCTAAAGGACTCCATCTCACCAGAGACCTGGACTTTTCAGGGATATCAGTTGATGAAATTGAGTTCAACGAACATTTATTGAGTATCTACTTATGTACCAGATACAGTACCGGGCACTTAGAATACATTAATGCATGAAGCTAACACAAATCCACAAATCCCTGTCCTTATGGAGAAGGAGACAAACAAAGACAGTAAGTATAAAAAGTAAAATGATAGTATGTTGGATGTCAATGAATGCTGTGGTTAAAAGGAAAAGAAGTACAAGGTAAGGAGGTAGAGGATGGGGGAGTAGGATCTGGGGAGCAGGTTCTCAATCATTTAAGCTGGTATGAGTTGGTTTCTGTGTTACTTGCTGTCTATTACTTGCAAATAAAACTATAACACTTTAGAACATTTTCAATATTTGGAACACCTCCTCCCCCATCCAGACACACATTCACAAGCAAAAATTATAATAGACTAAAATATAGTCACACATAAATAACAAAGAAAAGGAGTGTCCATTAGATTTGTCCAAGATTCAGGAGGATAAAAATGTTGCATTTGAATTCAGAATAAATATTGAACTAATTTATTTTAAAACCCAGACCACATTTTTGGGCAGGGTTTGAGCAGACTCTTTAAATGCTTCCATCTAAACCCTATAGCATTTTGGGGTGCTGGTGGCTCAGTTGGTTGACTGTCCTACTTTGGGTCAGGTCTCATGGTTGGTGAGTTCAAAGCCCGTTACAGGCTCTGTGTGGACAGCTCACAGCCTGGAGCCTGCTTCAGATTCTGTGTCTTAATCTCTCTCTCTGCCCCTCCCCTGCTCATGCTCTGTCTGTCTCTCTCTCAAAAATAAATGAACATTAAAAAAATAAAAAATAAAAATAAACCCTATAGCATTTTGTTATAAATTACAATATTTTCCTGAAGCAGCAAGATTCCTTTCTTTCCACTGTCTCTTAAAATTTAAAAATAGCCACTTGTCTCTATTTCTAATGCTCAATTTATGGAAAATGCATAAAATTAATATTAACAATGCCTCATAACTTGAGATGTTAAATTCTGTGACTAATTTATCAGGGACCAACTGGCAAGAACTATGATGGTGTATAACTGAGTTGAATGCCAACAAGCAAAAAAAGTAGGAAGCAAAAAAGCAAGGAAGAAAGAGAGAGAGAAAAAGCAAATTAACTTAATATAGAGATGTCTACTCCCAACCACCTTTCTGAGCATGTGGCTAGTGGCTTCCTGTAAAGGAAACATTTTGTCGACTCTTGTCTTAGTTAGTTAAGACTGGCATTCCCCCCTTTGTACAAATGCACAGCGTTGTGTCAAAGAAGACACCATCACCATAGAGACTCAGATCTCTCGAATACTAGGAATGGCTGCAGATATTCTGTCCTTGTCAGAGCATTTACTTTTTAGTGAACATCTGTTCATAAGCTGTGTGTTTTTAGATCTAATGCCAGACAAACAAAAGAAAGCTATCCTCTGATAATACCAGAAAGACATTTATTAATATGACCCAATTAGCCTGGTAGGTTTTCACACAAATGCATTGTGCCTTGACCAGTTTCAGATCTTGAGTCCAACTTTCCCTAAATGCCTCAGAGTCTAGCCTCAGTGAGTCTGCTCCCAGTAGGCAGACAAGAGAGAAGGCAGATCCCAGGAGAGAACAAATGCAGGAGAAGGTTACCCTGCCCCCTCAAAGTCTCCCCCTGAAACCTAGAAGGATGAAGAAGGACCTGACTCACTCTAGGAAGTTACACTGAAGTGAAATAAAATTGGATTTTGTTTTTTTTAAGTTTACTTAATTATTTTTGAGAGAGAGAGAGAGCAAGCGCACAGGAGGGGCAGAGAGAGAGAGAGAGAGAGAGAGAGGAGAGAGGGAAAGAATCCCAAGCAGACTCTGCACTGTCAGAGCAGAGCCAGATGTGGGGCTCGGACCCACAAACCTTGAGATCATGACCTGAGCTGAAACCAGGAGTCGAACACTCAACCGACTGAGTCACCCAAGTACCCCTAAATAAAATTGTTTTTAAATTGGTGAAAAGAGACACCTTAAATCATTAGGAAAGAAAAGATTATCTAACAAATCGTGTTGAGACCACTGGTGAGTCCTTTTGGCAAAAGAAGATCCTTCCCACCTCCTATTAAATTCTCAATGGCTGAGACCCCAAGACACATGCACATAAATGCACACACACACAAGTACTTACACATGCAGGCAAAGGAATCTAACTATATCCACATGAAGAAAAAAATAGCAGAATGTTTATTTGGTCACTGATGGTGAAGGGCACCCTAAGTCTGAGTCATGTAAGAAATCTCAAGGGAGATGATGAGAGCCCTAAGTGCATCAAAATATTGAACTTAAGGACATGAGATGAAAACACGAACATCAGAGGAAAACAGGAAGATCTAAGATGAAAATAATGAGTATAACCTAACATCTTTTTTTAAGTTTATTTATTTATTTTGGGAGAGAGAGAAAGAGAGAGAGAGGCAGAGAGAGAATCCCTAGGAGGCTCTGCAGCTCTTAGTGCAGAGCCCGACATGGGGCTCAAACTCACAGAACCGTGAGATCATGACCTGAGCCAAAACCAGGAGTCGGATGCTTAACCTACTGAGCCACCCAGGCGCCCCATAACATAACATCTTTCAAACATAAAGAGCTTTGGGGCACCTGGGTGGTTCAATTGGTTAAGCATCCGACTTCAGCTCAGGTCATGATCTTGCGGTCTGTGAGTTCAAGCCCCGTGTCAGGCCCTGTGCTGACAGCTCAGAGCCTGGAGCCTGCTTCAGATTCTGTGCCTCCCCCTTTTGCTGCTCCTCCCCCATTCATGCTCTGTCTCTCTCTCTCTCTCTCTCAAAAATAAACATTAAAAAATTAAAAAACATAAAGAGCTTATAAAAATTGATTAGAAAAACATGAAAGCTTCAGAATAAAAATTGGCAAAAGACACCAGATAATTCATAATAGAGCAAATAAAAATGAATTTTAAAATAGATAAAAACATCCATCTTACCACTTAACCACAGCAAAATTGAGGCAAGCAGAAGGGAAGCTTTCTTACTATCAAGTTAGCAAAAATAATTTCTTTTCCTAATAGTGCTGATAAGAGTACAATGCAACAGGACATCTCATTCACTGTTGGTAGGAGTGTAAAACTTTCTGGAAAGAAATCTGTTGTTTCTCAAGAGGCCTCAAAGATGTTTATATCCTTTGACCTACTAATCCTACTTCCAAGAATTTATCGTCAGAAAGTAACTTAAAATTTCCAAAAACATGGACAAATAATCATGCATAAATTCTGCTCATTTCAGCATTGCTTATAAAAACCGGATGTGTCCTAAATGTCCACTACTCATTTCAATATTGCATTGAGTATCCGCCATGTGTTAAAAACTGAGCTAGAACGGAAGCCAGATACAACACAGACACGGTCCTTATCCTTCCAGAACTTACAGTGTGGGAGAAGATAAGTAGTTAATCAAGTAATTGTGACATTTGCTACAGAAAGAACCTGATCAAAGGAAGTGACATTTAAATTAAAATAGGAAGACATTAATCAGAAGGGAAGAGTGTTCCAGCAAAAAGGAACAGTACATGCAAAGACCTGGAGATAAATATCAGCTGGAGAACCTGGAAGTTCAGCAGGGCTGGAGCAAGGAGCCAAATGGGGACAGGAGCCAAATGGGGACAGGACTGTACGTTGTATTAGAAGTTCAGATTTTACCCCGAGAGCAATGGTTTGATAAATTATGCCGGATCTATTACATGAAAACACAAGGTACTAGGAGAACAGTTTCTATTTTGTTCATCATCTGAAGAGACTCAAAAGAGTAAAAAAGGTAATTTTACTCTCCTTATTTACTCAAGGACATAGAAGCCTACAGATCCAGGCTTTGCTTTCTAACCCCGCTCAGGCAATTCTCACCCTTCCCAAAGTGGCACCCAAAGTGTCTTTGTATTTCCAAGTGCCAATGAAGAAAGTCAAAGCCTCCACCTGGGAGATAAGGACCTGGCAGGCACCAAATTGGAGCTGTCTTCCTGGAAGAGGGGAGATGTTAGGAAATGTTCAGTGTGCCCGCTCTCTCCCACCTCCTCTCCTCTTCCCTTCACTGAGGGAAGTTAAACAGTAGGTACCATGTCTTGAATTCACCAGAAAAGACATGAACCTTGCTCATCAGGAGGACAACGCCCCTACTTCTGAATGCACCACAAGGGCACAGCAGGGAGCTGAGGCCATGGCAGTCAGGTTGGACTGAAGACCAGAAGAACCCATATCTCCAGGTTTAGTTAGTGTCAGGCTCCGGGATTTGTGCGTGTGTGTGTGTGTGTGTGTGTGTAAGTGAGTGTGTTAATATCTCCAAGAGAATAGTAGAGTCATTCCAAAACATGAGCGAGGTTAACTTTTCCAAAGAATCTTAGTGCGGTCAAGACAAACTTTTGACTTAAAAATTAAGAAATCTGTGATTGATGTAACATGTTTATGGGGAAAAAAAGAGAGTATTTGTTACAAAAAGATAAGTGTTATATAACCAATAATAAGTTTGTTTATGAAGAGTTTTTAAAAACAAAAACTAAGCAAAAATAAATGATAATTATATAAATGGTATATTGTCAGCTTTGCTTAAAACACCCACACAAACACAGTCAGCAAAAAGCGAGAACATGCTCCACTCTGTTAATGGTGGTTAACATTTTTTTTCTCTGCATTAATGCATTTTCAAATTGTTGGAGGGGCATATTTTACTTTTGTAAATGTTTACTGTACATTGTAATGTTAACATCTTTTTTTTTTAATTTTAGAAAGAGAGAGAGCATAAGCAGGGGAGAGGGACAGAGGAAGAGGGAGAATCTTTAATTGTGCATGGAGCCCAACACAGGGCTCAATCCCATGACCTTGGGATCATGACCTGAGCCAAAATCAAGAGTTGGACGCTCAACCGACTGAGTCAACCAGGCGTCCCCAGAACATCAACATCTTAAGAGGAAAAAACTTAGGTTTTTTCCTCTTAAGATGTTAATGGTTAAGATTAAGATTCTCTTAAGATTGAAAAAGTTCAAGGTCTGGCACATAGTAGCACTACCTAAGTAACATTCACCAGTGAATGAAGTTAATCAACTTATTGTAAGCGTATACATAAATTGTTAGAGGTATTAAAATGTGTTTGACCTCCAAAGTGTGCACAGGTCCTGTTGATTCTGACCAATGACCTACTTGCTGTATTTAGAGTTTTCTTATTTTGGCGGTCCTCTGCCAGTTAAAATTACATTGACAATTTCTTTCCTTCACTCTTGACAAACAGAGAAGAAAAAACTAAAGCAGGTATTGCTTTAATGCTTTCAAATCTTTAGTCTTGTCACCACTTAATTTTTTAGGCTGTAGGAAGGGAGGCGTGTATTTCCCCTTACTTCCTTTTTAAAATTACAAGTCATATGGAAATTTACTGAAATTAATTAAGAATATTTTATCAAACAAATCAGCAGCTTTACTTCTACGGTCCTCTTAATCTGAGCTAAAGGTAAAAACGCACCAAGAAAGGGCCGTTGTTATCTGGTTAAAATTGACAACTGCGAGATACGTGAACGGCTGTCTACAAGTTTAGAAACAGGAAACAGGCTTGCTGCACTTGCCAAAGGGCATATAAACCGAGAATGTTGTTATGTAGACAATCAAGATCAGACGATGAGCGCCAAGACTCAAAACAGTTTGTGGTGACGAGCAGTGACGTGAGGTTGTGTTTATGTGAACCAGAGCCCTCTCATCCCTTATCTGGTGACTAGAGTGTTTTCTTCACCCATAACAAATCTGTTGTCAAAAGGTGCTGGGCTGCGAATTGTGGAAGCATGTCTGTCACCATTAACGTATCAAACAGAGGTCTTGATATTATCTGCAGCTGATCAGTTGATAAGGTTTTACCCGCAGGAAGGGCCTGGCCGAGGGCTGCCACAGGCCAGCCACGCATGACGTACACAAGAGCCCTGCTTACACACGGGTAGGAATGATGCAGGCACAAAACACACCTGATCCCATCGGCTCTCCATGACAACAGGGCTGCTTGTCAGGCCAGATAAGGATGATCCATTGCCAGGAAGAGGCTGATCCCATGACGAGAGGGTGTTTTTTAAAGGTAGCATGTCAACAACAAAGAGCCCTCAGCAACACTGTTTGTTATTGCGGTAGATAGGGATACACAGAGTGGGCAAGGCTGCTAGCATAGCTTGCACGTGGAACAGCAGATTCCCGCCCTGGAAGAAGGATGAGTACAGTTGTCCCTCTTGTCCACTGGGGATCCATTCCAAGATCCCCTAGTGGATGCCTGAAACCGTGGAGAGTATGGAACCCCGCACATAACGATGTCTGTCCTCTACATACATGCCTATGCTAAAGTTTAATTTATAAGTTAGGCACCAGAAGAGATGAACATCGAACACCAACAGAGGCACCTGGGTGGCACAGTCGGTGAAGCGTCCAACTTTGGCTCAGGTCATGATCTCGCAGTTCGTGAGTTCAAGCCCCGGATCAGGCTGTGTGCTGACAGCTCAGAGCTTGGAACTGCTTCAGATTCTGTGTCTCCCTCTCTCTCTGCCCCACCCTGCTCTTGCTCCGTCTCTCTCCCTCTTTCTCTCTCTCTCTCAAAAATAAATAAAACATCAAAAAAAGTTTTTTAAAACCAACTTACCAACAGTAAGATAGCAATTATAACGACATACTGTAATAGAAGTTATGTAAATGTGGTTTCTCGCTCTGTCTCTCTCTAAAAATATTATACTGTACTCACATTTCTTCCTCACTGATGATGTGAGATGATAAAATGCCTCTATGACGAGATGAAATGAGGTGAATGACCTAGGCACTCTGACGCAGCGTTTGGGAGTAGAGACCTGATCCTACGTCAGGAGGATCGTCTGTTTCCAGACCACAGTTGACTGCAGGTACCTGAAACCCTGGAAAGCGAACCTCGGATAAGGAGGAACTTAGACAAAATGTTCTCTATTTTCTGGTGGGGGAGGGGGGAAGCAGATAAGCACGTGCTGAGTTGGAGCCTCTATTCATCCATAAGCTATTTATTAATGAGCAGAACATCTTCCTCCTGAACAACCCAACACCTTGTAGAGAGAACTTCAAATCTCT
Organism: Cryptoprocta ferox; assembly: GCA_028646485.1. NCBI lineage: Eukaryota > Metazoa > Chordata > Mammalia > Carnivora > Eupleridae > Cryptoprocta > Cryptoprocta ferox. Next base: position 26,473,119 of record CM053577.1, on the reverse strand, counting down.
GCCATCTAGGCTTGTGAGCTATAAGTAGAAGAAATCAAGGAAGCAACAGAAACTAAGTGAGAGAGGAAGGGAGTCATGGTGCTGTGAATCAAGGCAAGGTGGGCCCCTGGCCATCTGGATCCCCACAGCTTTCCTTTGGACTTTACCAGAGGCTGTTTGGGATCTTGTTGGCTTGTTTGCTTGGGTGTCTATCAAGGGCAGGATCACAGTCTCCTTTTCATTTTTGTATCCATAGTACTTGGCACAGAAGAGAAGCTCAATCAATATTTACCAGTTGCTGGTGGTGATGGTGACGGTAGTTGTCTAGGAAGCAGGATGGACAGAAGTACAGCTCACTGGTGAGACGTTCTCTCTCTAGGCCTTAGGCAGCTGTGGAGGTCCCTGGGATGTTCCAGTCCAGACCCTGGAGGAGGTCCTCTTGCAAGTCTAGTCAAGGGTGGGGCTTCCCCTGGTGTCCTCTCCAAGAGAGGCGGGAGAGCCTAACTGTTGAGAACATGGGTTTTGCAGCCAAATAACCCAGATTAGAATCCTGGCTTTACTTCAAGCTGTGTGAGTGTTAGCAATTTACTTACCTTCCTTGTGCCTCTGTGAGGATGAAATGAGTTCATTAGAAGGGTGCCTGGTACCCCAGAAAAGCTCTCTAAAGTTTAATTACCACTCTTTCCAGTATTGCTGCTCAATTTAGCGAGAAGGAAAGTCCAGGTGATGAGTCTTTTGCCTCAAATTTTGAGTTTCATTTAACTTTGCAGTCTTATCCCCTAGGAGCCCCTGCCTGGTTGGAAGATGAACCAACCTGGAACCTTAAAGCTATTATTTATTATTATTATTATTTATTATTTATTAGTATTACTATTATTATTATTTATTTATTATTTACTATTATTTATTATTACTGCCAGTGTCTAAGAGTGCTTCTGATTTCCTCACTTAACTTCTCCAAATGTATAGTTAAGCCACTTGATAAGAAAAGATAAATGGTCCAAACCCGGCACCCAAAGGATAAATGGTGCCTGCATATGGGGCGTTTAGTTGCCCTTGAATTATTATTATTTCGTTTCCAGGTGTGATTGCTACTTCTTATTTTGAACCTTGCCAGGTACTATGGTAAGGACTATGAACAATTGATAATAAATACTGAGAAGACCTAGAGGCAAGTTAGGGAAATGACATCAATATTAGTTAATTAATATTAATAAACGTACATAACCAGAGTGTGGTTGGTTTATTCCCCCAGTGCACGTGTGCACACACACAAACACACACACACACACACACACACACACACACACTGTGAGCCCACAGTGTTCCAACGACTCATTAAAACTCAAGTGAATATGGGGATTTTGATAAAGTTCTTTTTTTAATGTTTTTTATCTTGAGAGAGAGAGAGTGAGAGACAGAGAGAGAGAGCGAGCAGTGTGAGTAGGAGGGAACAGAGACAAAGGAAGAGAGAGAATCCCAAGCAGGCTCTGCACTGTCAGCACAGAGCCCAGCACAGGGTTCGAACTTACGAACAGTAAGATCATGACCTGTCAGTGCAGATCTCAACATGGGGCTCCATCTCAGGAACCATGAGATCATAACCTGAGGTGAGCTACGCAGGAACCATCAGCCAAATATTGCCTGGAGGACTCTGCTTTATCCAGACCACCTTGAGCAGATTCTGTTAGAACAGAAAAAAAAAAAAAAAAAAAAAAAAGAAGAGGGAGAGAGAACCATCAAAATGGTTTCCAGGTAACTATCTCCAAAATGCTGATAATTTCTACTAAGAATTTTAAGTCATTACAACAGGTGACTTTCTTATCTAGGATTGTATTCCCACAACATGGCTGCAGTATAATAAAGTAAGAGGAGTCAGTTCTCTTGTCTTTTAGCTGCAAATATGCTGATATATGTGCGTGTATATATGTATTTATGTATTATATATGTATATACACATATATTTAAAGTGCAGCTCTAAAACTCATTTTAAAGTCACACAACTATAAATAAAAGGAAGTAAAAGTCTGTTATATGATTTATCAAGAACAGGGATTCATTCAACTAAATATTATTTATTTTTCCTTGGTGTTTTTCAAAGACAAAAACTCTACACCTGCCATCAGGAATGATTTGCATTACAACAGCCAGGAAGCCCCTGACTCCCTGCCCTGCTTTCATAAATAAACTCTGTTTATAGAGCAGTTTTAGATTTACAGAACTATTGTAATTAACACAGTAATATTATAGAGAATTCTCATCTACACCATATCCAGGTTCCCCTATTGTTACTGTATTACGTAAGCATGGTACATTTGTCACAACCAATGAACCAATATGGATACATTCTTTTCTCAGTTGTTCCCCAGTGTCTTTTTTCTGTCCCAGGACTCCACATTACATTAAGATAACCACATTACATTTAGTGGCCACGTCTACTTATGCTTCTTTTGGCTATGACAGTTTCTCAGACTTTCCTTGTTTTTGGTTACCTTGACAGTTTGGAGGATTACTAGTCAGATATTTTGTTGAATGTCCCTCAGTGGGTATTTGATGTTTCTCTCTTGATCAGACTAGGTGAATGGACTTTTGAAAGAAAGACCATGGAGGGAAAGCGCCACCGTCATGTCACATTAAGAGTGCATGCTGCGAACTGACTTGCTGCTGTCAGGAGTCTTTTTTTTTTTTTTTACATTTTTTTTTAATGCTTATTTATTTTAGAGAGTTACAGAGCACGAACAGGGGAGGGGCAGAGAAAGAGAGGGAGACATAGAATTAGAAGCAGGTTGCAGGCTCTGAACTGTCAGCACAGAGCCCTACATAGGGCTTGAGCCCACGGACCGCGAGATCATGACCTGAGCTGATGTTGAATGCGTAACCGACTGAGCCACCCAGCCGCCCCAGGAGGTTCTTTTTAATGTCTAAAGTAAAACCTTTTGTATGATAATAATAATAAATCAAAAATAAAAATAAAGTAAATACCTTTTGTTAGAGCAATGGTTGTCAAAGTGTGGTCCCAGATCAATATCAGCATCACCTGGAACTTGTTAAAAATGCAAATTTTGGGCCTAGTGGTCACAGACCCACTGAATCAGAAACTCTGGGGGTGGGGTTCATCGATCTGTGTTTGAACAAGTCTTCCAGGAGATTCTGATGCACCTGAAGTTTAAGAACCACCGTGTCCGAGGTTGTCTAACATGTTTGGCCTCAATGTAAACGGAACATTTCTCACTGGTCACCCATTAACCATTGGCTGTCAGCCTTGCTGTGCTGTATAAATACTTAGCTCTAGACACCATCCCCGGAGATTCTGATTTAATTGGTTTGGGGAGGGGCTTCTGGCCCCACACTAAGAGAAGCCCTCCCTCTTCTACTCACACTTTCCATGCCTCTCACAGTCCCCTTCCTTCCACCTCAGACTTCGGAAGAATGCATCAATTGGTAGCCTGATTTCTTAGAAAACATCAAACAGGATTTAATACTATAGAATTTCAGAGTTGTAATAGCCATAAAGGTCAACTAGTTAAGTGGTTTTAAAACCTTTTTTTTTTCTTCAGCAGATCTCCTTCAAAGGAAATCTCGTGGGAAAGCCCAATATAGAAAAAGAGAGAAAGCAGAGCTGCTCTGACTGAAGGGTGAGGGATTTGATGGCGCTTCTGGTCGCCCTGGCACTGCTGGGCCATCACTGACCTTGTTCAACATTCCCAGTCCATGGCAGTCCACCTTCTCCTTTATCACCTCCCATGATCAAAGCTTCTTTACCACTAAGCCACTTTGATTTTGCAGGACAGCTCAAAGCCTTCCTTCTTCTTTCCTTGGAGCCCAAATTTATCTCCTTATCCCTTCCTACCACTGATATGAGGTCTTTTCTTGGCACTAGGGAGGACACCAACAGACTTTCCCCTTCAAAACCTCTCCTTATTTCATGTTCAGACCTGATGCCCCATGAATAGGCGGTTTCAGCTTGACTGTGCATTAGAATCGCCCACAGAGCTTTTAAAGCTTCTGATATCCAAATTGCCTTCCAAATCAATAATTCAGTACCTCCTTGGGTGTGACCAGGGAGGGGGACTTTTTAAACTGTTACAGGTAGAGTCACTGGGCAGAGAGCAAGCTGAGAGCGAGCCAGAGCCTCTCCTGCCCAGGAGAACATGGACCTCTTCTACCTGCTCCTGAGCTGACACCATGTGGAATCTTCCCACCGCCTTCTCTGCTTTCTTTTCAGAACGCTCCACTGTCCAGATCCCAAGACAAGTCCTAACAACAGAGTTTGGACAAGCAGTTTTTGTAGACTGGATGCAAAAACTGTAAGTGCTGAGTTGATATAACACCATATTCATCCCTTCCCATGGTCATTAAAATAAAAGGTATCTATTATTTCATAACTCAACCATTTAAGTACCTACCCACCTGCTTCCCCTGTCTAGGAAGGATCATACAAACCCTCCTAGCTTTCTCTAAACAGATTTGGTTTTGGTCAAAGGGAGGCTTTACCTTCACAGCTAGTGTCTTTGCCCTGGCCTGGTTCTTTGAGAGATGGAATGGTATGATGGATTTTGATGAATGACCCAAGCAACTCCACCCAAATGGCCCAGTTCTTTGGTGAGGATTCCTCTCTCCTCATCTACCCCCTCCACCTATTAGTCAGCAAACAATTGAGCTGCGTAAAACACAGGCTGCCTAGGTTGTCGAGTTCACCAGTCTCCCAGTGACTCCTCCTGAATCTTCTTAACCAGTATTTCCTGAATGAAGTTAAGATCATATAGGCCAGGAGCCAAGTAGTTTTGCTGGAGAGGGTGGGGTAGAACACACCTCAATGAAGCTTTGAAGTATCTCAGCTACTCAAGATAATTACTTGTCTCCATCAGGCTGAAGAACACACTTCAGTTATTTCCATTTCCTTTCATTAACTTGTCCCCTCTTTATCAGATGACTCATAGCTATGAAGTCCAAGGGAACACCAAAGGGATAATGTCTGCCGAGATTCTAAGACGAGGTAAACTCCACCAGCTAGCTACTCCAGGCTGCAGGCATTGCTGAGGCAAATACTCAGTACTCAGTACAGTAATTGTACTGAGTTTCACCCTGAACTAATGTAGTCCACCTTCAGTTGGAGCCTCAACCTCCCCCTTATAATTATGTTATACTTTCTTACTTAACTTGGTCCCCTGTGCTCCACAACAGTGTCTCAGAAACTTCTTCCAGAGCACATCTCTACAATGGGGATAATCATAGCATCTGCTTGGACAGTTTGTTTTGAGTATTAAATAAAATAATGGGCATAAGGTTACAAACACATAGTATCATATGCTATTATCAATATTATGATGATGATGATGTGGATATTATATATTACATGCTATTGTTATGTAACAAATAACAAAATAACAAAATAATAACTTTTATTTTCTAATCATCTCAGAGTCACAAATCATTTTTAATGCCAATTATATGAATTATTGTGACAAGCACCGGAATTTTTAAAAAGTTAATAAGACATGGGGCACCTGGGTGGCTCAGTTGGTTAAGCGTCCGACTTCGGCTCAGGTCATGATCTCGCAGCTCCTGAGTTCAAGCCCCGCATTGGGCTCTGTGCTAACAGCTCAGAGCCTGGAGCCTGCTTCGGATTCTGTGTCTCCCTCTCTCTCTGCCCCACCCCTGCTCACACTCTGTCTCTCTCTCAAAAATAAATAAACATTAAAAAAATTTTTAATTAATAAGACATAGTCTTTGTCACACAGGGAAAAAGAGGTAGGGAATGCTTTAAAGTTGACACAGCACTTTAACTAATACCCTCTGAAGATGCCAGCTCCCTCTCTCACTCTTATTTTCCCTCATCTCATGGCCTTTCCTTCCTTATTAGTCAATGGAAGCCCTTCAGTGTTCCGCTTTAACTCAATATTTCTTCATGTCATCAAGGTTCTCATTTCTCGGTCCTCTTGTCACAGAAGACTATGTCTGCTCCACTCCGTGGCCCCGGCCATCCCCTCCTTCCTGTGGTGTCCTGGAGAGGATTCCCCTTAGCCTCTGCTGTAAGCTCTGAGCACTGCAGCCCACAGGTTTAAAATTGAGTCCTTGGTCTTGAAGGCATTAGAACAGAGTTGAGGTGACAGGATAAAAAAAAGAAGAAGAAGAAGAAGAAGAAGACCCCCCCCCAAAAAAAACCCCAAGAGCCAAAACGTACAGGATGGCTCATAGCAAGTGCCATGAGTCATTCAGGGGAAAAACAAAATGCCACAACCTTCAGCAGAAGAGAACCATTGAGCTCCCGTTGAAAAATACACTTTTCCCAATAGGAATAAAGTTAATTCATATTATTATTATTAAGCATGTTAGTAATAATCTAATATGCTACAGGTTTTATAATTTCACAAAAATTGTTTCCTTTAAGCTACTTAGCCCAGTGATGAAGGTTAAGGAATATTTTGCCCATTTTACAAATGAGGAAACTGAGGCTAAGAGAGGGGGGAGGGTACAAGAATTCCCAAGGAGGTAGCTAGCAAATGCTGGAGTCGGGACTTTAGGATGGGTCTCGGGAGTCCCCTCCCCTGCTTTTTCTCCTAGGACTTTAACTTCTGTTAACTTACTACATGCCAACATTACGGTGGGAACTTCATGCGATGGTTTCTTACCCACCTTTACAACTCTGGAAGGTAAGCCTTATGACCTGCAGTTTACAGGTGAGGTTGACCTCATCAGGTTGGCAAGGGAGCAAGCCTGTAAAGTAACTTGCCCACATCCCACTGTCAGGAAGCTACAGAGTTGGCACGGAAATCCAGGCTCACAAAACCTGGATTCTATATTCCTGACATGTTAATGACTTTTGCTCGTAAGAGGAAAAGATAATACAAAAAAAGTGAAAGCTAACTTAAGAACAGGTGGCAGTGACAGCAGCTAAAACTGAACACAACCATGGGTGGGTGACTTGTCCATGCTGAGCTGAGCCATAGTGCAGAATGGAGAGAAGGCCCTCCTAGGTAATGATAAATGGGAAAAACTCAGCTATGTTTATAAACATTAATTTTTTTTTATTTTTTTTTTAAGTAGGCTTCATGCCCATTGCAGAGCCCAACACGCTTGAACTCATAACCCTGAGATCAAGACCTGAGCTGAGATCAAGAGTCAGAAGCTTAGCTGACTGAGCCACCCAGATGCCCCCTGGTTATTTTTAAAAGGAAAATGATTTAATTTGATCATCCTTTGGTTTTCATTGTTCTCTCTGAGAACATGAGGTCCCCTTCCAGAAATTCTTCAGTGCCTGAGGTGTATGGCAGTGATCTGTATGTCCATTTAGACCTATTGCTTACCTAGATAGCCTCTAACAAATGATTTGATGATTTATGTTTTTCAAATAAATTAAATTCTTTGTATTACATTGGACACATAGACATATTTTTAAATTAACTTAATTTTTTTTTGAGAGAGAGAGAGTGAGCAGGGGAGGGGTAGAGAGAGGGGGAGGGAGAATCTTAAGCAGGCTCCATGTTCAGTGCAGAGTCTGACACAGGGCTCCATCCCATGACCCTGGGATCATGACCTGAACCCAAATCAAGAGTTGGACACTTAACCGACTAAGCCACTCAGGTGCCCCATCAAGTACCTTAATTAATTTGAAGCTTAGGATGTTAGCAAAAATCTGCTTCAAAGAAAAACATCAAGTAAGACATTATGAACAAATTTAAAAAGTATGTGTTCAACAAAATATTTAAAAATAACATTACATAATATAGTGTAAGAAAGGTTATGGCAGATACTTGATGTGACAGCCTCTTTGGAATTTTCAAATTAGAAATATTTCAGTGGGTTGGATCTCAAAATTCTAAAGTGTGACTGAATAATTTTCTACTAGGTATACTGTACTTTTATGAGGATTTCATCCTGGTTTTTTTTTCCTTTTTATGTTTAGAGTGACTTGGTTGACGACGATGACTCAGATGATAGACTCACTAGTTGTGGTTTGAAGGGCATCACTTCAGAATTCTAATCTCTTTTGTCACGGACCATCCCTGGGGATTCCAAAGTACCACTAGCCCTGAAGGAACTCCCCTTCCTCAATACCCACGGCTCCCAACAAGAAACGAGCAACTTCTGAGAGTGAAAATGGGACATTTTAGAAGTATTCACTAATAGTAAAACCAAGTCAAGAAAATTCTTTCTGAAACCCACTATTTACCTTATTAGGAAAAGATGCGTGGAAGACAGACAAAAGTTTCATAAGAAGTAAACTGGATTAATTATATGAAAAGCTAATTAACCGAAGATTATTGTAATTGCTTTCAGCAATTAAATATATTAGAGAAGAAGGGAGAGAGGATAAGTTATAACCTACATAGGACTGATTACCCCACTTTTTCAGATCAGAGAAAGCAATCATTCCTAGGCTTTCCTTAATCAAATTCAAGTCTGATCAACATTTTCAAATGCCTACTTTGTGTCATCCTGTGTTAACAGGCACTGGGGAGTTAGGAATGCAAGGTCTTTCCCTTCAAGGAGCTCACTGTATGGTGGAGGAATTCATACTATATTCACAAATCTTTTCATATTTATTATCAGAGTTAGGAGGTATTGCTACCTACTAAGTGCCTTGTTCTGTCCTCAGAATGAAAAAAGGAGAGGAACCGGGACACGTGAAGGCCTCACACAATCTCAGTTCAACATACCTCCTCACTATAGACTTCCATTTGTGGGTTTATAGTTATTTTTCTTAATCCATGTCAGGTAGGGACATATTCATTTATTAATAATACTCTAAGTACATTGTGTGCGTCCCAGAAAATACAACATACATATTTTCAACCCAGAAACTTAACTCTTACGAAGTAAGAGACAATCAATCAAAGAGGAGCCTATCTAAAAATTAGAAGGAGTGTGGTAGAAAAATCTCCAGAGGGCCAAAGTTATAGTTAGTGTGAGCCAAGGACTGCCCGACTGTGCCTTGGTGTCAATGCACTATTTGCACAGATTAAAAGGTAGAGGGATGTGCACAGATAGTTTTATAAAAAGAGTATATCATACCTAAAATACTTCAGCTTTCCAGATTCAAAATTCCCAAGTGGAAAAGGAATTAGGGACTTTTTCGAGGGAGTAAATGACTCAGCCTATCTGACTTTATTCAGTGAGGGTTTAAAACAAACAAACAAACAAACAAACAACAACAACACACACACACACACAACTAGCCCAATTATGTAGTTGGGTAATATACTCAAAACACCCAAGAAGGTTTTCAATTTGTAAATTATATCAAGTAGTGGCATATAGAGTTTGATTCTGAATTTTCTATTTCCTTTAACTCCCCCACATTAATAAGCAGAGTGTCATTTCACATTCATATTTAGTGATATGCCCTTTGAATGAAAGAACAAACAAATGAATGAATGACTCACTCAGTGCTTCTACAGGCACAGATGTATCTGTGGGTGGAAGAGTGTGAGGATTTGTGGATTTTTTACCTTCTAAATTCCACATCAGAAAATTACAGTAAGTCCCAATTCAATGTTTTCTAAACTTGTCTGCTTATAAGAATCACCAGGAACCATATGTTGTAGGTGCTGATTTCCAGGCCTCTGTCCTGGAGACTCTGAGTTAAGAGGACCTAAATCTCCATTGTTAACAAGTAGCTCTTGATGATTCTTGTTATTGAGCAAGTGTAGAGAATACCGAACTAATGGATTCACACTGTTCTGTTCATAATATTTCATTTGCTTGAGGGTGTTTGTTTGTTTGTTTTTGCTTTTTTATCACAGGCATTTCAATGGTCCTTTTTGTTGTTCCCACTCCTGCTTCCCTACATTTTCCACTCCTGGAGTTTCACCTACTCCCTTAAAGGGCGGCCATGCATGGCCCGATCCATATCCCTAGCCTGGATATCTAGTCCACTCCCACTTCATAGTCATCACTGATAATACTTCATTAGAATCCTAATGGTTAGAGTAATATATGTGCATTTCAAGAACTTTTAGAACGTTTTGAGAGATGAAATAATTTTTATCATTTAATGGACTTCAGGAAAAAATGGGGGAAAAAAACCAACAAAAACTTGAGGAACTGAAAATGTCTGAGGCCTGAAGTCAGGAAATATACCAAAGGAACAAAGACCCAAATCTCTTGTTCATACTTCCTTAAGACTCACTTATAATTTATTTGCACATTCCTACTTCAAAGGAGGTCACTTTCTGCTTTGAGCAAAGTTTTCAAATATTGGAGATGATATTCATGTATTTATATCATAACTGGCTTGCTATGTGCATGTCTCACTCCCATTAATGTGGGGAGTGTGTCCCCACATTAGTGGAAAGAAATACCTATCCATTCATTTTTCATTTATTCAATAACTTACAAAGTTCAAATGCCTACTCTGTGCCATGTGCTATTCTTTGGGCTAGTATACAAAGACTGCTAAGAGATCATCTTCATTCTTAACTAACTCACAATTAATTGCAAAATAGACATACAAGCAAGTAATCATGCTACAATATGACTGTTATATTAAGGCGAAATATAAGATGCTATGAGGACATAGGAAAATATATTGTGGGTATGGGGAAGGGTCACCTTTAGAGAGGAGATGATCAATTTCTTTTATAGTTACCTAATGCTACGGCTATTTTAAAATTGTATACATAATATAATAATGTTAAAGAGAACTTTTTTCCTATCACTTTGTATATTAACAATTTTACTTTTCCCATGTTCACATCCAGTCTTTATCCCCATGTAAATATATATGCATATTATGTATATATAAGTATACATAATGTGTATATATAAGAATACATAACACGTATATGAATAATAACATATATAAGTAAAAATTCTATATATGTTAATAATATACACATTTTAGAATATATAATTAGAAAGTCAAAATCATAGCATCTACAGTTGTGTGTTCGAAAAGTCTGCCTACAGCTGGCTGTTTGAAACTTGAAATATGTCTTCCTATAAAAAGAAAATATTTAAAGGTTGTTAGCTTTCCCAGAATAGTCTATTTAATACATACCACTCTTGCTGTTTTGTGGTCATACAGTGATAGAGTAACTGTGTAGTAATTAGAAGAAAATACTGTTTTTCTAATAAATTCCCTTAGTAAAAAAGAAAACAAATTGATTTTTAAGTATTTTTTAAATGTATTTCAAATGCTCATCCTGGGAGGTGGGCTCATAGCCCCTAACCAGGTAAGGGAGGGATGTCAGCTTGCTGCCAGTGAGATGGGCAATTCTGTTTCTCTTCAATAACATTACGCATAGAGGGTAGGAGTGCTGCAGCCCAGAGATACCAGAAGACAGCAGGAGCACAGCGTGTTTTTCTAGTTTGGAAATGGATACTGTCTCTGTGATGGGGACAAAGCTGAGCAAATATGGATCAAGGTCAGCCAATGGCTAACTGGGAAAACTAGCGTCCTGAAAACGCGTGCCATGTGTTTGGCAAAGTGGGGAGAGAAAAAGAAAAGCAAGGGATGGGATCCACATTCCAGATGACTTGTAGGCACAAGAAACTGTTTGTTCTGTCTCTTCAGACTTGGCATGTATAGAAGGAAGAAGTAGAATGACTTAAAGCAAGGTGTCCCCTGTAGTCTGGATCCTGGACCCTGGATCCCAGAATCTACTGGTTTTGGAAAACAGTAGCCCAGCAACAAATTGGCTGGGCAGTAATGGTCATTGTTGTGGTAGTTTCCAGGCATCAGAAGAATGGTGTGCATGGACGCGTGAGGGGACTTCAGTCTTCCTATATCAGAGTTAAGTATATCTTAAGGAACTTTAACTGTGCTATGGGATAATTGTCAATGTGATGTTTCCAATACACAGAATACCTATAGATATGTAGTTTGGGTTTATTTTTCTGAGCTATATATGTGCAGATAAACTTCATTGAAGCTCAAAACTTTTAAAATTGTTAAATTAAAAGGCATCTCTTTATTCCCAAAATTTCCTACTATCCCAGTGCAACCATGAATCAAATATATGTGTGTGTGTGTGTATGTATATGAGTTGTGTAGAGTCTGAAAAGACTACTTCCCAGTAAACAAATAAGAAATTGAGTAAAGGAAGAAGAACCAGAGAAAGAGACAAAGAAGGAATGACCAGAAGTCTAGGAGAAAAACCAGTATATTAGTATATTCTCCCAGAAACCAATAATGAAGAGAATTTCAAGGAAGGTTTATCAAATGCTACAGAAATGCCAAGGCGAGGGTTTGGTAATGAAGGGGTCATCGACAAACTTTGAAAGAGCAATTTCAATAGAGCCCTGGACTAGAAACCAGAATGGGTTGGAAAGAGCATAGGAAGTATAAAAATTCAAAGTGGTTTGGCAGTGAAGACAGCCATTTCATTTATTCATTCATTTATTCACTGGTGCATTAATGTATCCAACAGATAAATAAATTGGGCCTGTGCACAAGGCACTGTGCTCGACATTTGGAATAGATCCTAGCCTTCATTCTAGTGAAAAGTATTTATATATAGGAGTTAGAAAAATAAAATAATACTATTGTAATAAGTGCAATTAAGAGAATAAGTATGAGAGCAGCGCCTGGGTGGCTTAGTCAGTTGAGCATCTGACTCTTGATTTCAGCTAAGGCCTGATCTCACAGTAGTGAGATTGAGCCCTGAGTCAGGTTCTGTGCTAGATGTGGAGCCTGCTTGAGATCCTCTTTCTCCCTCTGTCCCTCCCCGACTCTCTCTCTCTCTCTCTCTCTCAAAAAAAATAAGGATGAGAGAGTGAAGTCAGTGCTGGGTGTGGGGGAGAAATTCCCATAGGACGATCGGGCCAGGAGCTGAGGGAAGAGAGTTTGTTTTGTTTGAACAGGAGACAGCCCATTTGTAGGCTAGTAGGAAAAGTCAAAGTAGGAAATGAAACAAACGTGGAAGATGGAGGAGGAATCATTTATGGAGCAAAGTACAGGAAAACTGGAACTGTGATCCAAGACACCAGGGTTGAGGTGAACCTTGGAAAGGACCAGGGATACTTCTTCTTCAAAACAGGATTGAGGAAAGAGAGGGGGCATAATGAATTTTCTCTGGAGGAGCACCTGGGTGACTCAGTTGGTTAAGGGTCCGACTTCAGTTCAGGTAATGATCTGATCTGTGCTGACAGCTCAGAGCCTGGAGTCTGCTTTGGATTCTGCGTCTTTTTCTCTCTGCTCCTCCCCTGCTCATGCTCTGTCCATCTCTCTCTCTCTCTCTCTCTCTCTCTCTCTCAAAAATAAATAAACATGAACAAAAAGAATTTTCTCTGGAAGGAAGGAAGTAGGAGATTGAAGGGTCCCATGTGAAGAGAAGTGCATCTCAGTAAGGTGGACCATAAGAGCATTTGCCAGGACAGAGAGGTTGTCCTTTGGTGTGGCAACCTCCTCTGAGTTGCCATTTCAGGACAGGCACTGTGCTGCATGCAAAGTGAGCAGTGCGTCGCTCCTGTCTTCACAGAGCTTGGAAGCATTTTGAAGAATAGAGATTTGAAGTATAGTAAGTGCTCTGATAGAAAGAGGCACTAGGTGGAGTGCGGCCATGGTAGTAGGAGGGATCAGGACTGCTGGAGGAGGGAAAGAAAGGGGTTCAGGAACTGGTGAGCTGAATCTCAAAAAATATCAAGTATGTGGGAAGCAACCTGGGTGGGGAAAGATACTCTGGACAGAAATGCACCGTGTCCAGAGGCACGCACTAGCATGGTGGGTTACAGGAAGAAGGGCAAGTTTGAACGGAGAGAATGTAAGGTTTAAAAAGTGGAATGGGGGCAGGAGAAGGAGGCGGCATCCCTGAGCAGGAAGGTGGGTGAGGTGGGCAGAGGCCAGGCCACAGACGGCCCTGTTTTGTATTATAAGGATGTTGGACTTTCCTCCTATAGATAATGGGAGTTATTGGAGAATTTTTTTAGAAGCAATGACGAGGTTAGATATCATGCCGAAGGCCATGTGGAAGAAAGACTGAAGTATTCCAGATGAGAGGCAAGAAAACTGATAGTCAGAATTTGGGACATAGCTACTGGGATAGAGAGAGGGAAATGAAAAAGAGAGGCTACCTTAGTACAACTGACGGGGTTCAGCCGTTGTCTGAATGTGTAAGTGAGGAAAGAAAAATCCAGAAGATGCCCAGGGTCCTGGCATGGTGCTAATCCCTGGGACAGGAGGTAAATGTGGAAAAGCAGGCTTGGGGGGAAGGTTAGGGCAACAAGGTTTGAAAGCGGTTAGGAGGAATGAAATAAGCAATCAACTAAAAATAGTTACCAAATGGCATGAGGGTCAAGGGGAAGCTAGGAGCATGAATCAGTCGCAAAATCTGTAGTAAAGTAAAGCTGAGTTTCCCAGCAAAACTCAAGACAGGAGCAAGGAAAACAGGCTCATTGGCACTCTGGAGGGAAGTGGCAGGGGGCAAGGGGGGCATGTGAGGAAGAGGAAGACAGAAGGCCAAGCAGAAAGAGAGCGCTCAGGTACTTCAGTAAGGGCTTGGTTGAAGGTGCTTGAGCTTGAGCTCTGTGCTGGGCTGTCCGATGGGAACTCAAAATCAGCGAGGAACCCAGTGAGTGAGCTGGGAGGGCCAGAATGGAACGGGGAAGGAGCAGAAGGTGCTCTGGGGTCAAAGAGCAGTTCAAGGGGGAAGATGAAGGCATAAGCGGCTGTGGTCACAGGGAGAATTTCAGCATTTAGGATAATGAAGACGGAGCCCCCTTGGGTTGACTCTAAAGCCTAAGGTGTGGCCATTCTCAGCTGCAGCTTATGCACACGGACACCGACGTGATGCGGTTTGTACGAGGACTGATGTTAAGTGTGGATGTTGAAGTCACTGTGACTCGTGGCAGGCGAAAAGAGAGGGCACAATCAGGAAGGTGGAGAAGGGTCATGAGAGACCTTCTAGTAGTTTACAAGGCCCAGGTCGCTGTGCGCCTCCCTCCTGCTCCTCTCCATACAGCTCAGGCCGCCACTCCAGCCCAGCTGGCCTTCTTTCAGTTCCTTGAATGCTCTTGGACTCTGTTTCACCTCAGGGCCCTCGCAAATACAATTTCCTCTTCTTAGAATTTCTAACCCCCTCCAGCTTCAACTCTCCCTTCCTCCACTCCAACCAGATTTCACTGTGAATGTCACTTCCCCAGAGAGACTTTCCCCAAATCCTCAGGCTGCAGTAGAACCTTCTGTTAGACTTCCCCATATCACCTCGTATTTCTTAGCATTTACCACAATCGTAACCAACTCTTTCTGAAATTATTTGCTTCCAGCCAATCTCTCCCAATGGATAAGGTTTCTGAGGGCAAACCCTATCTGTTTTGTCTACTGAGACAACTCTCTGTCCCTCCCCATGTCTGTATTTTTACTTAGCTTTGGTCCAAAGGACTAGATGTGGTACATTTCTTTTTTTTTTAATTTTTATATGTTTTTATTTATTTTTGAGAGAGAGAGACAGAGCATGAGTGGGGGAGGAGCAGAGAGAGAGGGAGACACAGAATGTGAAGCAGGCTCCAGGCTCTGAGCTGTCAGCACAGAGCCCAACGCGGGGCTCGAACTCACGAACCGAGAGATCATGACCTGAGCCGAAGTCGAACGCTTTAACCGACGGAGCCCCCCAGGCTCAGTATTTCTATACAAAATAATGAAGCAATATTAGATTGCATAATATTAAAATATTAGACAAAATGTCTAAATGAATGTGAAGGTAAACTGTTCATTGGTTTGAGAAACAGTTAATCTCCTGAATTAAGACACTATAGTGTATAAACATAGAAGAAGCTTTCACCCAAACGACTAGCTCTTAGTCTCTCGCGGAGTACCCCACTGCCAAATCAATCTTCCTTAAACAGCATGTTTATCCCAAAATTTCCCTGCTGAAAGTCTTCCAAGTCTCCCCTTTCCTTTCCTAAGCAAAGTTAAAGAATCTAGTCCTTTGGTGGTTTGTAGTGACCTCTGCTCTGTTTCAAGCCCAGTCTTTTTCCTCAAGGCAGGCGAGCTTTTTCACTCCCTTGCTAACTTGCTGTGCTCATTTCCCACCTCAGTGACTCGGCCCTCATAACTTCCCTATCCTGGAAGGTCCTTGTCTTTCTCCAGAACCCATATGACCTTGTCCCTGTCATTTAAGACCCTCACTCTCGGTTCCTCCATGGACCCTCAAGTTCTGGCCATTTCTCACCTTGTTAATATATAAATTCCTACAGCGTTTGACAAATGGAACCATAAAATAGTACTAAATTGTCTATTGTCCTGGATTGCTCAGTATAGATTCTTAGGACTCACGAGTATCTCAATATCTCCTAATAGATAATAAATCCCTCATCTAACCAAAGGGAACCAAAGCTTAAAATAATTTAAATTACCTTTGAATTCCCCTGGACTATGATGCTGGTCAGGTTATCTATTTAATGAATGTCCAAACATTCATAGAAATCATTTTGCCTCAAATATTTATTTTCAAATTTAAAATGTTTTAGAAAATGTATTTTAGCCACCCATTTTTTGTCGTTCCCCCACCCCCGCCCCAGTCTCATGTAAGCAAATAGTAATGGGGCATTTGGGGTTGGTTTATGAACAATCTTTTTCTAGAACACGAAATCAACACTTTAGTGCCGTCTGTCTCCAGTCACTTACTAAAGGTCATATGGTATTTATGAGAGAGGCTGGGGTGGGGATAGGAATTCCTGGTATTCCGTGTATTTTTCTAACTGATTCCACAGACTCCCATAAAATATTAAGAAATTGCTACGAAGTATGTTTACAGCAATTCAGGACTTTTTCTATGACTCTCGCTTCATTAAACAACTCTTTTCAATGGTTTTCTTGGCTGTATATTTCATAGAAATTAGGCAAACTCTGCCCCTTAGCCACTGAAGACGTATTTCTTAAAAAAATCAAATACATTCCATTCAAAAACTTCAAGTATTAAATCAATAAAAAGGAAAACTGAAAATAAGTCTACACTACAAATGCCAAGTAGTTATGTGTCTGTGTGAAGTCATTATATTAATAAAAATATTATTATTGTTACCTACTATGTTCTATTAATAAAAAATTATATATGTTAAGATGTGACATCTGTTACTCTACCGGAAACAATGAAAAGGCACAGAATCACTGATCCTTTGGAAGGATTCCTTAAAGAATTTAGAGAATTTGAGATTGTTTTGCTTAACTGTGAAAGCTGACACTAGATAATGCTCAAAGCTTATGAATACAGTTTTTTTGTAACCATAAAGATATATAGTGCATGTATCTTTATTTTATCCTTTGAGAAAAGATAACATTTCTAGGTTCAGTGTTCCTCTCCCAAATAAAAAAGAAAAAGAAAAAAGTGGTAGAGGCAATTCTGGAATATCCAGGAAATCTGATCTCACTAATGAGGAAACTACCAAATATGGGCACACTCAGTGAGATAATTTTCCAGTGCAAATTCTCTGAGGTATATTGAGTTGGGAATACCCTTATTAAAAATTCCTTTTCCACATTGAATTTAAAATGATCTGCTCAATTATTAGAATATAGCTGATGGGAAAAACAATAGTCATGATGTGGGGAATCACCCAAAGTTTTCTATAGACTCATAGGATCCAAGTAATCAGGGGCACTAATTTCAGGAGACCTGGTTCAAGTGACATTTCCTTCTGATCCATAACGGGCATCTTTCTGTTTCATATTGCCTATGTGCAGTCCACAGATGAGGCCAAGGTCATCACCCACACAGAAAATAGACAAAAATATGTATGCCACCCCCATCTGCATCTGAAAATGAATCTACATCAAGACATAGAGTATAGTCTGAACTCGTACTGTTGCTGTAACAACTCTGGTTTGAGTTGTTAGTAAATGTGAAATACAAAGACAAAAAGAACTATTTCCATTTCCATATGAATCAGATTGCTCTCTGTCATAACTGAGTGGCATAAAAGAATTGCAAATCCTCAGGGCCCCATTTGCTCCCAGAGAGAATATCCCCTACCCCACGCCAGCCAGACTAATTTATCTAGAGAGTCAAGAGAGCCTTAGGTGAAAATTTCCAGGGTGGTGATTAAGAATAAGAACACTGGAGCCAAACTGTGCCGCCATTTAAAGAAAGGGTGGCCTTGGGCATGTTACCCTCTCAATGCCTCAGTTTCCTTATCTGTGTAATGGGGATAATAACAGTGCCTGCATTTATAAAGGGATTGTGAGGATGAACTAGATTATTGCTTATAAAACACTAGAACATTACCAAGCACATGGTAAGTGCTGTGAGTGTCAGCTCCAACATTTCCTGTCTCTGTAGCCTCGAATGTAACATTGAACTTGATCCTCAGGTTTTGAATCTGCAAAGTGGATCCAAAAACATCTACCTTTAAAGATTACTTGGAGGAATAGGGATACTATCTATAGTGGACCCATCACAATGACAGCCACATAGCAAGCATTTAAAACATTGAAACTGAATGGTAGGGCCAAACAAAGACTGTGAACTCTGGGCATTTGAAGCATGTAATCTTTCTAATTAAGAGTCTACCATTTGGAGCATGTGATCTTTCTAATTAAGTCTACCATGGAAACTGAGGAAACTGGCAAAACTTTTCAGTGTGTTTGATCAAAAGCAAAGACCATTTCAGTATGTGCTATAGATTGAATGCTTGGGTCCCCACCAAGTTTATGTGGTGAACCTAATCCCCCATGCGGTGGTATTCAGAGGTGGGACCTTTGGGATGGGATTGGGTTATGAAGGTGGAGCTCCCATGAATGGGATTAGTACCCTTAAAAAAGAGATCCCAGAGAGATCACTCGCCTTCTTACCCCACCTGAGAACACAGTACAAAGATGGCCATCCATGAACGGGGGAAGCGAGCTCTCACCAGACATCTAATCTGCCAGCAAATTTATCTTGGACTTTCCAGTTTCAAGAACACTCAAGAACCATAAGAAATAAATTTCTGTTGTTTATAAGTGACCCAGTCCTTGGTACCTTTGTTAAAGCAGCCCGAATGGGCTAAGACAGTATGTTTCATCAAAAGTGAAGACCTAATAATAATGTAAAGCTGTCCAAGAATGAGTAAGGAACCACCAGCCTCCTGTTCATCCTCCTAATTTCCTCCACCTGGGCCCTTGACTGCCACCTGCAGGTTCGGCCCCACCCTGGGCTCTGGGATAACCAGGACCTCAGCCAGTGTTCAGGTGACTCAACATCAAGTCAGCCCCACTCAAGGACCTGCTCGCACCACATGTCCTACATTCAGAAACTGAGTGCCTGCCTTCTGCCTCAAATATTCACTCACCAAATACTTTTGAGTGTCTTCTATGTCCCAAGCAAAGGACCTCCTGAAGAGAATACAGCAGTGAGCAAGATAGACACACAGTTCCTAGGAACAAGATTTCCCCTTACATCCCACTGAGTCCTTCCTTTCCCTGAGTATCTACCTTGCAAAATCACCAAAATACTCCACTTCCTCCTAAGGCCCAGACTTACTCTGACACCTAGTCCTGCCAGCATCTCGTGCCAGGGCTGGAACTATGTGGGTCTCCACATGCCTCTGTTCCCAGGCTCTCCCTGTTGGACCTCATTGATGCTGACCTTCCAAATGCCTGCCCCCACTCTCTCGGTGGTGGTTCACAGGCCCCATGCCCTCCACGTCTGATTGGAGCCTCCTCTGTCACAGAGCATCCCTTTGGGTGCTTCAGTGACAATCCCTCATTTTTACCATGACAGGCTTCTCCAGCTTGCGTGGAAATAAGCCCAAACTAATCGCATCAGTGGAAACTATAAAAGGAACTCTGGCTTTGTTCATTCACCTTTTTTGATCATGGGATAGTCCTTATGTTTTGTGACTCATGCTGAAATGCCTTGAATGTTCTCTTCCTTGGGCAGTTTCCCCTGATTCATTGGCCACATGCTTTTTCCCCTGAGGAGTAAGCAGTTCACTGGATCACCTTCCATATTTGCTGAAATATTTATCAGAGGTTGAATAAGTTACCTGGGAAAGGCCCAATGGAGGTGTGACACAAATAAGTTTTCTATCGAATGAAGGAATTAAAAAAGGAAGACAAATAATTGAATAGAGTGTTCCGCTGATATTGTTGCTAAGGCACATTCAGATCACATGAAAATGTACATCTTGTTCCCTGAAAGCAAATGCAGCTGAAAAGACAGTTAATTTCCCCAGGATTTTCTCAGGTTGATTTTCAAGAAGGACCAGGAACCTGTCCTCAGGTGGAAGTATAATTTTAGTATACCTCTCAGTGGAGGTATACGCTCTCAGTGGAGGTATATGCTCTCAGTGGAGGTATAATTTTAGTAACAAAAAGAATACGCTTTAGTATACCTCTCAGTGGAGGTATACACTCTCAGTGGAGGTATAATTTTAGTAACAAAAAGAATACTGACCTAACAATACCTAGCATGACAAGGCTACCATTCCAGATGAAGGACATGAAAATAGCATTTCAACTTTTTTACAGTTGCTATTATTTAATTTGCTTAACAAATGCTAAATTAAGCATTGTGGTTAGTATCACAGACTCTAGAAACAAGCCAATCTCTAGGAGAGGTTTTGTGAGTTTCTAGATCTGTGACCTTAACCCTCAGTTATTTTATCTGTAAAATGGGATTATTTTATCTGTAAAATGGGATAATTATACCTCTTTGTGAAGAAATTAAAAGTGAGAAGGCAAATAAAACATTTAGCTCAATACTGAGCATACAGTGAGTGTGCTATAAGGATATATAAAATACACTGATATGGGGCCCTGAATGCCAGAAGATGACAAGCCAAGTTCTCCATTTGATTGACAATAAAGCAATCCTTTTTTTTTTTTTAAGTTTATTTATTTATTTTGAGAGAGAGACACACACACAAAGAGAGAGAACATGAGCAGCGGAAGCGCAGAGAGACAGAATCTCAAGCAGGCTCTGCACTGTCAGCATGGAGCCTGATGTGGGCCTCGAACTCATGAACCATGAGATCATGATCTGAGCCAAAACCAAGAGTCAGATGCTTACCCGACTGAGCCACCCAGGGCATCCCAACAACCAACCAATCTTAATCAATCCCCTCCCCACTATCCTATGGAGGGAGATACTCTACCTTCAAAACAGAAATAAAATTGCTTTAAATTTTATAAAGTATCCAGCAATATTTTCTTCATTCTGTCCACAGTTATCAACAGATGTGAAGTATAAGGCCCATCCAGTCACCTCCTTCTGGGTGCTGCTGAGACCCTCCTTGGATAGGCAGGGAGGCCACACCTGCTAAACTCTCAAGTCCAACAAGGATGCCACAGATGCCTCTCATGGGACTTCTGGGTCTCCTTGCTACACCTGTTACAAAGGTGAGTAGGGCATAGGGAAGAGTGGCAAAGATAGGAAATAGTTTCTATTTCAGTGTAGAGCCAAGTATGAGTCACAATCATGTAAATTTCAGATTATTGAAAGACTGATTTATCTTCTTGGTTTAGTCACACACATTCCAGGATAGAGGAATAAGGTGTGCATTTGTCATATGTTAGATGTTTTAAGTATGGTTGAGAGCCATGTACTATATATTCTCTTCATTTAATTCTTACCATAAATCTTTGAATACGATTTTTATCCCTCTTCATATTATCTACACTTTATGACACCTGTATATGCAAACTTCTACCAAGGGACACAAAAATAGTTAAATGAAAAGGCATAATCTTGAATAACAATGTTCAACATCATAAATATATAGTCTTCCTTAAAAATTATAAATTTCATGCACTCCCCTCCAAAAAATGGTAGTCAATTTTGTTGGAGGGGTTGGGACTAGATAAGAGAATTCTTCATATGAAAAAGTAAACAAGCAAGATTAGCCAGGAAAATTCTTGAAAAAATTAGAAGAGAGATACCCTATCAGATATTTTCGAAAGTATATTTTAATACTCAAATGATTAAAATGATGTTTTCTTTGCATAAGAACAGATTAAAAATCAGTAGAACAGTGTGGAAAGTCTAACAATATATCAAAATATGCACAGAAAATCAGAATATTATAAATTAAGTGGGGGATTGATGTATTTATTTAATAAATGGCATTGAACAACTTACTGGCCATCTGGAAAAATAAAATATAAAATAAAATAAATGAAATAAAATAAAATAAAATAAAATAAAATAAAATTGGATCCTTACTTCACAGCTTACAGTAAAATACATTTCAGATGGATCAAATATTTAAATGTGAACAATGAATTTCAAAATATTCAGAAAAAAATTGGGAGAGTCTAACTTTTTTTTATTTCAGAGTGAGAAAGAACTTCCTAAAGATAATAAAAATCCAGAAGCCATAAAACCGTTTTTAAAAATTCTGCTTGAGGGGCATGTGGTGGCTCAGTTGGTTAAGCATCGGACTCTTGATTTTGGCTCAAGTCATGATCTCGCAGTTTGTGAGATCGAGCCCCCCCATGCCCCGGGCTCTTCACTGAGAGGGTGGAGCCTACTTGGGATTCTCTGTCTCCCTTACTCTCTGTCCCTCCCCTGTATGTGCTCTCTCTTACTCTCTCTCTCTCAAAATAAATAAACATTTTTTTTTAATTTGGCTTGAAAAAGTAAACAAACTTAAAAGACAAAAACATGTGTTTGTGTGTGTCACACAACTAAAAGCTAATTTCCATGTGCATAAACAGTTCTTATACTTTGATAAGAAAAAGGCCAACACCCAAGGAAAAGATGCACACACGATGTGAGCAGTTACAGAAAGGAAAATAAGAACACCTCTTTACAACATGAAAGGATGCTCACCCTTCCTCAGGACAAGAGCGGTGAGCCGTAAACTACAATGAGATGTCCTTTCCAGCAAACAGTTTAGCAAAGATTTCTGCAAGGAAACAGCCCTCTCAGGGACTGCTGGCAAGAATATGAAGAGACAACCACAATTCAGGACCACGTGGCACTATCTACCAACTTTCAAATACAAAGATTTTCTTTCACCTACCAATTCTACTTATAAGAGTATATCTCACAGAGACACCTTCCCAGGTGCCTTCCCACCCACATTAGAGCATTGCCTCTTACACAAAAGACTGGAAGCAGCCCAAATGTCCATTAACAGTCAAATAATAGCAGTTATATAATGGAATACCGTGTAGCCATTAAAAAATAATAACAAAGTATGGGGCGTCTGTGTGGCTCAGTCAGTTGAGTGTCCGAGTCCTGATTTCGGCTCAGGTCATGATCTCGCCATCATGAAATCGAGCCCCACATAGGGCTCTGCGTTGAGCCTGGAGCCTGCTTGGGACTCTCTCTCTCTCCCTCTCTCTCTGCCCCTGCCCCACCTATGTTCTCTCTCAAAATAAACACTTTTGAAAAATGAAAATAAAAATACAAAAATAATAAAGTAGATCACGTGTGCTAATATGGCACAGCTCCAAGATATTTTAGGTGAAAACATATGTAAGCCTGAGAAAAGAGGCTTCAAGTTAAGTAACTTGCATAAAATAACCTTGCTGTTAAGTAAGGTCATTAGTGGTAGAACTCAGCTCTTTCTGAGTATAAAACCCTGCTTGAATGGGTATTGGCCCTGCTGTTCTCCTACTGTGCAAAAGTCATCTGGTGAGATGGAAAGGGTCAATGGGCTACATGTCTTCTGTGACTCTCTGGATCCATTGTTTCTTTGGGCAGTTTTTGAAGGAGTGGGGGACAGGGCGTGGGGTAGAGGGTTAACTGTAAGACTTTGACCTGGTTAATTATTTCTTGAGTAACATATTATAGCTTTCCCTCTTAATATTAATATCCGTCACCCACATCCGGCCCTAGCAGGGAAGGTATGGCTTACTGATTCCTCTCTGGGCATCTGGAGCAGACTTGAAGCTGAGAGATCTAGTTCTGGGAAATGTAAAACTTTGGTCCCTAACCCTGCTGCTCCTTGGGAAGATTTTTGTACCCAAAAGAAAGCTAGGTACTTAGGGTGACATTTTTTTTTTTTTTTTTTTTTTTTTTTTTTTTTTTTTTTTTTTTTTTTTTTTTTTTTTGCATTCTGAAGGGAAAAGCATTCAGCAAACTAGGGCATTAACAGTTGTTGAAAGGCATGTGCCAACATCACAATTCAGTCCATGAGAGGAAATAAAGGCAGAGTTCTTATCTAATTAAAACAGCTTGGGGAAAGAAAAGTGGGCAAAGGATAATTACCTAGTTTGGCATTTGGCCTGGAAAAGAAAGGTAAGTATTTCTTCTCTTGCAAAAACTGTCAGGAAACTTCACAAATTATAATGCTCGCCTTATAGCTGTAGGGAATTTTTCATCCTGAATCCCATGGTGCTTGACACATATGAATTATTTATTCCTTGGGATGCTTCATTTAAAAAGCAATTATTTATTTCTCTATAGAAAATCAAATTTAGGTGCTGAAGATCTTATAAAACAATCTAATAGCCCAACCTGACATCTTATTTAACTTCTGAATTCTAGTTCTCTTGGTTTAGTCTTGATTGCTTTCATCAAGTGGAATAAACCCTAACTGGCAAAAATATGTTGGTGTTTCCTAGAGATGCTTTGGGGTTTTTTGGTTGTTGGTGTTTGTGAGTTTGTTTGTTTTTACTTTAACCTGTTTGAAAGTTTCCACAGCAGCATGGTGTAGAATGTGGTTGATTGGGCAGTCAGAAATCTGGGTTTTATGGGTTTTATGGTCTGCCGTTCACCTGCTATGTGTCCTATATCAGTGCCCCCCACTGAGACTCAGTTTCTTCATCTGTAAAATGAGGAAATATGTGTTAAATCATAAAATTCTTACCTGGAATTGCAACTATGTAAAGTAGTTGGGAGCAGAGCCACTCCAGTAGAATTAAGTGGCAGAGAATGGAGATCCATCCATCTGCACCATCCTGCATGGCTTTGAGGATGACCTTCATATCATTTCCAAGGAAATCTGATCCCTGGCTAGAGAGAGATACTGGTCAAAGGTACACACTTTCAGTTATAAGATTAATAAGTTCTGGGTAACTAATGACTAGCATGGTGACCTACTGGGGCCAGGAGGTGAGGAAAATGAGATTATGGTCAAAAAGTTCAAAGTTGCAATTATATAGGATGAATAACTCTAGAGATACAACGTACATCATGATGACTATAGATTATAATACGATATCGCACATTGGAAATTTGCTAAAAGAGTAGATTTCAGGTGCTCTCACCACACACACACACACACACACACACACACACAAATGGTAACTATGTGAGGAGATCAGTATGTCAATTAGCTTGACTGTAATCATTTTACTATGTATATGTATATCAAAACATCATGTTGTACACCTTAACTGTATATAACTTTTATCTTATTAAAAATAAGTGTATAGGAACTAAAATTAGTTGCTGTTCTATTTTTTAAATGGGCCAAAAAATGTAAACATTCTATGAAAAATAATAATACTATATTGGATACTTGAAATTTGCTAAGAGTGGATGTTAAGTATTCTCACCATACACATACAAAATGGTAAATATGTGAGATGATCAGTGTGTTAATTAGATTGGTATGGTAATCAGTTCACAATGTGTACATGTACCAAATCACCACATTGTATACTGTAAAAGTATACAATTTTTATTTGTCAATTATAACTTTAAAAAGTTGGAAAAATGTTTATTAAAAGAACTAAAATATTGTCATAAAGAAAAAAGACTAAAAAAGAATCATGTCTTGACGGTCTCTAAAGCCCATTCACATTTTAACATTCCATAGTTCTAGAAGTCTGTATTTGTAAAAAAATAAATAAATAAGTAATTATATAAAAGAATTATTGAACTCTCTTGCAAAATAAAGGTAATACTCTTACTCGATAATATGGAAAACAACCATGAAATCCCTTGTAGGATTAATTCCAAGCAAACCTTGAAATAAAAACATTGGTCCTGTCACTAAAATGAACAAATAACCATAATTAACATTACTATGTGCCAATCACTGCTCTAAGCACATCGCATGTGTTAATCCTTCTAATAACCGTATATCCTGTTATTATCTCTATTTTTCAATCACAGAACTAAAAGCAGAGAACTGAAGTAACTTGCCCAAGGTCACTTAGCCAGTTAAGTGGCAGAGCTGAGCTTTGAACCTAACAGTGTGATTTAGACTGTGTACTCCAGATTTCTGTATTAAACATAGCTCACTGAAATATTAACCCATCTGCAATTTTCTTCATAGAACTATAGAAGGATAAAATGTTGGAGTTGGAATGACTCTTAGGAATCAATCTATTCCAAATCTTTCATTTTATAAGTAAAACCAATTTTAAAAGAAAAAAATAATATCTTGGCTCAGCTGAAAGTTCTACCAATTTCCCTAAAGTTTCTCAAAATGATTTCTATCAGGATTTTCAACTTGAAGACTTACATTTCTTTTTAAAAAGTAAAACAAGTATTAACTCAGAAAACATCAGACAAATAGAAGCTTTAAAACTTAGAGTAAATGATCATTAACTTAGGAGATTGTTTACATTTTGTTGTGGTAAGTTTTCCATTCAAATCATCTGATTATCAAAACAAAACAAAACCCTACTGTAGTTAGGGAATAAGACATAACAGGTTGTACATTTCTGAGTGATTATTGTTAAAACGCCCAGGGCCAAGAATTTTTCAGCCACCCAAGCAGTACAGTAATTTTCCTGGAGTTCAAAGCCAGGAATGTACACATGAATTAAGTTCTATCATTAAAATAATTTTTTTAAGCTCTCATTTGTTCAAGTTTGGATGTCTGACATCATTAAGAACCAACCAAAGAATGAGTGTTCTGGTCAACCAGAGAAGCTGAGAACTAACCTTGAGAGCCTGAAGAATCAAGGTATTTCTTCTTAAGGAGCCGACATGTAACAAGTTGAGTTTTGGGGAGTGCTTCTATGATATACCATTGTTTCAGGAGAAAACTAAATTTCATGCTGCAGATAAAGCATGATGCCTATGGATTATTTTTTCTAGAGAGCTGAAACTGTCTCAAGACAGATTCAGCAGATTGATTTCCAGTGTGAAAAACCCAGGCAACCCCAGTCACTTGTTTTTCCAAGGGCCTTCAGCTCAAAATAATCAGTATTACAAAGTGCATATTTTGGGACTGACATGCCTTGAATTCCTTCAACTGTTACCATCCATGTTTGGATCTAAGGCTTCTTGTAGTTTTATGATTCTTCTGAGCTGATTTTGGCCCTTGACCATTGTGCACTGCAGTGCTAAGACAGTGTTTTGAGTTACTTAGTTCCTCTGCTGGCCTCCTTAGAACTTTAGGATTGACCATGAATTATCTTCCTTTAAACTTCTCTTGAAGCTCATCTAGAAACTTAGAGTCCTTTAAGATACTCTTTTCAGGGACAGGCGCCTATTCTAGCTTTGGAAAGGAATTTGGAATTGTCTAAGCCTTCAGTCTCAAGGCATGGTCTGTATCTCCATTACACACTTAAACAGCTTTATCTCTATGTGGGGACCTTTCCTCTTAGGTCCCAAGAGGCCACTGGGTTTCTGCTTTACCAGAAATAACCAAAGAGCAATCAATCATCTCTCTAATGATGAGCATTTGCTTCTCTTAGAATATTTTCATGTGCTTTTGTTTTGCATTTTTCTATTTTAGCTTCAATACAGCATCATAATGTATCTTGTAAAGATATTTTATTTAACTAATAGGAATCCAAATTTAAGTTAAATTGAGCTTCTTGCTGAGCTGGAAACACAACACAACAGGGGTGAATGTTGCTGTTCTTTTCTTTCTTTCTTTTTCTTTCTTTCCTTTTTTTTTTTTTTTTTTTTTTTTTTGCTGATTAATTTCAGGACATGAGACCCCAAAATATGCACTTTGGTATATTGAAAGTGTTGAGCTAAAGGCACTTGAAAGACAGAAAATGCAGGAACAGGCTTTCTAGGATCTTCCCTTATCCACCTAAGGACAGAACCTCCAAAATGAACTCAACTGTTATGGATCCTGTCCCAGGAGCTTTATCAACCATTGACTCATCACAGGCGAAGAGACTAGATATTGCCACCACACCCAAACTTTGTCACAAACTGTCACATCACCTATCCTGTTCATTCCACTCATCTTCCCTAAAAACCATCTGCTCTCCCCTAAATTGCCTACATCCCTCCCTCCCTTCCCCTACACAAGCTGTCAAATCTCACCACTGTTTGGGGTGTACACTGTTTTCCTATGACGCCCCTATATATGTAATATTAAAGATTAACAAATTTGTATACATTTTCTTCTGTTAATCTGCCTGCTGTCAGTTTATTTCATAGACCCAGCTGTCAAATCTAGGAGAGAAGAAGAAAAGTCTTTCCTTCTCTACAAAGACAGGAAGAAAGAGGAATATGATGACATCAATAAATGTACCCCGTTGTCAGTGAGTAAAAGAATGGACATGTGTGCATGAGGTTGATTCGCCCACCCACCACATTATTAAGTCCATGGTGTATCTTATAACTGTGGCCTCTCAGAATCCTGGAAATATAACAGCTTCTTCTCCAGCCTGCTAAAGTGCTTGGAATTTCCATCATTTAAGCTTTGGGAAGTTCTGGTTTCAATAGGAATGTTTCTCAAGAAATATAACAAAATAACACATTGCCATCTTTTTTTGAAAATGAACACGATTTACCTTAGATTCGCCAGTCCCCAAAAACAGTCCCCTGAAAAAGTGAATACCAAAATCCTTTTTTATGGAGATGGGGGGAGGGACAAAGAGAAGGGGTAAAGAGGGAGAGGAGGCAAGATTGGCAAGGAGACAAAATTATGGGCACTCCAAACACAACTGAGGGAATTCAAGCACAAGTGAAGAGAAAATGGAAGTATCAAAGGCCAATCTTCACAATGGTTGTACTATTCCAAATAAAAGCTAATTTATTTCAGTTAACACCCAGCTTACTGCTAAACCCAACGCTGCGTACCATTTGGTTGTAAGCAGCACTCATTTCAGATCCGTCATGGTTCATATCATCAACAATCAACAGCAATCTCCACAGAAACAGACATGAAACCAAAAATTGAATATTTATATTCATAATGTAAAATAAAATAATTTTTCCCAGTGTTTCAGCCAGGTATTGACAGGAAATTAAACCAGAATTCATGGGGGAATGAATTTTCTGACAGGTTTTAAGTTCAGTATCCCATAGTTTCAGGCAAAATGGAATAAAAGAACTCTTCTTGGCATTAAACCAACTCCCTCCCTTCTACTGGAAGGTCTCTGTTCCTGTTAAAAGTGACTCACTGGATTACCTCAGTTAAGTCCCCTTACCCCGGTGGGTCTTTGTTTCTCTACTCATCCCCAGATAATGCCTACAAAAGATCTGAGGTTCCTAGATAAGTACCATTTCAGGAGAATTTGGCATTTATATCATGATGAAATCTATATCATCATCGCAATTCTTGTCAGTATAGCCCAAAAAGAGCTTCCATTGTGTTCTCAGAACTAGCCTTTGAAAGTGGGAACATTACTTTTCGGTAATCTCGAAGTTCAGCCAAGGGTTATTAAAATTTGAAGCAGGAGGGGCACCTGGGTGGCTTAGTGGGTTGAGCGTCCGACTTCGGCTCAGGTCATGATCCCACAGTTCATAAGTTCGAGCCCCATGTTGGGCTCTGCGCTGACAGCTCAGAGCCTGGAACCTGCTTCGAATTCTGTGCCTCCCTCTCTCTCTCTGCCCCTCCCCCAAGTATGTTCTGTCTGTCTGTCTCTCTCTCAAAAATAAACATTAAAAAAAATTTTTTTTAATTTGCAGCAGGATTCAAAGCTACCCTGCTACACTGCCATACTTACAAAAGGCTGTTTCAAGATACGTTTAATATGGATCTTTCTTTGCAACACAGCACAGTCCTGGAGAAAAACGAAGAATGGTGCAACGGACACAAAATGTCTGATTTTCGTTTGACGCATGATTGCCAAGCCCTGGAATTCCACACACTCTCAGAAATACTACATGGCTGTATCTTGATTAAGAAAAGCTCATGAACTACAGTGTGTGTTGAGTCAGAGTCAGGTTCCCTTCCCAACTGTCATATCTGCTTCTCTTTCATCTGGTTTCTCTTGCTCCCTGCCCCCCCCCAACTTGGGATGTCCATCTTTTTATTACGTGGCATAAGTGTACAGGCTGCAGACACAGTTGTACAGGCTAACTCCAGGTGGTCACGTGCTCACTGTGTGTGATTTGTGACCTATGAAGGCTGGCACCACAGTGAAAACGGCACATAATTCGAGACTTCTTCAAACATTCCATATAATCAAAGCTCAGTTTTCCTCTAAGGAAACAGGTTTTTTCCTCCTATGTGTCCCCTAGATGTTAATAACCATACTTTCCTCTTTACAGAGTTCTATTCATCTTGACGAAGTCTATCACGGAAACTAAAGTCCCTTGCAAGGCTTTGGGGCTCTCAAACTTTGGGTCTCAACACATTCCACCAATCTCTCCAAATTTTATATCTCTTTTCCTATATGGCGTGTCTCCATTCCTCTTCTACCCTTTCCTTCTAACGTACCGCCAAGAAGAATTCCTATTGGTTTTGCCCACATGCTAAATATCAGAAAGGAAAATGTATACAGCCAGAGCCCTGACTCTGAAGACAGAAAGGACAGTAAACACTGGGGGAGGGCAGGACCGAGTATGTCTCCTCAACAGAGACAGTCACTCCATCAGAATGGAAACAAGAGGACAGAGCAAAACTGAGGGCTACAGATCACTCCTGCACCTGATCGCTACCTCGTCACTAATCCCGGCAGGCAGGTGGCAGCTTCCTTGGGACACTATGGTCATGGTCTTTCAGGCTTATTACTCCTGCTATTGCATTGTGAGCTCTCAAACCAGGCAGTAGACACGGCCCAGAAGGCACAATGGCAGGTACAGGATGGGTTGGGGGTCAGAGCCAGACGGACATGAGACAGAGCAGGTACCTTCTCTTTCCCAAGGAGCCCAAAGAGAGAGTGGTCTCAGGACTGAGGATGGTCATTCACATACACCATCTTTTATCATCTCTCCTAGCCCGGGAAGTTCCCTGAGGATGTCTGTCTGGCTCCCAAGCCCAATTCTGCTGCTGCCCAGTGTCCACAGTTGGACTAACTGACTGCCAGGTGTTTGCGAGGCTGGGGGTCAGGGTAGAAACAGGGGCCTTGGGATTTCAAATCTTGGGGGATCTTTTCTGAGAGTAATAATAATTAAGACTCAACAGCGTATACCTTGGAGTAAACAGGCCCAGTCCCAGTCGCCGCTCTGTCGCTGGCTGACTGTGTAGACTTTGGGCAAATGGCTTAAGCTTCTTACATTTCAATTTCTTCGGCTTCAAAGTGGAGTTGTTGTCAGGTTTAAATGGCAGAAAGCACTTCACACAGTTAGCCCAGAGAAGGGCACGTAGTCCGAACTTCATAAACATTATCACATTCGCTATCCATTGTTTGAGAGTTGGCAGCCATTTGTGAATGAGGAGTTTATGCCAGGAAGTGTAAGAAGACATACCAGGAGGTCTGGAATTGTCAAACGTCCCAGCCATCGTTTTCTTTTCTTTTCTTCTTCTTTTTTTTTTTTTTTAGTTTTTTTAATGTTTATTTTTGAGAGAGAGAGAGACAGAGAGAGAGAGAGGCAGAGTGCGAGCAGGGGAGGGGCAGAGAAAGGGAGACACAGAATCTGAAGCAGGCTCCAGGCTCTGAGCTGTCAGCCCAGAGCCGGATGCGGGGCTCAAACCCACAAACCGGGAGATCATGACTTGAGCCGAAATCGGAAGCTCAACCGACTGAGCCACCCAAGCGCCCCCCAGCCATTGATTTCAAATGGCCAGCACCACCAGCCCTGGAGAGTTGGTCACAACTGACTCTCTCCTCTAAGTCTCCTTTTGCCAAAAAAGTGCCACCTTCCACCCAGCCCCCATCCCAGTCTCTGCAGGTCCCTACTGGAGATAGAAGCACATTTTTCTAATTCCAAAACTGGGCTACGTAAGCTGACAAGTTTAGTTAAGTGTAGAAGGGGACAAGGCACAGAATATCTCAATCTGGTTCTAGTTTAGCTATTCTAGGAAATGGGCCAAGGGGGACCGCCCCGGCAGTAAAAGTGCCTAATGCCTCTCCCTCCACAGTGCATGCACCTCCACCGTCCAGGCGGCTGACACCTATCCCCACAAGACACCCTTTGGGTAAAGACGGTAAGTTACCCCGCTATTTAGTAAGGGCTGCGGTGGGTAAAAAGCATTTGTCAGCCGTCCGCACCTTGGCATTAACTAATTGTCAGGATCTGAAAAGACACCTAAAAAGGTCTTACGGGGACATGGCATGGAGAGTAAGGGACTAGAAGTGATTTCTAAACTGCAATCCTACCTGAAAGTGGCATCACCTGAGCACCGGTGTGCAGAACCGGAAAAGGGGCAATGAATTAAGTGCAGGACAGGGTTGATAGCTGCTCTCATTCTTCTTCACCTAAGACTGGTTTTGCCCCTGCAAATGTCAAGGCTCTGGGGCCTCAGGACGTCACTTCGGACCTGCATCCCACCAGCGTGGGGTCCGGGAGGCAGCAACGCGGGCGTGGGGGCCGAGGGCCGTGACGCTTCTTGTTCTCGAAATCCCCGCCGGGGCCCAGAGCAGGGCGCTCCCCTACGAGCTCATCACGTGCACAGCCCCAGCTTTTCAAACCCGGCCCCGAAGCCTGCGGTCCCGGACGCCGGGGTGGTTTTTAGGGTTTTCTTTCTTTATTATTTCCCTTCTTGTTCTCCACAGTTGGTGATTTTCTGCAGAAAAACGGCTGAGAAAAAAAGAACCTATTTCATTTCCAGTTCCCATCACCGCGATTTCCACATGGATGTGACGTTGGGCCAGCTTCCGAAATGCCCAGGTGACTCACAGGGGTACCCCGGGGACGGAGCGCAGGAGTTTCTCGCGCCGAGGGCGGGACGGGGCGGGGCGGAGCGGAGCGGGGCGGGGCGCCGCTCGCCTCCTGCGCCAGCTGTCCCTCCAGCGCCTCCCGCGCCTCCTGTGCGTCCCGCGTCCTCTGCGTCCCCTGCGCCCCCTGGCGGCGCCGGCGGCTCTAGGAGTCACGTGACTGGAAAGTCCCTGGGTGGAAATCCCCCGGCTCTCCGTCGGCGGGGTAAAACAGAAAGGGAAAAAAGAGAACTGGCAGTCTGCAGCCTTCGCAGCGGGCCAAGTGCAGCGAGCTCGGAGCCCGCGGGGGCGGAGCGGTGACAGCAGCCGCCGGGACAAGTGCGGCGGCGGTGGCGGCGGCAGCGGGCGCGATCCACACCCCCGGCCAGCCCGGCCAGCGAGCAAGCGCCCGGCTCCGGCGTCCATGGGGCGCCTCCTCCGCGCGGCATCGATCCCCGCCTGCGGCGCGCGCCTGCCCTGACCTGGACTTGGGACTTAGGAAGAGGACCGCGCGGCCGGGACAGGTAACCGCCGCGTCTGCCACCGGCTCCGCGGGGCCAGGGCTGCTGGTGCGTAATTGCCGGCGACTCGCGGGCTGGCTTCGTCTAGCTGGCATGGATGGGTTTTGCAGCGGTGCTGGAGGGAGGGTGTGCGCATTGTAGCTTTTGAAATGGTGCTAGTTGAGGTGGCCGCGCCAGATGTTGGGGTGACAGCTCTGGATTCGTCCAGCCAGCTGGTCCTTTTAAATACTGCCAAACACTTAAGCTGCAGCTGACTGGTGGCGAATCGTCTCCGGACTGGTAGATCGGTGGTCGTTGGTGCTTTGCTCCTTTCCGTGCCTTTTTTAATTTTTAAATCAGCCTCTGCATGCTTTGGGACACGTAGACCTTGCAGAACCGCTGTGGCCTCTTCCCAGATTGTGCAGAACCAGCCCACCGCCGGGTGGGGTGTCGCAGAGGCAACAAAACCGGGCGGGGGTGGGGGACTCAGCCAGCCTGCCTGTCCAGGGACAGCTTGCAGACGCTCCGAGTTAAGTGCGGGGAGGTGGGTGGGGTCGAGGGACCCGGGTTCATCTTTTAAGCGTTAAGACAAGCGTGCGCGTCGAAGTGGGTCGTTGGCCTGCTTTTCGGGTGCTCCGGTTTACAGCGTTCTGCAGGCCCCTGCCCCAGCCCCTACCCCACAGTCAGACAGTCTTTGTCAGCCCGGGTCGTCCCACATCCTGCCACCTGGCCTCTCAGGAAAGCAGTGGTATTAAGTAAGGAAGGAGCTCAGCTCTTTTGAGACCACTTTGTTTTCAGTTCTCCCTGCCTCTGATCTTGGAAAGCTGATCTGGTCTAGTGTCTGGGGGCAGCATTTGGAGAAAACCATTGTTCATTAAACAGCCCTCTGGGGACCACAGCCCCAGTGTCCCCTGTTACTGAGCAGCCAGTTACTGCTCCCTTCTCACAGTCTAAGGTGCTTCTTTGAGCTTGTTACAGTTCCTTGTGCAGTTTTTGAAGTTTTGGAGGGATACTTTTCCTGAAGTTCGGGTGAGGTATTTGTTGATAAAAAGTCAGTAAGGTAACAAACGCAAAAGTAATGTTAAGGGTAATAGCATACATCTTTACCTGTAAAGACATTACAATCACAGGTCAGGAAAGTTTCTTCTTTCATTTTAAGCATGGAGAAGTCCAAGAACCGGGAGCCTGGACTGTGCGTTTTGATTCTTTTAAGGAGGCAGTTCTGCAGGCTGTGCAAGGCCAACCCTGTGAATGAGATGACCTTGAGCCATCCAGTATTGACATCTGCATGTCTTGCCTATGCTTTACAGAGCTCTCGCTATTCACTATTTGAGGTCTTTGCTGAAAGATTTTTTAAGTCAGAAGAGAATAATAGAAGACTCAGAAAAACAAAAAGGCAGCACTTAGCTGTTTCAGATCTTTTACCTTCCCGCCTCTTCCCCCTCTGAGAGCAGCAGGCATTTGTGGGAACAACCTGTGTTGTGGGAATAGCGAGGGGCAGGTGTTGGAAGATGTGGCATCTAGGCGAAGCTCTCTGCCCTGGATGGCGTGGAGCATGAGCAGGACCTGCATTTCTGTTGACTTGGCTGCAGACAGAGAATGGGGTCAGCTTTGATTTTTTTAGACCCAGCATCAGGCATGGCACTCGACCTTCAGCAGGTGGTCAGGCAGCGCTTGTTGAGTGATGAACAGATGAATGAGTGACATCACGAGACTTTTTGTCATGCCGCAAAGCAGAAATGTGTGTGAGGTTTTTGTCCCTTCATTGTGCTTGGGGTCCTGTTATAATTTTGCCCATTTCCACCTTCAGCGAATGTCTGATGTCAAAAGGAAATGTTATCAACTGACCCAGAGAATAACGTCTCCCACGCCTCACTGGCAATCAGAATAGGAATCCTGATCCAAAACTATCACCAGAAAATCCTCAGGAGCAACCTCAGGGTCCTCTAGTCCAAGCTTTCTACTTGGAGTGGGCCACAGGAATTTAAACCACTTTATCAATGGGTTTAAGAGAGCCTACTCCCACGTAGGAGTGGCTTCCCTAAAATCTAGGTTTCTTCTCACTCGTAGATAGGCTTAAGGTCTTTCTCAACTGAAAGCTTGCCCAGTCAAATGCTACGATACAGGAGTGAGATTAACAATCCCCATGAAACTTCCTAGGGAATATCTTCATGCTGTAAAACCATCCTTGTCTCATCTTGGAGACCAAGATGTATTGTGACGCAGACCTCCGGAGACTTAGGAACGAGAGCTGGCTTTCCACACAGTTACACACTGCAAAGATCCCACGTTGCATCAATTCACCACATCCCATGCTGTTGGCATGGGTCGTGGATGCCGGGGTTTGCTCCGTCTTCTCTCATTCGTCCTGAGTGTCGCCCTGGCTGAAACATCTTTCCTCATCTGCTTCCAGACTTTCACTTCTTTCCACCAGTGGGTCACGCTTAAAGATTTCAGAGTGAAGACAGGATGGGAAATGCATCCAAGTGTTGGTTGGTACCAGGAGGATGATCATAAATCCAGTTGGCAGTTGGAATAATTGAGCTCTAATGCCTGCCCTTCTATTATTGTTATTGTTCTGTTTTGTCTTCTGATGCTGTAAAGTTCAATGGAGAGGTTCTGAAAGATTGCATTTTGTTTGCTCTTAAAGTTGCAAAGCATCTTACTGGAAATAGGCTTTTTCCATTGGTTAGAACATATTCCGTTTTAACTCTACAGATATTATAATAAATTTTATAAATAAGCTCTGTATAAATATTTCACATTGGGGCTAAGGAGGAAACTTTAATCAGCAGCCTGTGTGACAACATAACATTTCAAGATTTTTCACCAAACATTTACTTTCCAGTTTAGGGAGGGAGGGCTTACCAGAGATGAATCAAGGCTTTGCTAAGAGCAAGGGTTGCTCAGCAGTGGTCTTACGGGAGGAGCCACGGACTTGCCAGGACTACCTCGTGCCCGGCCCTGGCATGCAGGGCTCCTGAGATCCAGTGGCCGTGTCAGAGTGGCATCAGAATGAGATGGGGGCTCGTCGGTTATGAGGTGCAGTACCTGCTGCTGGGGACAGACGGGCTTGGCTCCCTGACAAACGTTACTGAAAACACGGGTTATTCCCCTCCTCCTCAGTACCCACTCTCCGCCTTCCTTCTCTTGTTTAGACTAATCTTTAAAAGTGATGTAACTTAAAACAGTCCAGTGTGAGTTAATCTTGGGGGCCAGCTAGTATCCTGGGACTAGAGGTGACTAAGATCTTTTGCCTACAGATTAGGGTAATGACAAGATCCAACACAGGGGTTTCCTGCAGCCAGGTATATAGGAGTGGTATCAAAGTCGGGCTAACGGAATGGGTTTTTTTTGCCCCCTCCTCTTCAGGTGTTGCAGAGCACAATGGCTGACCAACTCCTTCCCCAGGCTTTGTATTTGAGCAACATGCGGAAAGCTGTGAAGATACGAGAGAGAACTCCAGAAGATATATTTAAGCCTACCAATGGGATCATTCACCATTTCAAATCCATGCACCGATACACACTAGAAATGTTCAGAACTTGCCAGTTTTGCCCACAGTTTCGGGAGATCATCCACAAAGCTCTCATTGACAAAAACATCCAGGCCTCCCTCGAAAGCCAGAAAAAACTGAACTGGTGTCGAGAAGTCAGGAAGCTGGTGGCACTGAAAACGAATGGTAAGAAGCTTTGTCTAGGGGTTGGCCGCCACGGTGCTGGGTCCCCATTCATTAAATTCTGGTAGCACTAGCCCAAACTCAAGTCTCTTGAGACTGTAGACACTTCAGTGTAGAAACTCTATAATAGGCATGTGAGAAAAGCAAGCTTGCTCTGCCACTATTTTTATTAAGGATATTTTGTAGTCGTGTGTGTTAGCACAGCCACTGAGGCTTGAGGAGTGTGTTTCTAAACACAATGCCTCCTATTAGATGACTTATATATCTAATTCTTGTGACTGTCTGTCTAATCATTTGTAAAATACCCTTCCTTGGCCAGTAATGGAAACCTTGAAAGGCTTTAAGTTCAAAAGGAAAGCATGGTGTGAAAACTAGTATTACTATTATTGTCTCCCACTATCATTAGAAAAATGCTTGTGATGATGACCTTCCACTTCTTGAATTGATGGCATTGCATGGCTTAACCAGTGAATGGCTGTTGAGAACAAGAGGGTCCCCTGTTGTCTGCTCTACCCTTACCCAGGCTCTGTTGGCTTTGATCCCATGATATGAGATAGAATGATACTTGAGACTTTTAGCACAGACTTTAGGCCTCTACTTCATTATTTTCAGGGATTCCTAGTTCTGAATTTCTTGCTGCCTGTGTGTATCTGCCCAATGGCCCTTTACCACTAGTAGCTGTTTCCTGTTCTAAGCTTTACTGTTTTGTATTTTGATTATTTCCTTTGAGCAAGAGTGTGTATGTCATGAAAACCTCCAAGCGTACTGTTTCATGCAGATACAAAATCCTATATTATCATAAGCTAACTATCGCAAGAAGCAAATAGACTGTTCACGAGCAATTAAATGCTCATAGTCCAAGTGAGGACAGGACAGGTCCTTACATCAGGAACAGTCGTTCTTTAAGACCACCTCAATCCAAATAATACATCCAAGCAGAGGAGATCCTTGTTGACAAGGAGGTAAGAGTATTAGGTTAATTAACTTAGTTGGTACGTTATCTTTGGCTGTTTTGGAGTTGGGTAATGTGGAGTGATTGGAGATACGTATTTTGCTGTGTCCTGGGTGGTCTTGAGCATTACTTCAACATGTTGTCTATACTTTTGAAGCATAGATTCTTAGAAACAAAGGTAGAACGAAAACTGGGAATAGCCAGTGTTTACATTGTTCTTGGCCTTAAATCAAGTGATGCATAGAAGTGGGTAATTATGTTAAGTCATCATCAAGGGGTTTATATTCCTGACAGTTTGTGGTTTTAACTCTCTCTCCTGTTTTGTTACAAAAAAAAGAGACGCAGTGAACTTTGGGAGAGTTGGAAACAGAGAGATTCTGCCAAATTAGAAATGTGGTCAGGAGAGGAAAACTGTCTTATCCTTAACAGAGTAAACTGACGTTTTAGGTTGAATTTATGCCTTAAGAAAATAAATGTATATAAATAGTAAACACTTGTCTTGCAAAGATATGTCATTAAAGTCAGTAAAGGCTCATGCCACAAATAAAGCTGCAAAAGCAAGTGCATTTTGATACCATTTCCTGGGAAATAGGGATTTGGGGCCTCCAATCCTTGTATTTCCCCAGGTTCAAGAAAATTCCATAAATTTCTGGAAAAGGAAGAAAAGATATTTAGGGGAAGGGGAAAACAAAGTGACTTTTACTCTGGTTTTTATTAGCACCTTAAAAAAAAAAAAGAAAAAAAAAGAAAAGCACCTTTCCCCTCCAGGAGGGTTCTACAAAGTGAATGGTCTGTTTGGGGAGGGGGTGATTCACAAGTTTGCATTTGAGGATATGAGACTGTGGTGAATGAGGAAGGGAGTAGGTGGCATAAAATTGAAACTTCATGTGAAAAATTCCAGCGTCTATTGGCTACAGCGATTTCACTTGTATAATGAGTAGCCGGATTCCAGCTCACCCTGACCACACCCACTTGGAAAGTCCAGGGTGCACTTGGCTGTTTAAATGTCTACACACCAGAACAAAAAGTACAATAGCTGTTGCTCAATTGCTAGTCAAATAACTTCACGCTGGGGAATTCCAGATGTTACTTAGGGAATTTTGTACTGGTGCATCTCAATAAAGAACTGAAAGTAAGCGCAAGAAGAAGAGAAAAAAAAAAAAAAGCCTTATCTTTGCTCTAGATTTTGCAAAGGGGAAATTTCAACAGAATGCAATCGTTGCCACACTTCTGCCAAGACAAAAGACTGAGCGATCTTTTTTTTTTGCTCGTTTGTCTGATTATTTTATTTGGCTAGTCTTTCTATGTGTGTAAATCGCAGGGACGCTGGCTGTAAATATGTATAGTTGAAGGGTTTTCTTCGTTGTGTGTTTTTTTTTTTTACAGTTTGGCTCTAATTGAAATCTGATAAAAAAAAATTTTTAAAAGCTTTTATAGCCCTACTTGTGGAGTAATGTAAGAAAACAGGTGAACTTTATAAAAACAACTGTGCATTTGCCTAAAGAGAGTAAGGAGTTAACTTTTTTGGTATTGAACATTCCCCCCAAACGTGTATTGTTGGAGGGTTGGGAAAAAGGCAGTCTCTTGAATTGTGGGTTGTGACCTGTGAAAGGAACAAATTAATGGAATAAAGTTAGACCTGTCTTTTTCTCAAAATGCTCAAAGGCAGGCCGGTAGTAGGTAATTCAGTGTTCTCAATCCCACTTTATAAACCCAGAGAGGAAACTCCCAGGCCTCAAAGTCTTCGGTGGAATGGTCAAGTCATTTACCACTGAGTCATAGCCAGACAGTCCCTGTCTAGTAAACGGAGCCAGGCCAGCTTCCTGATTTGTGCATATTACGCCGTGTGTTCTCTCTAGAGCCAGAGAGGAATAGTGCTAGTGTCTTCGCCAAAACATCAAGGAATGCTAGAAAGGGACGGACTTTAGAGATTATAATCCAATGCTCTCTCGTTTCACAAAGAGAAACAATACTCACAAGCTGAGGAATTTCCCCCAAGGTCACACCTAAACCAGTTAGGGCAGAGCTAGGCTAGAACCAAGGTCCCCTGATAATCAGTCCCTGACTCCTTTGCTGAGTTGGTGTCAGTCATTAAAAATAAGGGTGAAAAGAATGGTTTTTTTCCTTAAAGCTGTCATTAGCTTGTGAAGTGTTCTCAGCGAGTCCTTTGACTAAGAAATTAAGCCATTTTGCATTTCTCACACGCCTGCCCTATTCAGCATGGCGCTAGTGTGTTCTAAAAACCTTTGCTAGGTCTTTGATGTGTGTTGCTTCTGTCCTCAGGTGATGGAAACTGCCTCATGCACGCTGCTTCTCAGTACATGTGGGGTGTCCAGGACACAGACTTGGTCCTGAGGAAGGCACTCTTCAGCACTCTCAAGGAGACAGATACGCGCAACTTTAAATTCCGCTGGCAGCTCGAGTCTCTTAAATCTCAGGAGTTTGTGGAAACGGGGCTTTGCTACGACACTCGGGTATGTTTTGGCCCCCCATTAAGGATCCGCTGATAGAGCTCCTTGGTGGGAAAGGGTCCGTCAGCCCAGCGCCCTGGTCTCAAGGAGCTTATGATTTACAGTCAATGGAAAACACCAGAAACCTCCAATGGGGTGAACCTGAGGCTGTTGTCACTGCAGAGGGGCTTCCGGAGAGCAGATTCCCAGCCGTGGCATCTCTGCCTTTTAGCAGAAGGGCTTCTTCTGTTCATGGCCTTGCCTTTGGTGTTTTCGGTCACTTTCCAATTTGATAGCCCCTCTGCATGCTATACTGAGCCTGCCGATCAAATTCAGACGTGGGCCTCCCTGTTCTCAGTTCCCAGGCCTGGAAGTTTTGCGTACATTTGGATAAGGGGCGTTGGTGCTGTGCCTCATGAGGGAATTTTTTTTGAGAACAGGTGCTGTCCCCGTCCTCCCCCACTTCTTAAGTTTGCCTTCTAGTGGAAAAAAGTGAAGGAAGAACACCAAAATGGGGAAAAAAGGGTGATCATTTGAATGATGATTTCCAGAAAGGGGAAAAGCAAGCTGAGTTACATAAATGAATAAGTAGAGAGCGAAGTCAGACTGCGTTTTTAATGCATAGAACATTCATTCAACCGTGGTTTTCCCTTCACCCCTTCTCCTTAGAATTGGACCGATGAGTGGGACAGCCTCATCAAAATGGCATCCACAGACACCCCCGTGGCCCGAGGCGGACTTCAGTATAACTCACTGGAGGAAATCCACATCTTTGTCCTTTGCAACATTCTCAGAAGGCCAATCATTGTCATTTCAGGTGAGATGCCTGCAGATCGCTTTATTTGTATTTGAGTGCTTTTCAGCTTTAATGCTTTAGCCCTTAGGAAAAATGCAGGCTACCTAAGTCACAGGCAACAGCAGCTTGAAGAGAATTTGGTGAAAATCAGCCGAGGGCCTCATTTCTCTTTCTCCTTCCCTACCCAGACAAAATGCTGAGAAGTTTGGAATCCGGTTCCAATTTTGCTCCTCTGAAGGTGGGCGGGATTTACTTGCCTCTCCACTGGCCCGCCCAGGAATGCTACCGATACCCCATCATTCTCGGCTACGACAGCCAGCACTTTGTACCCCTGGTGACCCTGAAGGACAGCGGACCTGGTGAGAAAACTGAGCATGAATTCACACTT
Source organism: Cryptoprocta ferox (assembly GCA_028646485.1). Taxonomy (NCBI): domain Eukaryota; kingdom Metazoa; phylum Chordata; class Mammalia; order Carnivora; family Eupleridae; genus Cryptoprocta; species Cryptoprocta ferox. The sequence goes on along the minus strand of CM053577.1, from coordinate 26,431,617 downwards.
GTAACTGCTGGCAGATACTGGGACACCCTGTTCCCCCTGAACACCAGGCTCTTTTAGGCCTTATTACAATCGCCTCCTTTGCATTTATTGGTTTTTGTTTGAATACAGTGTTCTGTTCTGTACCTGATTAGCAACACTCATGCGATGGTGGTAATCATAACACCTGCTATCTTTGTGTTTGGCCTAGAAAGTACTTTCGAAAAGGAGATATATGTATCATATTACTACTGCCATTGATACATGACCGTGTAAGGCACAGAGGCCTGGCATAGAGCAGCTAAATGTCTGTCAGGTTAGCTCTTATGATTATATCTTCCAGTGGAAGAAGCAGTGTGCTGAGCGCTTTAGGGACGTTATTTTCTTTCATTTCATCCTCACAGCGTCCTTATGGGCTGTAAGCATCGGTAGCCTTGTTTTACAGATGAGAAGCTCAGAGAGGTTAAATAACTTGCCTCATGTCACAGAGGATTCAAACTCGGATCAGTCTGATTTTGAATTGTGGGAACAGAGGATTCAAACTCGGATCAGTCTGATTGTGAATTGTGGGGACTTAACCAGTGAGATCCACTGCCTCCAGAATGCTTGATACTCCCCTGAGCTTCCTGAATAAAGCATTGGACGTTAGAGTTTAGTATAGTTTGTCCCACCATCTGAGTTTGACCGTGGCTAGCTCGTACTTTTCCACTCTTGAGTTGTGTCCTTTCTGTGTTTTCAAAATTTAATCGTCACATACACGGCCTCACGCGGAATCTCATTTAGCGGAATCACATGTTGCTGACGCGTTGTTTCCTTCCTCCAGAAATCCGAGCTGTTCCACTTGTTAACCGAGAGCGAGGAAGATTTGAAGACTTAAAAGTTCACTTTTTGACAGATCCTGAAAACGAGATGAAGGAAAAGCTCTTGAAAGAGTACTTGATGGTGATCGAAATCCCCGTCCAAGGCTGGGACCATGGCACCACCCATTTGATCAATGCTGCAAAGTAAGAGTTTATTCTTAGCGCTCTCCTCCATCATCCTTAGCTGTTTGTACTTCAGCCACATAAGCTGATGCCGCCCCAGAGCGCAGCAATAAAGCTATGTGAAGCCAGTTTCCTCCAGTGCGAAACAAATCCAGAGTTGTGTCCATGAGTCAGAGAGGGTGACTGGAGGCAGTACTAACTTGGGTTTCACATGAGAACAAGTATCATATATGATATGAGAACAATCATTATGATGTATCCATAATGATTTTCCTGCCTACCTGGATGCTGATGGTCAGAACTGTGGCTTTTAAGTACACAAAACCAAGGGTAGTTTTGTTTTGTTTCGTTTAATGGCCCTAGGAGCAGGCCAGCAAGTGAAAATCCCTGGAAACAAAGGCCTTTTTCTCTTGGCGTCTTGGTCAGGACAGACACATCAGTCACAGGCTGGGTTGTAGATTGTGTTTATACAGCAGCCGTGTGATTTTGCCAACGTGGAAAGCGAAGGAAAGACGAAGAGGGCACACTGTGCACGTATCCAAACCTTAAACACTGGCTTTATGTTAGAGAGATGCCTGTTTCTTAGGACTTGCAATGTGCAAGAGAGGACCATGAAGGCGTGTGAGAATCAGTTTCTCCAAGTGGAGATGAACAAATTACAGACGATCAGAAGTCAGCGGACAGTGCCTTGGGGTGTGTCTGCCGCTCCGTGACCGAGAGTAGCAGTTAATGCTGGGAGAGACCAGGCACAAGTTTAAGAATTACTAACAGCAACACACAGGACACAAAGTCCCGAAGTAGTTTGAACTATAGAGTAGACTAGTCCCAAATGAGTATGCTGAGTAATGTGTTACTAGAAATTTGATCTCTGAGGAGTTAAAAAGTAAAAGTGACTTTTTAAAAGAGGACCAGAGTGATTACGTATAGAGGCAGCCCCAGAATAGCCCTTTCTTTGGAATTATCTGTAACTGGGGGTGGTGCAAGATTGATTAAATAAGACTGTGGTTCTTGAAATAATGGAGCCTTCTTAGCAGTGTTGGACTGTGCTAGACGTGCAAACTCTTTATCGTAGGCCTGCATTTCGGCGAACGGTTATCAAGTTATTGCTGTAATCCCCATGCTAAAAGTTTTGTCCTACAAGCTAATGATGTGAAGCCATGTGTGTCTGTGTGTGTGCACGTCATCTCATATTTTGCCTTTTGACCTTTAGGCTGGATGAAGCTAACTTACCAAAAGAAATAAACTTGGTCGACGATTATTTTGAACTGGTCCAGCACGAGTACAAGAAGTGGCAGGAGAACAACGAGCGAGAGCGGAGAGAGACGCATGCCCAGAACCCTTTGGAACCTTCCGTGCCCCAGCTCTCTCTCATGGACGTAAAATGTGAAACGCCCAACTGTCCTTTCTTCATGTCCGTGAACACCCAGCCCTTGTGCCACGAGTGCTCCGAGAGGCAGCAGAAGAACCAGACCAAGTCCTCAAAGCTGCACTCCAAGCCAGGCTCCGAGGTGCTCCCTGGCATGGCACCCGGGGCCTCCCGGGGTGAGGCCTATGAGCCCGTGGGCTGGAACCCCGAGGAGCCAACTGGGGGGCCTCATTCGGCCCCTCCAACGGCGCCCAGCCTTTTCCTGTTCAGCGAGACCACCGCCATGAAGTGCAGGAGCCCCGGGTGCCCTTTCACACTGAACGTGCAGCACAACGGATTCTGCGAGCGCTGCCACCACGCCCGGCAGCTTAACGCGGGCCACACCTCGGACAGCATGAGGCACTTAGACCCCGGGAAGTGCCGGGCCTGCCTGCAGGACGTCACCAGGACGTTTAATGGGATCTGCAGTACTTGCTTCAAAAGGACTACGGCGGAGCCCTCCTTGGGCCTCAGCTCCAGTGTCCCTCCTTCCTGTCACCAAAGGTCCAAGTCGGACCCCTCGCAGCTCATCCAGAGTCTCTCCCCACATTCTTGCCACAGAGCCGGGACCGAGGCTCCCCCTGCCTGCCTCTCTCAGGCCCCACGGACTCCAGGGGACAGGACAGGGACGAGCAAGTGCAGAAAAGCCGGCTGCATGTATTTCGGGACTCCAGAAAACAAGGGCTTCTGTACGCTGTGTTTCATCGAGTACAGAGAAAACAAACGTGAGTGAAATGATTGATTCCCTAACTCCCCGTTTCAAAAGCCCCTTCTAGAAGCGGTTTCGTTCCTGAACTTCAGGAAGGCAGCCCCTCTGGGCGATGGGGTCAGGTGCGGCCGTGCCAGCCCCATGTGGAGGCAAAAGGCCCAGAAAACCACCTTCCAAAACTCTATAGCGCCTCGTAGATAGCATCTGTAGAATTTGTTTTCCCGAGGCCCATTCAGTGTCTGGCATTTATAAGGTAGAGTTTAAACAAGACTTCTCTGGAAACTTAGATGTAGTGGAGAAAACTCAAAATCTGAAGCGCAGTCGCTGGGGAGAGGGAAGTCTCCATTGACGTGGTAAAAATCTAATTGGAAAGAGGGACGGGCCATTAATGCCTCCGCACAGTGACTGTGCATGGCCAGCGCAGCATGTTCAAAAGTGAGAGATTTGTAAAGTCCAAGTTGTTTCAATAATGGCACCATTACTGGTTTTGACCTGGCGGCATCTATAAAAGACCGCGCTCCTGGACGCACTGCAAGCTGCCCGCATCTGTGTCCGAAACCTGTTTGTTTCTCTAACGGCAGCGTCTCTGTCTGCTTGGAGACCACCCGTGGGGCACTGATTGGCACCAACTCTCTTTTAGATTTTGTCACCGCTGCAAAAGCTGGTCCCACGGCCCCCCGGTTCCAGAATGGCGTCCCCTGCCTGGGGAGGGAATGTGGCACTCTCGGAAGCACCGTGTTTGAAGGGTACTGTCAGAAGTGTTTCATCGAAGCGCAGAGCCAGAGATTTCACGCGGCAAAAAGGACCGAAGACCAACTGGTGAGACATTTTGAGGTCCTTCCCCCTCCCCGGCAGGCCAGCCCTCCTTGCTGCCCAGCTGTGACAAGCAGACTTTGCTCCCTATTCAGGGGGAAGAATGGGAGGGGGGTGGTGTCACTGTGCCCTCCCCCACCCCCACCCTGGGGTTGGAAGTGCAGTAGCAACTCTTGATTCCCACGGCTGAAGTATACTTTAGAATGCATTTAAAAAGTAACTAGGGGCACCTGACTGGCTCAGTCTGTAAAGCGCCCAACTCTTGGTTTCTGCTCAGGTCAGAATCTCACAGTTTCCCAAGTTCTGAGCCCCGCATCGGGCTCTGCACTGATAGTGTGGAGCCAGCTTGGGATTCTCTCTCTCTCTCTCTCTCTGCCCCTCCCCCACTAGCGCTGTCTCTGTCTCTCTCAAAACAAATAAATAAAAACTTTTAATAAATAAATAAATAAAATAAAAAGTAAATAAAGCCAGCCAGAGATTAAAACCTCATAAAGCCTCCAAACAGCCAGATGCCGACCAGAGACTTCTTGAATTTGTAGTAGAAGCACAAGCCTCTAAGAGGCTAGCAGACTTCTTCAACTAATCGTTTCCCAGGAGATAGGCAAGGAGGCAGAGTGTCCCAGGCACCTCCACGCAATGGCCTGTAGGAAAAGCAAGCTCTGGCTGATGGATGCCATTATAGAATGGCAGGGAGTTTGTCTAAATAAAAGGGCAGCTTATTATTCATCCGGGCAGAGGCAAGCTGGGCCAGCGCTCACAGGCCCCCGGGTGAGGCTTGGGGGTTCCACTCGGCCTCCCCGGGGCGAGGCCCGCTTTCATGGGACCAGGAGGAAGCGTCCACGGAGGGCTCCTGATCACAGGCTGCCCGCGGAACTCCGGTGCCCTGGGTCGGGAGGCTGCTCTTGGCTCTTTGTAGAACCCACGCTGTCCAATGAGATTGCCCCCTTGCTGTTTCCGAGCAACGGGACAAAGCGTTGCCTCTGTTCTTCCCACTCAGAGATCGAGCCAGCGCAGAGAGGCCCCTCGAACCTCCCCGAGCGCCTCCAGGCCCAAGTGCGCCCGGGCCTCCTGCAAGAACATCCTGGCCTGCCGCAGCGAGGAGCTCTGCATGGAGTGCCAGCATCTCGGCCAGCGAGCGGGCCCCGGGCCGCACCGGGGCGAGCCGGCCCCCGAGGAGCCGCCCAAGCAGCGCTGCCGCGCCCCCGCCTGCGACCACTTCGGCAACGCCAAGTGCAACGGCTACTGCAACGAGTGCTTCCAGTTCAAGCAGCTGTACGGCTGACGGCAGCGGTGGCCAGCCCGGCCACTGGGGGCCTCGAGCCACTAGCCAGCATGGTGCTGTCCCCGGCCGGAGAGCCGTCCCTGCGGCAGTGAGCTCCGGGGTGGGGGGACTTCGAGTCAGGGAGGGAAGGTCAGCCCGCGGTCGCGGTCCCGGGGAGCGTTCCCTGGTGGCTTTCCAGCAAAGCTAGTGACTGGCTGGCGGTGGATGGTGCCGGGTCTGGCCCAGGGCTGCTCCCCCCCTCACCTACCACGCAGAAGGCCCGGGAGCGTTATGGACTCGGAACGTGTGCCAGGACCGCTCCGTCGTCCCAGGAGAAAAGGGAGAAGACCCACGGCCAGGCGGGCTGGGGAACCAGAACCATTCCCCCCGGCCGGCCCCATGTCGCATCGCTCACAGACGTGAGGCTGCACCCTCACGGCCCGCGGGCCCTCTGCCAGCAGGTCAGGAAGCTCAGGGAGAAAGGACATGTTCAGAGTGTCAGTAGTTAGTGGTTTTTTCTCTATCTGCCTCGTCCCTTTCCCGCGGACACGGCAGACACAGAACCATCCACAGACTGTGATTCTGAGGCTGCTGCGACTGAATACATTCACAAAGCAAACCAGCTGCTCTTTACAGTATGCACCTTTGAAAAAATCAGAATATTTGAATAGCGGGAAGACGTGTGACCCTCTCGGTTATCACTGTCTTCTCTTCAAAGTTAGCCCGAACTGAGGTGTGCGTGAAAGTGTGTTCATATATAATGTGCCCTTATATTATGTATGAGGGATTTTTTTTTTATTATTATGTTGAAATGCTGCCCTCGAGGTTTAAGTAGGAAGACTGAATAATAACCTATTTTCTGGTTGTTGTCAGGGGCGCCATCTGTATACAGCTTGCGTGAATTCAACCAGCTGCCTTGTTAAAGGGAGCTCCCTATTGTGTTTATGTAATTCACTTTATTTATTTTATTGCAAACTTCAAGATTATTTAAATGAAGACGTTTCTTCCGCCCTGGGGAAAACGCTTGCTGTAGTGTCTTCCTGAAATAACAGATTCATAGTGGTTCACGTTACTGGCAACTTCCTGTCTACCTTGGGGATTTGGCTTCTTCGATGGACTTTGGTTGCCTTCCCTAAGAAAGAAGGAATTGCATCAAAGGTTAATTCATTAAAAGCTCATGCTTCTTAATGAAGCTTCGGTCAGAGCCACATCCCAGCCACATGACAAGAAAACTGCTCTCTGCAGTAGAGACATGCCTCTCAGTATCCTACCTCCTTAGAGATAAGATTAGGAAGGAACAGGGATGAGATTGGAGAAGGTCACGGGGAAGATGTGGCCTTTAATGATGGTTTTATTTGCTGTGTTAATGCTTTGTCCCCGGGTGCTGGCAGTGACCTCACATCCAGTGGCACCTTAGCATTGGGACAGCAAAACCCTGTGACCATGAGCTAGCTTAAGGAAATTTCTTTCTGTCCTTGGCCTATAGTTTCTCTATATGCTTTGTGTTGTGACCTACATGTTCTAGGAAAAAGGGGAAACACATTGCTCCCAGAGGTAAAGGCTGCCATTTTTTTTCGGTCTGGAACTTACGACCTGAAAATATTAGCAATCTATAACTCTACATAGCCTTTCCTTGTGTTATCTGACATGTTTGCCATTTGGGACTCCATAAGTCTCTTCCCTGGACGTAAATCTTAATTTTTTTTCTAAAGATGTTAAACTTCAGTGTTCATCTAGTTCTTATACAGTTGGTATTTTAATATTTTGTGTTTATCGATATTTTCATTCTTAATGTGAAAAAATGGAATTATTTATACTTAATATAGAAAGCATTTGAAATTTGCACATTTAGTTGTCCCTAATAGCTGTCTACTCTTGGATTTCTTCAAGTTCTCCTAAATAAGTGTAACTTTTTACAAAAGTCATTATTAAAAAATAAATTATTTAAGAACAGATTTTGATGTTTTTTTGTTTACAAATGATGAAAGAAAGAGACCCAAATATGAAGGCCTTATTTCCCAAACAGCTTCATTTCGAGGTACACCTGGGCAAGGAACACATGTCCCGCCCCTGGGCAGTAAAGGAACTTTGTGAACGTTATTAACTGCATGAGGGTGGAGCATCGTTCAACAGTGAGGGCACTGAGGCTCAGTTGGGAGTGGAAGGGTCCACCTGTGCCCGTTCCCAGGAGACATTAGGTCCCCATCCTCCTCCAAAGGCTCCTGCCCTTGACCTTAATGCAGTGCAGAAAAGGAAAGCAAGAGAGCAGAGCACAGAGAGAGATGGGAAAGACAGAGACACCCAAGAGAGGAGGAAGGCTGGTGTAAGGTCTCTTGGGTCAGACTTTGGAAGAGGTGAACTGTGTGTGCCTGTGGTGGCTGCAAGGACTGGCAGCCCCAGAGTCCTGGGAAACTGTAAAATGACACATTCTTCCACCCAGTGCAAACATACCCGCAGAAGATTGACTCAAGAGGACTGCAGCTCTCAGAATTTATTTTTTTTTTAATTTTTTTAATCTTTATTTATTTTTGAGAGACAGAGTGTGAGTGGGGGAGGGGCCGAGAGCAAGGGAGACACAGAATCTGAAGCAGGCTCCAGGCTCTGAGCTGTCAGCACAGAGCCCGACTTGGGGTCAAACCCACGAACCATGAGATCATGACCTGAGCCGAACTCAGATGCTTAACCGAATGAGCCACCCAGGAGCCCCGAGTCTATTTTTTTAAAGCTCCCCAGAAGATTCTGATCATCAGCCAGATTTTAGAACTGTGTTTTTAACAAATTATTTGTGATCTTTTCTTATCCTTACTGTGGGAGGGGTGCCTGGGTGGCTCAGTTGGTTGAGCGTCAGACTTCAGCTCAGGTCATGATCTCACAACTCCTGAGTTCAAGCCCTGCATTGGGCTCTGTGCTGACAGCTCAGAGCCTGCAGCCTGCTTCGGATTCTGTGTTTTCCTCTCTCTCTGCCCCTGCTCCGCTCATGCGCTGTCTCTTTCTGTCTCTCTCTCAAAAATAAACATTAAAAAAAATTAACTTGTTTTTCTGTGCTGTACTTTGTATTCTACTCTGGAACAATGAGGCAAGAATCACACACAGGTGGTGCTGTGTGTCCCATCGAGTCCCATCCTGTATGAGCTCTATGAATGCCTACCCAGAGGAATCATAAAGCCTCAAATTCACCTCTTCTCTTTTTGTCCATTCTTCCTCCCGTCTCTCACCCAGGTTTAAAAATTACAATTCTTTAGTCAGCATGATGAACATAAGCATTTGACCATAAGTCATCAGGGTTTCTAAAATAGGAAGTGACTTATAATTAGCAAATTATCTCTGACTCAGAAGGATGGCACATAATCAGGGAAATAGGGCAGGTTTGGAGGACAGCAAGGGATCCAATCAGGGCTGGGCTCCGATCTGGAGTCGTAGATGGACCTCTGTGGGTCGGGGGCCCTATAAAGCATATGCACAATTTTATGTCGGGGTTGTGTACCTTACTTTTCTGAAGTGGAGGAGCCACTCAGTGGCTTTCTTCAGAGTCTCAAAGAAATGGATGTTTTTCCATAAAAGGCAAAGAACCTCATCATAAAGAGGGCTGAGAAATAAGACAGGAGGAACTAGCTTTGCTTCAATTTGCCCGGATCTTCACTTCCAGTGCTATGAAATGTCACCTTGGTAACACACAAGGGTGGAAGTTCATATAATCCAAAACTGAACTCATAATCCCTACCTCCTCCTTCTCATACTCAGGAAAGGACATTATCTTCCTAGTCACTCTAGATATTTTCCCCCTCAGTCCACATTCAAACTTCGTGAAGTGTATCTCCAAAATGACCCTCCAATCCGCCCCTCCCTCCTATCCTTGAGCCACTCTGGCCTGGGCCCCAGCCTCCTTCTGTCTTTTTGCCTTCACTGTCCCCTTTCTGGCCCTCCCTGTGACTTTACTGGTCACCTATGCTTGTAAACCAGAGACCTGGTGATGCTTCTCCTCCAGTTAAAACTTCCTAGTGCCTTTCCACTGCTCCCAAAGATGAGTGCCCACTACAGGAGTTGCAGGAAGAAAATAGGAAACCTCTGAGTTCCTTATGCGAGTATTTGATACATGAATTACTTACTACCGGTGTTCTTCCTCTGTCAACATCAGAAGTCACTGTCACCTGAGCAGTCCTGAAGGATCTGCGAGTTGCTCAGCTCAGAGTGGGTAGTAGTGGCATTCATTTGCTCCCTGCATGTTGAGACAGATTCCATTTGAATTCTCCCATGTTACGTGATTTTATGGCCAAAACTGATGTGGGTGTGCTGCCTATAAACTTTCCCATCTGTACACTTAAACTTGGAAACCATAATTTTCAGTCTGTTTAAAAATTATCCAGAGGCGCCTGGCTGGCCCAGTCGGTTAAGCATCCTACTTCCGCTCAGGTCACAATCTCATGGTTCTTGAGATTCCAGCCCCAGTTCGGGCTCCGCGCTGACAGCTCAGAGCCTGGTGTCTGCTTGCAATTCTGTGTCTCCCTCTCTCTGCCTCTCCCCCACTCATGGTCAGTCTCTCTCTCTCTCTCAAAAATATATAAACATTAAAAAAAAAAGTAAAAATAAAAGTTATCCAAATGGGAGCCCCCGCACGGGTCAGTCGGTTAAGCGTCCCACTCTTGGTTTCAGCTCAGGTCATGAACTGTGAGATCGAGCCCCACTGCCAGTGCAGAGCTTGTTTGGGATTCTCTCTCTCTCTCCCTCTCTCTCTGCCCCTCCTCCACTCTCTCTATCAAAATAAATAAACAAAATAATTACCCAAATGAAGAGTTTCAGACGATTTTGAACCCATTTGCTTGAAATACTGACATAGCTTTACACCTACCCAACTAATTGACATCAAAGATTGGAATGTACAAGCTGAGTTTCAACAAAAACCATTGCATAGTTGATAGATGGAATGAAATGTAATCGATTCTGAATAAAGAGGCACAATAAGGTTTTTCTTTTTATTCTGCTTTCTACTGTTTTTCTATCCTCTATAGGTGTCATTTCCAGCACTGGTAGTCATTAACATCAAGGATCACAATACAATGAACTTAGACTTTGTTAGGGCTTTATCGCAAAGTGATAGAAAATGACTTTAACAAAATAATGAAGTATATTTATTAACTTTATTAGTTCTTATTGAGAGCAAAAGGTGTTTTACAAAAAATAATTATTTTACAATCATCTTTATCTCAGTGTTTTGAAGTCCCTATACTTTGTGATTCTTAATTTTAAAAAATCTTTTAAAATGTTTGTTTATTTTTGAGAGAAAGAGAGACAGAGTGCAAGCAGGGGAGGGGCAGAGAGAGAAAGAGACACAGAATCCAAAGCAGGCTCCAGGTTCTGAGCTGTCAGCACAGAGCCCGATGCGGGGCTCGAACTCAGGAGCCGCGAGATTATGATCTGAGCCAAAGTTGGATGCTTAACCGACTGAGCCACCCAGGCATCCCTTTGGTAATTCTTAATGTTGTATATAACAGGGGTTGAATTTCCAACATGTTATACAAAGCTGTTTACAATTTGAACCAATTTAAGTACTCATTTTTGCCTACAGTCACTGTATTATCTCATGACCTTCTCTACTCTCTCTGTACTCACTAGAATAGGACACCTTTTGGACCCAGGACCCCTTTACACTCTTAAAAATTATTAGACTCCAGAGAGCTTTTGTGTATATGCACTATATCTATTTATATTTACCACTGAGAAATTAAAACAAAAAAATGCCAAGCACACAATATATAAGCAAACATTCCATTAGCCTCCAAAATGACGATATCATTACATGTCATGGAGCCTCTAGAAAAGTCCACTGCCCACTTATGAGAGACTGAGAACAAGAAAGGCAACTCACACCTGAGTATTTTCATAAACATAATTTTTGACCTCGTAGAGTCTCTGGCAAAGTCATCAGGACCCCTAGAGGTCTCCAGACGTGAGCACTTTAATAACCTCTGCTCTAAAATAAGGATTCTTAACCAAAGGTTGTCCTCACCCCACCAGAATGTCTGCAACTGCAGAATGTCTGATAATATTTAGGGTCTGTGCCCTGCGTACAGCCAGGAATTCAATGCATTTTGCAGGGCAGGGGCCTGGGCTGGTGCAACTGTGCTCAGCCCTAGTGGAGGAGATCTCTAAACAATAGACTCCAGGATCTTCTGATGGTGTGTCTCTATCAGTAAACATTTTTTTTTGATCATGTACTCCCATTTTGCACGTATTTATTTCTTTATAAGTTATATACATATATATCATATCAATGTATCCTGCACTTTGTAAAACATGCAAAAAACAAGAGATAAAACCAAGTCAAAAATATGCTACCATCTTCCTGCCTTGCTCCAGCAACTGTTTAATGTTTTTTAAGTTCATTTATTTATTTTGAGAGGGGTGTGGGAGATCAAGTGGGGGAGGGGCAGGGAGAAAGAGGGAGAGAGAGGGGGAGAGAGAGTCCCAAGTGGGCTCCACACAGTCAGTACTAAGCCCCAAGTGGGGCTCAGAATTCATAAATCATGAAATCATGGCCTAAGCTGAAGTCAGACACTTAACTGAGCCACCCAGGGACCCTGCCCCAGTGACTCTTAGCACACACTTTGGAGACAGCTGTAGAGAATCTTCCGCAAATTTCTCTACCTCTTTGCCTTTTCTTAGGAAGTCTTTCTGGATGCCCTTTCTGCGTTCCTCTCCCCTCTCCCCTCTCCCTTCCCCAGAATCTGACAGAATTCTTTCCTTACGTTCTGCATTCTTCCAGACATCATAGAAAGAACTTGATATTTTGTGAAAAGAAATTTTAGATTCAAGCCCTTGCTCCGTTGCCTGTCAGCTATTCAGATTTGAGCAAATTGCCTCATTTCTCTGAGTCTCAGAGTCCTCAACTGTAAAATGCTCCTTAAATGTTTTCTAAAATATATTAAGGAACTTCTCCCCTCAATCTACCAGAAAATGTTCTTTTCTGTCAGTAACTGAGCTAAGAGTCCTCATCCCTGAGGACACACTCGAATCACCCAGACGGCTTTTAAACCATGCCACAGTCCAGAGATTTCCACTTTTCATTGGCCTGAGATGGCTCTCTTGGGTATTGGATTTTTTTAAGTTCAGGTAGCCAGGAGCTGGAATCAGTAGTGGCCAAAAGAGCACTATTTTCATAGAGGCAATGAAGGGATAGAGAACACAACTGCAGTGTGCACCTCGGTGTTTGAAGAAGGCAGGTGCCTTCCTTCAGGTGGTGCCTCCTGCAGGTGACCCACTTGTCATCTGCACCCCCTCTAGGTGGCATTGATGATCACAACAGACCTTTTTCAGTGTAAAAGCTCCATTTCCAGAGGCAATATCATATTAACCAAGATCAGAGATATACTGGTGTGTTGGTTATTTATACGAGATCAGTTTACTACCAATGAGGTACAAACACTCACACAGTCTGGTCAGTGCACCCACTCCTCAGAGGCTGAATCCGTATTATCAGGACACCTGGCAAGCCTGGTCAGATCAGGGGAAGCTAGTGACTGAGTTCATGGGACAGATGCAGCCTTCTGTGTGGTGGGATATGCCCTCTCCAGGTCCCAGTGCTCAAGTCTTCTTTTCCTATAAGCAGGAGTTCGGGAAGTGTCCCCTGCACATGGGATTCAGATGGACCATATCTGTCTTTGACACCCTGCCTGTTCTTTATGTCACTACCTCACCTTCTGATTGGTCCATTTCCTCTAAGCTTGTCAACATCTTCAAGTAGGTCACGGTCTGTCTCTTCTGATGACTTTGTACACGTCTGACCTGGTTTATGATTTAACTCTCAGAGGAAAATCCTATTTCCAAGCAACACTCCCATCCAGTTACTACCTAAGAATCTTGAGTTACCGGTAGTAATTTGGGAAATCCTTAGAATCCTCAGTTCGTTAGAATAAGATTCAACATGATATTTTCAAATATTACTATAATAATACTTTATTGTATTTAAAATGATATCCAGCTGTCAGTCTACACAGGGATCACATTATTTACAGCATGAGGAATTGTAGCAAACACAACCATGCATTTGCTAATATTAAGAAA
>CM053577.1:26260913-26418312 GCA_028646485.1 Cryptoprocta ferox | reverse complement strand
CTCTCTCTCTCTCTCTCTCTCTCTCTCTCTTCCTCTTTCCCTCCCCCCCAAAAATAAATAAATAAACATTAAAAAACCCAAAAACTTGGCAGTCCTGAAAGGACTAAGGAAAGACATGGACTAAATCCCTCTCTTGCCATGCTCATCCACCCCCACTCCTCACTTACCCACCCCTTGCCTTTAAAACAATACTGATCTATTCATCTTCAGGTCCAATGATTCAGTGCAATTCTATTCAGGGTTCAGGGACCCAGACTTTATACAAGTCCTTGCTCCCCCAATCCTCCAGATCCAGGTGTCCCGTGTCCCCTCTCGACAGGTTTTGTGAGGGTGAAATCAATTAACACGTTGGTTGAATACTGAACATGGTTCTCAGGTTGGTAATGCTTCTCTGTGAATTCCAGTTTTACAGTTAGAGTTTCCAGTAGAGTGATGCTTCAGAAAATAGGGAATAGCTAGCACTTCACACTTTTCGTGATCATCTTTAAAATACTTAAACTAAATATGACTTAAACTTAAGCTTTAGAAAACTTAAAATGACCAGATTGAAGCCTGGTGGTTGTTTTTTTATTTTCTTCGGGATTTAAACACATCAGGTCTGTAAAGTAAAAATAACTATCAAGTTACTAGCTGTTTCTCAGTTTTCAAAGTATTACGATTTCTCACTTATGTCTGAAATTACATTTGACTTAAGATACCATATTCCAAGTGGAAAATATTTCAAATATTCAATATTTGAAGACCCAAAATGGCGACTACTTTTGTTCTCTGAAAGGGAGACCTCCCGCTTTCCAATAGCCAAAACAGACCAGAAGGGAAAGCGTACAAAATTTACTGCTGGCAAAAAAGAAAATAACACTATTTAATGAATGGATATTTAGAAAGAATAGTCTTTTTCACAGTGAAAAATAAAAACACAAGTAGTTTTGCAGAATGGAAAGGAAATTGTTTCTACAGAAGCTTCTAGATCCATAGAAGGATTAGCCTTGTTGGCCTAACACAAGCTACACAGGGCCCTTGAGGCAGCAGAATAGTTTGTGGGCTTGTAGAAAATGTACCAAAATTATTTTTAACCACAGAGTTTAGAAACATATTGCTTAAACTGACTTTATGCTTCTTTTATTGTCTACATAGGATTTTGTATTTTTGAAGAAAGGACAACTTGATATTCCAGATCTGAGTAAATCCACTAATGTCTCTTCCATCCTCAAAACACATTCAATATCATACCTGATTGTCAGAGAATTTGCTAACAGATGTCATAATAATATAGTAGGTATATATTTCAAACCATTAGGTAAATAGAGAATTACATTATACAAGATTATTTAATACAAATGAAATTGAATAAAGTTAACCAGAAAATTTTTTAATGAAAAAAAACTTTAAAGAAGATAGGAGAGGCGCCTGGGTGGCTCAGTTGGTCAAACAAATGACTTCAATTCAGGTCATGATCTGCGGTTCACAAGTTCAAGCCCCACATCGAGCTCCTTGCTGACAGCCTGGAGTCTGCTTTGGATTCTGTGTCTTCCTCTCTCTCTGCCCCTCCATCACTCATACTCTGTCTTTCTCTCTTTCAAAAATAAATAAAACTTAAAACAAAGAAATAAAAAAATTGTTTAAGACAGGAGAAGAAGGGTCAAAATCTGTTCATTCAGAATCTACTGATTAGCTGTTTTAGGCTTCCATATCATCAACCAGATTGCTTCTCACCTGGACGACTACCCCAGCTGGTTAACCGGGCCTCTTGCTCTCAGTTATGATCTCTGCAAACCATCCTTTATGGAGTAGCCAGTGGGATCTTTTTATTTATTTTTTATTTATTTAAAAAAGTTTTTTTATGTTTTATTTGAGACACAGAGAGACAGAGCATGAGCAGGGAAGGGGCAGAGAGAGAGGGAGACACAGAATCTGAAGCAGGCTCCAGGGTCCGAACTGTTAGCACAGAGCCCGATGCGGGGCTCAAACCCACGAACTGCGAGATCATGACCTGAGCCAAAGTCGGACGCTCAACCGACTGAGCCACCCAGGCGCCCCGAGTGGGATCTTTTTAAATGTCCATCTAACCATGTTCCCTGTGTTAGGACCCGTGGGACACCATAGGACTAGATTTCAAGGGCAAGGGCTTGAATGAAGCGAGGGATCCCAGAACTCTGAGCAGAATTCACTGAAACACAGGATTGATCTTTAATGGCCTTCCATGAACTTTCAGCTAAGTCCAAGCCCCTAAGCATGGCCCACATGGCTCTTTGTGATGTGGGCTTGTGGTCCCCTGATACGTGCACACCCACACAGAATTCAGGCGCACTGTGAGCCTACAAGCCAGAGCCCGCCTCTGCCATTCCCACTTTTATTCTGCACCACCTTTATTCAGTAGCTGACTCCAATATAGCCGTCAGAAGTCAACTGCAGTCCCCTAATCTGAGAAACACCATCTGTCTAGTTAGGGGCTTTTCCTACCTGCTCCCATTAAACTGTAACTTTCCAGTCAAGTCACTATTTTGTAATTATTGGTTAACTTGTTTATCCTCAAAGTGAATTTCTTAACATAGAGAAACTTACTTGTTTTGTGTCCCAAATGCTTAACCTGACACAGTTTGACACAGTTTAGACTTTATCTGGAAGCAAACACTGAGACAGTATTTGAGATCTAATATATTAAATAGGGATCAGAATTTCATTTTTGCTCAGGTAAGTCCTCTCTACTTTCAGACACGGGCCCAGACTGGACAATATGTATGTAGTTACTTTCACAGTGATCACTGCTAATGAACTTCAATGAGAAGTCATATCACCATTGAATTTAACCCTAACAAGAACGTCACTGCTAATTTTCATTAGCTAACTAGAGTTAGACATGAAAACCTGCCAGAAACTTGGCAAAGGGGAGATGAGGGTAGGAAAGGAAGCCAGAACTGATGTAGGACTAACCTAGCCTATAGAACAGAGTCCTAAAATTGGCAGCCAGATTTTCAAATTATAGTGTCCAAAAGTTATAGTAAACTTGATATGGTATCAGTATCTAAGAGGTCCAATTTGGGGCAAAACAGGATTGTCCAGGCAGTGGTGATTTTCAGAATCAGGCACTTAGCAGGTTTACCTGAGGTCTGTTTTGAAATGATGTCTTGGCAGTGGATTGAAGCCCAGGTGGTAGCATCCCCCACCTAGTAGCTTGGTGTGGAGGGGGCAATCAATATATTTTCGTTGGCTTGATCTTCTGACTAACAGAGTAAATGAATAAATACCTGGTGATAAGAAAGCATGTTGTCAAGGTCTCAGAAAAGCTGAGTAAAGTTTTACAACCTGGCTGCAGGCACATATGGAGGATTTTAGTGTTAATCAGAATAAAAAACCCAATGACACAGGCTGAGCAAGCTAAGGGAAGCTCAGTGGGATAAAGAGGTAAGAACCCACCCCACGCTAAAGCAGTACTAAGAGTAAACTTCACAGCAATACAGGCCTACCTCAAAAAACCAAGAAAAATCTCAAATAAACAATCTAACTTTACACTTCAAGGAACTAGAAAAGGAGGAAAAAATGAAGCCCCAAGTTAGTGGAAGGAAGGAAATAATAAAGATAAGAGTAGAAATCAATAAAAAAGAGACTAAAAAGACAATAGAAAAGATCAATGAAACTAAGAACAAATTATTTAAAAAGAGAAACAAAATTGATAAATCTTTAGGTCTACTCACTAGGAGAAAAAGAGAGGGCCCAAATAAATAAAATCAGAAATGAAAGAAGAAAGAGTAAAACTAATACCTAAGACATACAAAGTATCATAAGAGACTGCTATGAAAAATTATATGCCAAAAAATTGGACTACCTAGGAAGAATTCCTAAAAACACACAATCTTCCAAGACTGAATCCTGAAGAAATAGAAAAGCTGAATAGATCAATTACTAGAAAGGTGACTAAATCAGTAATCAAAAATCTCCAGCAAACTAAAGTCCAGAACCAGATGGATTTGCAGGTGAGTTCTACAAAATATTCAAAGGAAATGTAATACCTATCCTTCTTAAACTCTTGCAAAAGAACTGAAGAGGATGGAATTCTTCCTAATTCATTTTACAAGGCCAGCATTACCCTGATACAAAAATCAGGCAAAGACATCACAGAAGGAAAAAAAAGAAAGACAGAGGTGAGGGGGGAGGGAGGAGGGAAGAAGCGAGGGAGGAAGGGAGGAAAGGGCAGAAGGAGAAAGAAAGGAAAAAGAAAATTTGAGGCCAACATCCCTGATGAACAAAGATGCGAAAATCCTCAACAAGATATAAGCAAATCAAACTCAATAGTACAATAAAAGAATCATATACCATGATCAGGTGGGATTTATTCCAGAGGTATAAAGATGGTTCAATGCCTGCAAATCAATCAATATACACCACATTAACCAAATGAAAGATAAAAACCATATGATCATCTCAATAGATGCAGAAAAAGCATTTGACAAAATTCAATATTCATTTATGATAAAAAGCTGCAACAAAGTGAATATAGAAGGAACTTAGCTCAAAATAATAAAAGCCATATATGATAAGTCCACTGCTAGCATCATATTCAATAGCGAAAAGCTAAAAGCTTTTCCTGAAAGATCAGGAACAAGACAAAGATGCCCACTCTGACCACTTCTATCCAATATAAGATTAGAAGTTTTAGCCCAAGCAATTAGGCAAGAAAAGGAAATAAAAGCCATCCAAACTGGAAAGGAAGGAGTAAAACTGTCACTATTTGTGGGTGTCATAATTTTATAAATAAAAAACCATAACGGCTCAATCAAAAAAACTGTTAGAGCTAATACATTCAGTAAAGTTGTAGGATACAAAAATCTGTTGCATTTTTATACAATGAACTATCAGAAAGAGAAATTAAGAAAATAACCCAGAGTATACTTGCATCAAAAAGAATAAATGGAAATAAATTTAGCCAAGGAGTTAAAAGACCCATACACTGAAAACCATAAAACCAAAAACAAGTGTTGATAAAGATGTGGAAAAAAGGGAACCCTTGTGCACTGTTGGTGGGAATGTAAATTGGTGTGGCCACTATGGAAAACAGTATAGAGGTTCCTCAAAAAACTAAAAGTAGAACTACCATATCATCTAGCAATTTTACTTCTGGCAATTTATCTGAAGAAAGTGAAAACACTAATTTGAAAAGATATATGCACCCCTATGTTCATCCCACCATTATTCACAATCAGCATGATGTGGAAACAGCCAAAATGTCTATAGATGGAAAAATGGATAAAGCAGATATACAACAACCACACACAACCACACACACACACACACACACACACACACACACACTAGAATACTACTCAGCCATAAAAAAAGAAAGAAACCCTGCCATTTGTGACAATATTGGTTGATGTTGAGGGTACTATGCTAAGAGAAATAAGTCAGACAGAGGAAAACAAATACTGTATGATTTCAGCAAAATGTGGAATCTAAAAGACAAAACAAATGAACACATAAAACAAAACAAAACTCATAAAACCAAACAAAATTCAGAACAGATTGGTGGTTACCAGAGGGGAAGGGGACTAGAGGGTGGGTGAAATGGGAGAAGGGCGTCAAGAGGTACAAACTGACAGTCATAAAACAAATGAGTGAGTGAGATGTAATATAAAGTATGGTGACTATAGTCAATAATGTTGTATTATCTATCAGGTAGCTTAATATGGTGACAGGGTGAGATTGGACTTATGGTGGTCATCATTTGGAAGGTATACAAACCTCAAGTGATTATGTTGTATACTTAAAATTGCGATAAGGTTACATTTCAATTATACATCAATTTAAAAAAAAAAAGCTTTCTTAAAACATCCCTCTTACTAGCCCAACAATTTATAAAGAAAAAATATTCCACAGCGCATTCTATGACTGCTCTATGACCTTGCTATCAAACTTAGACAAAGAATAGAATGAGAAATAGAAATTTTGGTCCCAATGTAGCCTCCAATACAGGTACACGAAGGTAAAACAAACTATTAGAAAACCAAATCTAAACATGTATAGAAAGATAACACACCATGAAACAGCTGGATTTGTCCTAGAAGGAAGATTTACAGAAAATAATACAATTTGACACAGGCACAGCGACAAACAAATTTTCAAAGGAACAGAATAGAGATGTCAATTAAACAGGTATAAAATGATATCTCAATAGTCTTGATTTGCGTTTCCTTGATAGTCAGTGAGATTAAGTATTACTTCCTATGACACGTGGATGCATGGACATTTGTCACATGGGGATGGCATAGCAGAGCAATAAGGAATGGAATCTTTGTTAAATGCAGCTGGAAAACTGGTTATAATTATGGACCAAATTGAAGTAGGGAATCCTAGTTCATACCACATACAGATATCTATCTAGATAGACCAAGGGTTTATACGTCAAAAGTAAAACTTTAAATCTCTGGGAAGAAAATACAGGTGAATATTTTTCTGATCTGAGGATAGAAAAGAATGTCTCAAAGGAAAACCAAATAAGCTGTCCTAAAAGAAAATCTTAAAAAATTTGATAAGCAATTACACTCTGATAGAACTCTTCCTTTCAAAGTTTTAAACCCAGACCTCATCATGTTGTTCAACAAAATAAAAATGCCTGCTGTTGCCAGCATTCATCCTTCTGGAAAGTTATAAATAACAACAAACTCTGGCAGGGTGCCTATTTTTAAATGCAATATTGAATCATAAGAATTTTCTGTCCATTTACTCCAGTTCAGGGACAGCTGTGGGAAAGAATCAAATGGACAAAGGTTAAATCTCAATTTTCCTCTTCAAGTAAATGTTAACGTTGTTAAGAAAAAGTTGGGACCAATTTTCTACCAGAAGGGACATACTTACAATTGAAAAACAGAGTCTGTATCAAGTATTTTACATGTAGCTTATATAAAATGCATTTAACAGATAGGCTCGTTTTGATTCGTGATGCCAAAATCCAACGCAGAGTTTTCCCAAAGGAGGGAGGGAGGAGATGAAATGACTTCTCACTTCTGCACTGGGCACTGAGGTCTGAGCTCTCCTCCACAGAGGATGACAATTGTCCAAACACCTTTCAGCCCCAAGTTATTATCTAGGGTTCCTTATTCCTTTGTGAGTGAGCAGTCTTTAGGCTCTCTCTAGAGTGTTCTATCGTGTGCCGGAGAATAATAGTGAGTGGTCCTGGAGAGTTGTGTTTTGAGGATTATCTCATGCTCTACTTGGGTGCACAACCATCCCATGTGATTGTGGATGCAGCTGTCATGTCAGTGCAATAATTCAGCCTCCCCGGGTTAGGGAATCCTGCGAGGCTTTGGCATAAAATGTGTCGACTTTACTCTGGTGGGCCGGAGGAGTTCACACTGCCTGTTAGCGGGAAGTTTGCCCACCAGAGGCGTATCTCCCAAAGAGATCCTCCCAAGAATGTCAGCGGAGGACTGAGAAGTCAGGGCCAGCAGAACATCTCTGAGTTCTCAGTCCCACTGCAGGTGAACAGGATCGCTTCTGGAACGGGATATTACTATCAGTAAGTCTTTCTGGTTTTGAAAACCCAGAAAGCAGAGGAGGGGACTGAAAATTAAATTTATTCTTAGACCTGTATCTTAGAAATGTGTAGAGCAAGAAAGTCAGCACAGTGCCCTGGAATTCCCATCTGGTCTGTGGATTGTTGGGGGGTACGTCCCAGGAGGTTCAGGTGTCATAGATACAGTGGAAAAACTCTTACTGCTATTCTTATGTCCAAGGGGCGGTGCCGGCAGTACCTACGGCACCTCAATCACACAAAGCTGTTCATTCCAGGCCCAGATAAGGCAGTTAAATTGAAACTATTGCATCACCTTGCTGCAGTCATGCATGATTAAATAGATATGCTGGAAAGAGAGAGGAAGGAGGCCGATTACAGAGTTGGAGGGGTGTCATTTATGGTAAAACAGATTTTTCCTTTAGTGTTGTAGCAAAATCAATCATAGGTACTGATAATTACCACACCACACTTTTAGTATTGGTTTGATTTCTACATTTCTAGATAGTGTTTCCCATTTGTTTTGGGGAGGTTTTTTTTTTTTTTTTTTTTTGGTGTTTTTGTTTGTTTGTTTTGTTTGTTTTGTTTTTAAATGGCCCCAAAGCAATATAAGATTCAGTTTTGTCCGAGGGTGGGTGACGGGGACATGGAGTATGATAGTCACTTTTGTTCCAGTGTTAATTTTCAAAAACTCCGGATGTCTAATACTGAAAGCCAGTCCAGAGCGCGCAGAGTTAAAGAACTTGCTACATAGCCCTCCTCCGGGCTGCAGGGCTGAATCACACCGGGGGAAGGAAAGTCTGTCTCACAGAATTATTAATTCACTACTGTGATTTCTTTCTCTGTTGCTAAAGGGGAGCTGGGGGAGGGGGTGTGGTAAGTCGAGTGGGCAGCCAGGAAATGTGATCTTTGTCTTGGTTCCTTGCGATTGGAGGAAATTCAGTCTTCTTTTGATTCAGAAACTTTAGCTCTGTAACTTTTTTTTTTTTTAAGTAGTTTGACTTTTGTCTGTGGAAGCCACCCCAAGCCCACCTCTCTGGGGCTGTAAAACCAATTGGCTTTGATGTAATTTTATCAAATGATGTCATGCCCATGGAGTGCACACACAAAACCTAACCTTCTAGGGGCTCCCTGCCTACCTCTCAATCCTACTCATATTTAAAGAGGCACTTCTCAGCCAACACTGCTTGGACTCATCGCCTTCAGTTTTCTCTTTGAACTTCACGTCACTTTTCCCCTTTACCTTCTTTTTTGAGCATTAATACAAATAATCTTCAGTGCTGGCTGTCTGAAGACTCGGAGTAACTAAGATGTCATCAAGCCTCATGTTACGGACAAAATGTAAGGGATCTGTAAAGGTCCCCTATGAAACGGCGTGTGACAAAGTTTAGAAGATGTGCAGCAGTTATTTTGAGTTATTCTAATAAAACATATTCCCCAAATTTGAGAGCAATATTATAAATACACTTCAGTATATTTAATATAACTTCAGTATATTTCATTTCAAAAGACTCTTAATTTCTATTTCTGTTTATTTTGAAAGAACTCTCCACTATTGTAGTATGATATTTTAATAATAATAATTTTTAAAATTGCATACATTGCATATTTATTACATGATTGTCCATGAGCTGGGTTTTAATAAAAGGTCTTATTCAATCATAACACATCATGAACTAAGTATTATCCCCATTTGGCAAATGAGAACACTGAGTCTCAGAAATGTCGTACAGCCAAGATTAAATATGCTGCTTGTCTGCCTCAGAAGCCCCAGCTACACTAAGAGGAATGTTTACACTGTTCAAACTAACTCTTAAAAGTTTTCTCTCTTTTTTAAAAAACTGTAACGTGACTATTTAATACAAAAAAAGTATATTTTTAACATATGTGTAAAGTCTAAAGAAAAATAATGTGATAGATACTTGGATACCCACCACTGAGCTTAAGAATTTAAACAACACTTTGTGGGGCACCTGGGTGGTTCAGTCAGAAGTGACTGACTTTAGGTCATGATCTCAAGGTATATGAGTTTGAGCTACGTGTCAGGATCTGTGCTGAAGGCTCAGAGCCTGGAGCCTGTTTTGGATTCTGTGTCTCCCTCTCTCTCTGCCCCTGCTCTGCTTGCACTCTGTCCCTCTCTTTCTCTCTCTCAAAAATAAATAAACATTAAACAATTAAAAAAAAAGAACTTAGACAACACTTTTGAAGACCCATGGACCTTTTCCGAATCCTATTCTTCATCATTCTAGAAACTTGTGATTTAGTGCATGGGGGTAAGCGATCTCTTTGATTAGCAAGTAGACTTCTTGAGAAAAGGACTATTTTTTGTTACAGGTCCATGATTCTTTTGTTTTTCGTCATAGTTTTACCACATGGGCATTTATCCCTAAACAGTGTATTGTTTTAATTTGCTCAGGTTTGAACTTAATATAATTTTCTTTTGTGACTTGCTCTTTTCATTCAAAATGATCTGTGCTGATGAGAATAATGGGTACCTCTTCATCTGTACCATTATATAGTATTCAGCTGTATGAATACACCACATTTATTCATCCATTCTCTCGTTTATCTGCATCTGTTTCTGGTTTTGCTGTTACAAAAAAAAAGAAAAGAAAAGAAAAGAAAGAAATGAACATTCTCATCCAAGTCTCCTGGAATACACAAGCTAAAATTTACCTTGAGTCTATTTCCATGAGTAAAATTGGCAAGTTGGAGGGTACATGAATGTTCAATTTTAAAAGATACCAATCACCTTTTAAAAATACTTTGAAAAAAATGTCTTACATTTCTGCTTACAGTATTTTAGATGTTTCATTGTTTCACATTCTCACCAACACTTGAGGTTGTTCAAAGAACTTTTGATTTTTACCAGTCTGGAAGGTATGAAACAGAATCTCATTTTGAGTTTGGTAGAAATCTCCTTGATTACTAATGAGCTTGATATTCTTTTCATGTTTCTTGATCACTTGGGTTTGCTCTTCTTTGACAAATCTGCTCATATTTTTGGCTTATTCTCCATTGGTTTTCTGTTTGCCATTTGTTAGTTAATTTGTAGACTGCCTTTCTTACTATTTTTTCACTAGACCTATATGTTTCAAATACCTTCTCCAAATTTTTGCTTGCATTTTCACAAACAGAAAGTCTTAGTTTTAATGTTGTCAAATTTATTTTTTTTCCTTTATAAGCAAAACTCTTATTTAAGAAATCTTTTCCTTCCTAGAGGTCATAAAAATGTTACCCTATATTTTCATCTAAGCTTTCATTAAGTTTTGTTTTCCATATTTAAATCTTTAATATCTCTGAAATTGATTTGGGGATATTGGAGAGAATAGTGAGGAATTCGATTTTATTTTTCTTCTGTGAATTCAGAGGAAGCACATGATCTGAAGCCAGACCACCTGGGTTCAATACTTAAAATGTTAAAACATTCTCCATAACATTGTTGCTTTTCTTTTGAAAAGAGTATTTCTGTGTATCTTATTTTTATATTGCTTTTATGACTACTGTATTTTTACAACTGTGGTTATTTTGGGGGCACCTGGGTGACTCAGTCAGTTGAGCATCTGACTTCGGCTCCGGTCATGATCTCACGGTTTATGGGTTCAAGCCCCACATTGGGCTCTGTGCTGACCGCTAGCTCAGAGCCTGGAGCTTACTTCAGATTCTGTGTCTCTTTCTCTCTCTGCCCCTCCCCTGTTCACACTCTGTCTCTCTCTGTCTCTCAAAAATAAATAAATGTAAAAAAAATTTTAAACTTTGGTGATTTTTTTTAACTTATTTGCTACTATATAAAAATACAATGGCGGGGGGCACCTGAGTGGCTCAGTGAGTTGTGTCCCACTCTTGATTTGGGCTCAGGTCATGATTTCATGGTTTCATGAGTTGGTGCCCCGCATCAGGCTCTGCGCTGACAGTCTGGAGCCTGCTTGGGATTCTCTGTCTCCCTCTCTCTCTGTTCTTCCACCACTTGTGCTGTCTCCGCCTCTCTCAAAATAAATAAATAAACTTCAAGAAAAAATACAATTGACTTTTATATATAGAGTTTGCTTTTTTTAATAAACTGCAGATTCTTTCCGGTTCTCTGAGAACACAGTTATATCATGGGAAGTGTGATTTCCAAGTTTTGTGTCTGTGCACGTGTGTGTGTGCACACACATGGGTATAAAGATGCATTAAAAACTAAAAAGGTATCCATTATTCTGTTATTTTATCACTTAAAAATTAACTTCGTTGTTGTATATTTTATTCTTTGTCCATATACATGGATTTTTCTATAATATAAATTTTGATATGTCTTCTCATCTTAAAATAATATATATTAGTTGTGGAAAACTGACAGATCAGTGAAAATCAAAATCACACATAATTTCATCACACAATTTAATAAAATTCACCAACATGTTTTTAAATAATCTACCATGTGTCCAAATTCAGCTATCTGTTCCCTATTTTCAAGGGTTGTGCTGTCTAGTGAATAATTATGTTTTGATCTTATGCTCATTTGGTCCTTTTTTTGAATAATAAACACATATTTCTAACACAAATGAGGTAATGTACATTCAGTTATGTAACTTGATATTTTTCATAAACAATATATGTAACCATTTGTTCACATTACTGAAAATTCTTCTGCAACAGTATTTTTGATGAATATATAGTATAGTCCACTGTATGTCTAATTATATATGGATGTGTATTATAGTTAATTATTTTGTTACATACAGACAGTATTCAATTTTTTCCTACTATAAATAGTTATAACTTTCTATCCATCCATGATAATTTACTCAGGAAAAATTTCTGGAGTACAAGATTCTAAGTTTTAAAAAACATGACATGCTGGGCGCCTGGGTGGCTCAGTCAGTTAAGCGTCCAACTTAGCTCAGGTCGTGATCTCATGGTTCATGAGTTTGATCCCTGCATGGGGCTGTGTGCTGATAGCTCAGAGCCTGGAACCTGCTTGGGATTCCGTGTCTCCCTCTCTCTCTGCCCCTTCCTCACTCACACTTTCTCTCTCAAAAGTGAATGAACTTTAAAAAAAATCTTTTTTAATTAAAAACATGACTGCCAAATTGACTCCCAGTGATTTTACTCTAATATTAAATTCTACCAACTATGTGTCTAATCTACTCTGTAATCCTCTCTCTCTCTCTCTCTCTCTCTCACACACACACACACACACACACACACATGCACACACCCCAAGACTCTAAACTTGAATCATTAAATGGAACCAAAAAACTTCCTAAAAGTTTCACTAAAACTACCTGGGAAAACTTTCTGCAAAATTACCCACCCTAGAAATTGGTATGCTTTCTCCGGTGGAGCTTAAAAAAAAAAAATGTGTGTTCTCTGAGCACTTTTCCACAAGATAATTATAGTATAAAACTTTGTTTCTTTCTAAGGTGGAAAGAAGCTTTTTATTTGAATTTTATTGTGTCTGATGGAATTCCTTCATGCGTTTATTGCTTTGTTTCTAAATATAAGTATGACAAGATCAGTGGTGGCTGTGGTCACAGAGGGGTTTTTGGAAACAATTTTAACTTCGGGCATACCCCTGAACGTGGGCAGCGCCTACACTTTGTCATCTCAGCCTCATTCGCACCCTTTTGGGAAGTCCTGATACCTTCCAGAGGAGATTTTTTTTTTCTGCTTTATTTTACCATTCTCAACTCAGTGGGGGGTTTCCTTACATCCCCAGCCTAACTTAAACTTGCACAATATTAAAAGGCAGTGCTAGATTGAGAATACAAGTTCTAGAATATTGTTTCTCACCTCTGGCTACACATTAAAATCACTTAGGGAGTTTTTTCTTTTTGTTTGTTTGTTTTGTTTTTTTGTTTTTACGGCCCATATCTGAGCCCCATCCTGATGCTCAGATTTAATTTGTCTGACATGCCAACCCCAGTCATGGGTGTTCTCATGTGGGCTCTGTCCTCCACCTTCTGTGAATGAAGTTAGGAAAAAGGTAGAAGGATACAAGAGAGAAGATACTCAAGAATCAGGAGTGGAAGTCTCTCTGTTGTAGTGAAACAAAGTTGCAAAGTAGAAGGAGGTTAAATCATACTGGTTTAGGAAAATTAGATAATGTAAGAACTGTATCCTTTCTTCATTGTGTTAGAACATCCGTTTCAGGGCTGCCTGGGTGGCTCAGTCGGTTAAGCGTCCGACTTCAGCTCAGGTCATGATCTCAGTTTGTGGGTTCGAGCCCCGCATCAGGCTCTGTGCTGACAGCTCAGAGCCTGGAGCCTGCTTCAGATCCTGTGTCTCCCTCTCTATGCCCCTCCCCCCACTTGCACTGTCTCTGTCTCTGTCTCTCTCTGTCAAAACTAAACATAAAAAATTACATTAAAAAAAAGAACATCCATTTCAACTCAGTAATCGGCTTACCACATCATAAGTATCTTCAAAAGGTATCATTTCATGGTTAATTACTTCTCATTTCCCTTCAAGCAATGAGGCCAGGAGGGGAGAATAGAGATGGGTGATCAAGCAAGGAGGCCAGGAGGCCAGGAGGCCAGGAGGGGAGAATAGAGGTGGGTGAGGGGAGGACAGGGAAGGAGAAACGACACAAAAATAAATGAAGAACAAAAATAAGGAAAAGGAGAGGAAGCATGAGCGAAATGAAGGAAGAGAGCAGGTGAGCACACATAGAGGAACAGCAGATCAGTGGCAGAGCAGGGATGCCCTGGAGGGACAGGCATGGACACTCAGGAAACACGTGTCCAGTGAAAAAATTGATAGGAAATAAAGAAGTCATAGTAGAAGAAGACTGATGGAAAAGGAGGAAAAGGCACTTGGAACACCAATGCCTGGGACTCACCTCAGCCAGAAAGCTGAGGCAAAATGTAGGAAAACAGGAATCCAGCCTTCCCATTTGTTCGTATGCTCCTACTCTTACAGTACAGGTGAGTCCCAAGCGTAGGTAATTCAACCCCCAACTCTTGAATAAGACTGCAATTACTTATAACATCATACATGGAGATGCTCTAAGTTTCCTCGGTGATCTGTTTATCCTACAATTGTATATTCCTCCGTTCTGTTCTTGAATAATGTCTATGCATTCACAAATTAGAAATAAATATGGTGTTCATCTTCTTTTATACAGCATCAGCATATATATATATGTGGGGTCAAGGTGAGAAAATCTTGTTTCTACTAACCAGCATCATCTGTAATTCTTGTATTTGAAGTAAGAATGCTAGGAACGGCATATACCCATGTTTTTAGTTGTATTGTTTACAAGAAGCCTGGAGGTAAGCACTTCTGGTTGTCATTAAGTGACTCGACAAGTGTATGTTTCCAAGCCGGGTGTCTTTCTACCCAGTCAACCGCAAGGTGTTGTATTTGTCCTTATGGTTTGCTTCATGGTTGTAAGACTTTGTCCTCAGTTTAGCATCTCAAGCAGGAATCAGGGGCAAGGGAAAGTTTCTGTCCTCTTAACCAGAAAGCAAAATATTTTTTCTCAAAAGTCCCTCTGCAAATCTACTTAATGCCTTCTTCACCAGAAATCAGTCAGATGGCCACCCTCAGTCCAAGGGAGTGTGGGAAAGAGACTCTGTGGCTGCTTAGGTTTCATAATGGGAAGAGGGACAGGAGAAAGGGGCTGAGATTGGCTTCAGAGAAGCCAACCCACAGAGACTTCCATACCCTCTTCCCTTTCTTGGCTGGGATCCTTCTCTGTGCTCTTCTCCTTCTTCATGCCTTCAAACACCATTTTCAAAGTATATTCTTTTTATGCAAACACAAGCCTGAGGAATTTCCCACCAATTAAAATAAAGCCTAGCACATCCACATGTGTTTTTGAAACACTGTTTTTTATAATACTCATATTTTCCCCCTGGGGGCATTACTTAGCTAGCTAACAGATTTTCTGGGTCCCTTGACTCTTCCTTGGCATCTACCATCTTTAAAAGTTGGACTTCAAGTATAACATAGCTGTAGCTACTCTTGCAGCAGCTGTGAACAAGTCAGAGGATTACTTATTGCTTTCACCAGTTAAGCTACATGTCTACTGTTAACAAACAAACAAACAAACAAACATACAAAAAACAAGTTCAAAATAGAGTTACTTGCCCCCACAACAGCAAACCAAGACTTAACTGCAGAAATGTGACCTTTCACTGTCAACCTGGAATTTCCTGATCACCACTAGTGAGGTCATCTGCATGATAAACCCCTGCCCCTTCCCCCAAAGGCAGGTGACCTTGCCTAAAACAATCCTTTCTTTTCTTTTGCTTATCACTCGTCCAGCTCCATTTCTGCCTTAAAAGGTCTTCCATTTTATATAGCTCCTCAAAGCTCTTTTGTCTGATTGCTAGCTAGGATGCTGCCCAATTCATGAATCATTGAACAAAGCCAATTACATCTTCACATTTACTCAGTTAAAATTTGTTTTTAACAGATTTGGTGGCAGTGGTGGGATCTGGTGCAAACTTCTGATGGCATTTGGGGGACAAGAAACATGCATGGTACCCTGTGAACTCTTTTAGGGTCTCTATCTTTCTCGTTGTTTCTAAGGGCTGTGGATAAATTCCTCTCAGTTCTTAGCTCCACTTTGCCCTGTGCTCCCGATCTGTCAATTAGATCTCTCCATCTACTGATTGGTTTTCCACTTTTCCTTATTTGGTTGGAAATTTCAGCCCTGTTTTTCCCCCAGCCCTAGTTTCCATGGTGCTGGTAGCAGCCGCAGTTCCCTATTTGTTTGACATCAGTCCGTGGTCCCCATTCTTTGAGGTCTACTGTTTCATTCTTTTCCCCAACCCCCAGATTTCACATTGGGAGCAGTTGGGGGTTACCTGCTAGATTTGGACTGGGTCCAACTTAAGCTGGACTGGATGCAGCAAGTAAAGGCTAATGCTAATGGAAATCTCAACAGCCAAAAAGAAAGGAAAGAAAAAGCCACAGAATTTGTGGGCATGGGTTGAGCATTTAAGAGATGTTAGAGTGTTACCAGTCTGTCTATTATAGCCACTAACTCAGGAAACAACAGATAAATCCTGGTACAGCCCTGCTGTGGCCCAACTGCTCTGTCCTGGGGAATCCCAAGGGGCTGGACAAAGCATAGCTCCTGATGGGTTTGCCAACACTGTTGCCAAACAAACTCAGATAAACTTGTCACAAGAGAGTCAATGACTTAAGAGACAAGGGTTTGGAGAAGAGAAAAGGAGAAATTTATTTCAGGAGCCAGCAGCTGGCAGAGGTAGTCGGCTCAAATCTTAACAACCGACTTCTCCACTTGCAAGATGGACACCTAGAGTTTTATAGAGAGATGTTCAAAGGGGTACAAACAAGAGCAGGCAGAGAGCACGTGATCATGGACGGGAGTCAGTATGTTGTGGGCACAGAGAGGGATATGTGAGGTATGGTCTTCTAGGCATTCTATTGCTATCAGGGCTTTTCTGGCCCAGCAGTTGGAATGTTCCGGTCATTGCAAAACATCTTCATCAGTGTGTCAAGAAAGTTCAATAAAAAATAACTATTGGCAGGGTGCCTGGGTGGCTCAGTCAGTCAAGCATTGGACTCTTGACTTCAGCTCAAGTCATGATCTCCTGGTTTGTGAGTTCAAGCCACACGTTAAGCTCTGCACTGACAGTATGCAGGCTGCTTGGAGTTCTCTTTCACCCCACCTCTCCCCCTTCCCCACTCTGTCTCTCAAAATAAATAAATAAGCATTTGAAAATAAAAGAAATACTATTGGGGTCTATAGTTGAGCAAGAGAGTTCACTGACAAGAGGACTCACCACCTAACCGAAAGATTCTCTTGTTAGGATAATTTGGCCATAAAACAGGTTAGATTAACTCTAGGTCACCCACCAACCTCAAGGAAATTTCCATGCAGTGGGGTGCACTGTAAAATATCACATAATCCCCAACCCTGCAGCACACCCCTTTTGCCTCTGAGAGACTCAAGCAAGATTAACTAAAAGAAATAGGATTTTTTTTAATTTTTTAACATTTATTCATATTTGAGAGACAGAGAGAGACAGAGTATGAGTGGGGGGGAGGGCAGAGAGAGAGGGAGACACAGAATCCGAAGCAGGCTCCAGGCTCAGAGCTGTCAGCGCAGAGTTCAACGCAAGGCTCAAACCCACAAACCCACTTCAGCCTGAGCTGAAGTGATGCTTAATCAACTGAGCCACTCAGGCACCCCAAGAATAGGATCTTTTAATTAATTAATTTTATTTTTAATTTTTATTAATGTTTATTTATTTTAGAGAAAGAGACAGAGAGAGAGAGAGAGAGTGTGTGAGTGAGGGAGATGCAGAAAGAAAAAGACCGAAACACAGAATCTGAGGCAGGCTCCAGGCTCTGAACTGCCCACACAGAGCCCGATGCAGGGCTCAAACTCACAAAGCAAGAGATCATGACCTGAGCTGAAGTTGGACGCCTAACCGACTGAACCACCCGGGTGCCCTGAGAATCTTTTAATCTAGAGAGTTAA
Source organism: Cryptoprocta ferox (assembly GCA_028646485.1). Lineage (NCBI taxonomy): Eukaryota > Metazoa > Chordata > Mammalia > Carnivora > Eupleridae > Cryptoprocta > Cryptoprocta ferox. The sequence continues at coordinate 26,400,364 of CM053577.1, read as the reverse complement.
CTGCACCACTTTCTGGCACACGTGCTTATTTTATGTCTAAAAACTGTAGTCCCAGAAGCTATAGATAACTACAAAAATGGCAAAATCTTACTAATTAATCTTTTGAGTTAAACAACTAGAATGGGGCACCTGTTTTAATTGGTATGCAGAAGCTCCCAAAGGGCTTTGAGTTGCCAAAATAGCTTCATTAAAAGATTTGTTACAAAAGTCTAATGAAAAATTAGAGATACAGAAGTACCAAAAACAGAAGCCAGTAAAATTGGCGTGATTGCTACTGCCCCCTTATACCATTCTTTACCTGAGTACTCACACTTTACTCTCTGTCTGAACCACCTTTCCACTCTGGAGAGTCTATTAAACAGTTACCTTTTAAAATAAATCTACCCCAAAGCTACAGGAGATCCTTCTCAGACATCTTTTACTTCCTGGTCAGAGGGCAGATGTAAGGCCATCGTTAGAGAATTTCCTAAACCTACAAAGGCCCCCAAAAGTGTTTTGAAAAATTTAGTCATTATTGGGAGCAGTGGTCCTCGGCTGCCAGATCTTTATCAGCTTAGGTACATGATGACGCCCAAAAATAGATGCAGGAAGCAAAATACCCTGAGGATATTATTTGAGATTCTTAGTCTTCTATATGTTCCCCTCATGGATCAGAAAAAGGTTGCAAAATAGCAGTTGATCTTTTACAAGCCATTCCTAAAGTCTTCCCTGCCTTAACTGATTGGTCTGATTCAAACATACAAATAAAAAAGAGAGAAATCTGTGGCAGACTTAAAAAAATTTTTTTTTAAGTTTATTTATTTATTTTGAGAGAGAGCATTTGAGCGGGAGGAGAGGCAGAGAGAGAGGAGAGAGAGAATCCCAAGCAGGCTCCATGCTGTGCATCCTCGGGGCTCAATTTCACAAACCACGAGACCATGACCTGAGCCGAAGTCAAGAGTCGGTCGCTTAACTGACTGAGCCACCCAGGCACCCCTGTGGCAGACTGTTTTTAAAGCCCATTTGAAAGCTCTCTTCCAACAGTGTTCAGGTTTCTGCACAATAAATAAGGCCACGCAACCTTGCTCTATTTGTAAATGGATTATCTTCTGAGATCAGTGGATTGGTAAAAAGGCAGAAAATAGGAAAGGAGGCCACTGGACTGATTCCTGATCATAGCTGAGCACTTTGAAAAGACTTTAGAACAAAACCATAAACAAGGGTTTGCTAAGCTATTGGCTTTACAGCCACAACAGCTCCAAGGCCAGACACCTAAAATAACACCTGGGTCTTCCACATTGCACACTTCTAGGGGTCCATTACCAAAATGCAGTTGATTACAACTGGGACCCTGAAAAAGTAATTGTTCTCCAAGACCCAATATACATTCTGTCACATCAACTGGAATGCCCCCATATCTACCCTCAAGGGAGGGCAGCATATGGGTCCCTCCCAAAGTTGATGGGACTCTGAGGAATTCTCTGATAAACTTTAATGTTATTCCCTTAAACAGCTAAGGGGAAACTAAAATTAAAACTAGTAGGGCTGTTCAGGGTGCTGTCGGTTAAGTGTCCAACTTTAGCTCAGGTCATGTTCTCACGGTTCATGGGTTCAAGCCCCACATCGGGCTCTGTGCTGACAGCTCAGAGCCTGGAGACTACTTTGGATTCTGTCTCCCTCTCTCTCTGCCCCTCCCTTGCTCATACTCTGTCTCTGTCTTTCTCTCCCTCAAAAATAATTAAACATGAAAAAAAAATTTTTTAATTAATAGGGTTGTTCGATACTGCCAGAAATATCTACTGTTTGTCCCAGCTGAAAGCTGACAAGATATTTGAAAAGATTTAATAGCTCTGTGAGCGGAAATTTGCTCAAACTGGAAGCTGATATTTATAGCCTGGTAGAAATTTGTTTTTAGGCCTTGTCCCTTAAGCTAAATGTATCTAGAGGGAAAGAAAAACACTTTAACCTAGGCATTTGGATGTATCCCTTCCTGATATCATTTGGGCAGCAACCCAATCCTTTGAGGAATTAAAAACAGCAGTCCTTGTCTTACAGCTCTAGTCTTTACGGGACCAGAGATCCAGATCCTACAATAATTCAAAATTTATCCTTTTTGCCAATCCCCAAACCTCCCTGTTTATCTTAAAGGGAGTGTAGGAACTTGTATTTTTTTTCCCCTATGCCCTTGAGATGTAAATATTCGACCCGGTATCCTCTCTACAATTCTTACTTAAATATGCAACCTCAATGTGCAAAGTTTAGAGAGATAATTCTTATCAAAAGAAAAAAAAAACAAAAGAAAGAAAATCATTTGGAACTTGACTTGTCAAGGACAAATACAGATCTTAAGTGTCATCTCCACAAATAATATTAACACAAAATGCTGAGCAGGTAACCTTAATTTATCTCATCGACCAGGAAAGCTAGGTAGATCTAACTTCTTGTGCAACCAGTGAGTTTTGTAGTGTAGTACCTAATTCATGGCAGTTATTTTTAAATGGAAGCTATAAGTTCTCGGTTTATATCTGTATGTTTGTGTGTGTGTATGTGTATAGACATATGTGCATGTGTGTGTGTGTGTGTGTGTGCATGTGTGTGTGTTTTATATACATGGGTATTTCTATATCCAGATGGTATTGCCAAAATTAATTTGTAAAAGAGCTCTATTGAATTGGCTTAAAGAAAATCAAGTGCTGATATATAAATGGAATTCTCAGAAATATAATAGAAACTAACCCAAATGAATTTCAGGTTCAGGTGATCTGGGAAAATATTTGGTATTAATGCTATTTTACGTTTGTTGGTTTCATTAAAATGGGCCTGCCTCAAGAGTTATCAGCATTAAATATAATACGTTTATTCTACCTAGGCTTACTAAAGGTCAAATGAGTTCATGTTATCTCTTAAAAAATTTGTCAGCAAGAAAAGTAGCGTGGGATGATGATTGACTTTGCCGAATGTCTCATAAAGTTTTGTGGGTAGTCTAAGCATAATTGCTAAGAACAAGTATAGCAAATAGATGAAAGTAGGATAAAAAAAAAGGTTTTTGGTAAACTTTTTAAATAGTTTCCCTAAATCTTAAGTTCATTAAATATCCAGGTCATTTCTAAAGAAGATATACAGTTCATTAAATATCCAGATCATTTCTAAAGAAGATATATAGTTTATAACTCCTTACTTCTTTGTTTTCACTAGAAATTAAAGGTTTCTGAGCATTAAAAATTCTAACATACGTAATTAAACCTAGAAATAGTAAGGGAAAGGAATTTTTTATATGGTCAGGATTGGCTAAGACTGGAATGAATTTTTAATGAAGTAAATGAGCATTAATATCACAAGTTAAGTCAGTGCAAAATTAGAATTTGGTTTTCTCAGATAAAAGGACAAAATTTTATTGGACTACCAGTCTGTTCTTGAAATAAGATATGATGAAAGGTTTTTCTTTACCTGTTAAGTAATCAGCTTAGAAAAAACAAAGACCTTGTGTTTTGTCAAAATAATCACCCATGTTCCTTGTCCTTATTGGGTCTTTGATAAGTTAAGCAAACCTAGTCATATCTATATTAAAAGAGCTAAGTTTTTCTCAGAACAATGTCACTTTCTACATTTGCCTGTGAGGTCTTTAGTTGTCACCATGGGTAAATGGATAACTAAGAATTGTTTCACAATGACCTATGAGCCAAGTGTTGTAAAAACTTCCGTTATTTTTGACAAACTTTCCAAAATTGAACTCTAAATGACATCTTTCTGACCTTGAAATAACTTTGGAATATTTCCCTACCACATCTCAAAAACTTCATTTTCTCTCCATTATAAAAAGGGAGGTGTTAAACCCATTAGGTATATTCAATATGTGAGAAGCATTGTCAAATAATAAGTAATACTAAGCCTCCCATACGTTGTATTTGGTATTTGTACAAATCTGTTATAAGCGTTGAAGAAATTGTATGAAATTTCTAAAGTTTGATATGCCCTAGTATAATGTCATCACTTATAATTCCAGTTGTTTTCTTAAAATGCTGTATGTTATAGAAATAACTTTTTTTGGTCAATGCCATTATAATGAACTCTCATCAGTTCTCTAACAATGGACATTTTTAAAAGCCTTTTGTCATTTACAGTTATTGTTTTACTCTGACCCTTTGCAAAGGTGTTCCTGCAAAAGTACTTAATTTTCAAGGAGATTCAAGGCAAAGACTTTTCTGATAATTTCAAGATCACAAAACTGAACTGGGTAAGAATTTCCAGAAAGCTGGATTCAGGTAGAACAACTATCAGTTACATGGGACTGAATGAATCAAGGAAGTTGATTTTAATTTTTATAACTTCTTATTTAAAACATTGCTGCTTCTTTAATATTTTGCTTTCCCAAATTTTAGGAAAATTTTTTTCTTTTCTCTTATATAATCAACAATTTGGGAAGACGTACATTTGTGAACAGAAAGGAAACATTTACTTTTTCTCCTCACCTGATCCCTCCAGAATCCAGAACCTTTGAGTATTCTTTCATGGATATATAGTTATTTACATAAGTTCAGTGAGAATCTGTTCTTGTAACAGGAGACTTTTGGAAATGTTGATTATATCACCCAGACTTTGTAATGTCATATTTGAGAGAAATGTGAATAGACTCAGATATGACCAGGCAGCTTTAAGGAGCTAAGGTTGACTTTATGGAGACAATAAAACTCCTTGAAGAAATTGACCCTTTACCTTGCTTACAAGGGTATTGAAAAAACAATCTTAAAAAGAGCTTATATGGTCAATCAGTTTTTTACTACACTTAGGTAAATAATCAAGTCTAATGCAAACAAATTAGTTCTACTGTAATTATCTTTGGGAGGAAATGGGGATAATTATAGACAGAAAATTAGGTTTGCACCTTTGTCTATATTAGATCCTAATCCTGTGAATTGTCCTTGAGGTTCTGTTATACAGTTGGACTGGATCGTGACTCCTTCGGGTTTCCTCAAATATCTGGCTACAACTCCATAAACAGTGGGATGTTTCCCAACCCACTCTTCTGATTTGTAATCACTAAGAATTAAAGACTGCTCCTGAATCTTCTTTGAAGAGACTCTACCAGGTCCTTGTCACTACTTCAGGAATTGAACTTTGAGTCCACCCCTCACAGCTAAAGAAGGCTCCAACTGATACCTGGTCCTATGCAAATGCTAGAGACCTCCAACTTAAATTGCCTAGTGGGAAAAGTGGCTGGCATTGAAGTAGACAACTCCCAAAATACCAAATCAAGACTTCACACCTTAATCATGAAACCCTTTCTTCCTCCTTTTCTTTCCTCTACTCTGGCATTGGCCTGGAAAAAATAATGCCATCATCAGTATCTCTCTGGTTATTGCTAAGGGAACACACTTTGAAATTTAGAACAATTTGTTTTTCAGGCCAGGAGAAAACCTAACTGACCCTTGGTTTGAACAGGCAGATGCAATAATCCCTGTGAATGAATTTATTAACAGTACCACTTTAACAAGAATGGTTTGTTAACAGGCTTAACAGGCTTTATTTTTGTCTGTGTGGTTGATGTGGAAAACAAAGGCAGAAGAAAAAAAATTAAATTTCCTTACAACTTACAGCTCATTGACAAGTCCTTGAGACAGGCAGAGTGACATCCCTCTAAAAACTCAGCTGCACTGATGATGACACTTTGCCAAGGGCAAAAGGCAATTTTAGCCCCACCCCCCCAGGATCCTGTAAAGTCTACTTTAACATATAAAAATTCCTTTGGAAGCTTCCTTTATCTCTACCCTTCTCCCCAAGATATATGTTAGCAATCATACTCCAAGCTTATGGCCCACTGATATACAACTGAAGAGTCTCATGACTGAGTTTTTTCTAAACAGTAATAAGTGACATTTTCCTAACAGTAGCTAGCCCCTTTAAGGTCCTGGAAACCTTGCTTCCAAAATTGCTTAGAGACTTATGCTATCCCTAACCCGCTCTCAACTTGAAGGTATGTAATCAGTCATCCATCACAACCCCAGTGCAACTCTTTCTGCCCTCGGTTCCCGTTCCCATGCTTTATTTAATAAAACCACCTTTTTGCACTGAAGACATCTCAAGAATTCTTTCTTGACCTTCTCCTCTACATCAGCGGTTATCATTCTCCTGGAGCCTATGAATGCCTAGATACCTGGCACATAGCTGAACAATGCCCCTTAGTCTACCATGCCCTTAACTTCTTACAGACAAACTAAGACACCTCTTTGGTCAATTGTGATGAATTTACATCATTAAGTTAGAAAGAATCTACCAGGAAGTTTCCATGATTCATGATCTACTTCCTTTGGCAAGTCCCTGGACAGGAGTAAGAGCAAATGAGACTATGACCAACAATCTCTCCTTGGGTCACCTGGGTGGCTCAGTCTGTTAAGCATCCAACTCTTGGTTTCAGTTCAGGTCATAATTTCACAGGTTCATGAGATCGAGCCCCACATCAGGCTTCATGCTGACAGCATGGAGCCTTTGTGGGATTCTCTATCCCTCTCTCTCTGCCTCTCTCAAAATAAATAAACTTAAAATAACATTTTTAAAAAGAAGAAATCTCTCCTTAATGCTCAAAAATATTGCAGAATCTGCTGCAAAAGTGATACCTGCCCAGCAAAACTCTTTAGACTCTCTGGCCTACGTTGTTAATAGAATAGCTCTCAATTATCTCTTAGTTGAGCTAGGAGTCTGTGCTTTGGCTAGTACCACCTGTTGAGCCTGACTTAACACTTCTGGGGAAGTTGAAAGTCAGTTACAAAAGATCGCTGGGCAAGCCCGTTGATTTAAAAAGGTAACTTCTTCAATGGGGTCTTTTCTGTGACTTACTTGATTTTGGTTCATTTGGGCCTTGGGGACCATGGCTCTGAAGTACACTTCAAACATTGTGAATTATACTGCTTAGAGTAATCATAGGTGCATTATATTCTCTCAAAGGCTTTAAATGAATGTTTGCTGTCACTAGACACCAAGTAAATGACCAACTGAAGAACTTGAGCTGGAAATCATGACCTATGAATGCCATAGAGATTGAGCAAAACATATCATGACCTGTAAGTATCATACAAAGGATGAATAAAAGCCATGAGAACTACAGAGTGGTAGCTTAGAGTTGTTCAAATGACTTCAATTTTGGTCACATCTCTCAGTTAAGCTGACAGTCTAATCGAAAGGTGAGAATTGTTCAAACAAACAAACAACATCTCCAAAACAGAATGACTTGCTCCCATGATTAACTGAAGAAATATGACCTTCAACCAGTCAATCTGCAATTTCCTGATTGGCACCAGGGAGGCCCATCTGCATGATAGACCCCCAGCCCTGCCCCCAAAGGAAAGTGACCTTGCCTGACATAGTCTTCTTTTCTTTTACTAAGAATTTTTGTTCCACACTATTTCTGTCTCTAGAAATCTTCCATATTGTACAGCTCCTCACAGCTATGCTATATGGGATGCTATCTGACTCATGAATTGTTGAAGCAAGCCAATTAGATCTTCAAATGTACTCAATTGAATTTTGGTTTTTAACACCACAAATTCTCTAACTTCAAAATCTCCCTCCACCTCAATAGTCTTATTCTTTTCAGTAACAGGGAATTTTCTATTCCCATTTGATTTTCCTATAAATAAATGAAAGCTCTGCTGTTTTTATTATTAGAGTGCCCTTTATGGACTCTCAATGTTACTGTCTACTAAGAAGTCTTCCCTCAAGGGTTGGAAAGTTTGGTGAGGCTGGAAGCTGGCTTGTGTGCCCAAATTAAGTTCTTGGACCCAGTACCAATGCGGGGATCAAAGGGGGAGCTTCCCAAACAATACCAAGCAGTTCTTGGACACAGGTAGGGTATCCAAGAATTCAATTCAATTCTAACATTATCTACCCAGAGATAATGTCAGATTCCACAAGTTAAGGGTTCAGTCTTATAAGAGTGCTCTCTCTTCCACTTCAGATGCCAGTCACACATCCAGGTTGTCACCTGTGCTTCTGACTGAGAGCAATAATTGGGAGTTCCAACAACCCCCTCCTTAGACTTCCAACACAAGTTCAGGTTGCTGCCTGTTGTTCTGACCTACTGGCTATAGATCAGAGGTTCTCATGACTCCCTTCTCAGGTTCAATTCACAGAACTCAAGAAAACATTTTACTAGATTACCCATTTATTATAAAATGATATAACTCAAGAACAGTCAGATGAAAGAGATGCATTGGGCAGGGAATAGGGACGGGACACAGAGCTTCTTCTGTGTCTTCTCCAGGCATGCTACTTTGTCCAAATGTCCACATGTTCATCAACCTGGAAGCTCTCTGAACCCTGTTCTTTTGGGGTTTTATGGAGGCTTCATTACATAAGTATGACTGATTGAATAATTGGCCATTGGTGACTGAACTCAACCTTCAAGTCCTCTCCTCTCCCTGGAGGTCTGAGGGCAGGCCTGAGAGTTTCAACCCTCTAATCACTTGGTTGGTTTCACTGGCAACCAGACCCATTTTTAGATGCTGTCCAAAACTCACCTCAATAACATCACAAAAGACACCTTTAAGCTCTCTAGCAAATTCCAAGCGCTTGGGAGCTATGAGCCAGGAATTTATTACCTATGAATCAAAATGAGAAAATATACATTTTGTATAAATCACAATTTGCAGTGCCCCCTACTGTGTTCTCATAGTTGTCCGTGCTTCCATTGCTCTGTGGCGCACACTAGCACCTCCGCCATCAACCCCACAGTGCAAGCATACTGTATTGGTCTCATCATCCCTTGAGCCCGGTATAACCTTCAGATTAGAGGGGGACCTCAGCACAGACACTGAAAAGTGCTGATTGAAATGAAGCTAAAATATCTGAAATGTCCTGTCTGCCCATGTGACTTTCAGCTGGTTGCAGCTGAAATGCCCAGACCGGATGCTGATCTGTAGAGTAAGTCCCTCTGTAGCTTCCGTCAGCCAGTCTCTCACCAGACTGTCCTTCATCAAAAAACTTCCCTCCCATCAAGTTAAGCACAAAAATAAGCAGATTTAAGAAATGAATGAAAGTGAGGATTGATGGCTAAAGCTGCTTTTTTTTTTTTTTTTTTTTTTTTTTTTGCATCTTCGCTGCTCATCTGTGCTGGGGAAACACCTTTATGCTACAAAACAGGTCCCTTGGCTCAACAACAGGCAGGGAGTATGTTAGGGAAACAACAGAATCCTGGAGCCAAATTGTCTCTCTCTTGCCCCTTAAGCTCTTCTTCTTTGGTGGTCATTCTTTTCATTTTAATTCATTTCCTATTTAGAGATTCTTCATGGGCGGGCCCTGAGGGCATCCTAACGAATTTGTCCAGCAAGCACAATTACTTCCTGTTTCATCAGCCTAATACATCCTCATCATTTTTAACTCTCTCTTCATCGAACTCTTTGAAATCAAATTGAACCATATCCAAAAGCAGTCTTTCATCAGTACAGTTGAAGAATATACCTCTTGCTGAAAGACATATGATTAATTCCACCTGACTTTACAATCACTCCTCAGTGTATCTTCTTAGCATACATATTCCCAGCATCCCCCTTTAACTTGTTAATAGTGTGAGTGATTGATCTCCCCAGTAAGAAAGCAGGCTTCTTGAGAGTAGGACTGTGTTGTTTCATAATTAAAAAAAAATTCCTACTTGACAATATTTTCCCACTAATATGATCACCATTCTATGGGTATATGGAAGTAATGATTTTGCAGTGGATTTAAACTGACCCTGTCATAAACCAATCCTGACCTACAAGGATGCTCACTCAGTTCAGTGTAAAGTCACCTGTATTCTCAATTAAATCATATAATGATCTACATGTTGTAAATGCTGAGTACTGCCTATTAGAATATAAAATAGTATGTGTATATATCATGTCAGATGATTGTGAAATGCATTTCTCAACTGTATACACTATTTGATATCAAGGATGACCACAGAAGAATTTAAAGCTATATTTAATGACATTGGAGAAAATCTAAGTGACCTTGGGTTTGGCAAATGACTTTTAAGATACAATACCAGTAGCATTATGTGTGAAAGAAAACATTGGATTTCATTAAAATTTAATACTTTTGCTCTGTGAATGACTCTGTTAAGAGAATGAAAAAAGACAATCCATAGACAAGGACAAAATATTTGCAAAACATATGTCTATTAAAAAACTGGGATCCAAAATATACAAAGTACTATTAAAATTCAACAATAAGAAAACAAACAATCCAATTTAAAAATGGGCAAAACATCTGAATAGACACCTCACCTAAGAAGGTGTATACAGATAGCAAATGAGCCTAAGAAAAAAATGTTCAACGTCATATGTCATCAGGGAATTGCAAATTAAACAAGATATTAATATGTATCTTTTAGAATGGTTAAAACAAAACAAAACAAAAAACTGACAGCATCAAATGCTGGTGAGGATGTGAAGGAATGAGCACTCTTATTCATTGCTGGTAGGAATGCAAAATGAAACAGCCACTCTGGAAGATGGTTCAGCAGTTTCTTCCAAAACTAAACATTCTCTTACCACACAATTCCTAACAATCATGTTCTTTGATATTTATCCAAATGAGTTGAAAAGTTATATCCACACAAAAACCTTCACAATGAATGCTTGTAGCAGCTTTATTTATAATTGCTAAAATTTGGAAGCAACCAAGATGTCCTTTGGTAGGTGAATGGACAAACAATGTGGTACACTCAGACAATGGAATATCACTTAGTGTTAAAACTAAATGTTATTAACCATGAAAAGATATGAAGGAAATTTAAATGCACATTGCTAAGTAAAAGAAGCCAATCTTAAAAGCCTACGTATCATGTGATTCTAACTATAAGATATTCTAGAAAAGACAAAACTATGGAAGTAGGAAAAAAGATTAGTGATTGCCAGAGGTCTAGGGGGAGGAAGGTAAAGATGAATAGGTGGAACACAGGATATTTAGAGCAGTAAAACTATTGTGTATGATACTATAATGGTAGAGATATGTTTATATATATTTGTCAAACCCATAGAATGTACAACACAAAGAGTGCACCCTAACATAAACTGTAGACTTCAGTTTATAATAATGTATTGGCTCATCAATTGTAACAAATATACCACACTAATGCAAGATGTTAATAATAGGGGAAACAAAGAGGCAGGTGAGGGAGCATACGGGAACTCTAATTTCTGCTCAATTTTTCTGTAAACATAAAACCACTTTAAAAATAAAATCTATTAATTAAAAAAATTAATGTGCATGGTGTCTGGAACACAGGCAACACTCAATAAATAAAGCTATTGTTATGCACTGTCTCCGTGGTGAGTGCTGTTTTGAGCATTATAGAATCATAGTAGCATCTGTTCTCCTTGCTGGAGAGAACTTGTTTTTCACCCGGACCCCTACCTCCCCATCCCTATTCTATGACAACCAAAAATGATTCCAGACCTTGCCAAATGCCCCCTGAGAAGAACAAAATCACCCACAGTTGAAAGCCACTGCATTAAGTGCTTTTGAAGAAAAATAAAACGGCTCCAAAGATCTTAATCTGTACCTCTGTCACATTAGACGAGAGTTTCCAAACTCTAAATATAAAATGTACACCACTAGAAATGAATTATATCTGCTGGGGATTTTTTTAGTTCATGATTTTGGCTTTGGGACCAAAACAGACTGGGGACGGATTCTAGTTTGGCATTATTTGAAAGCTGGGAAGTTGATCAGTCTCTGCTTTTGGAAGTTTCTTTCCACACAGATCCAAATAAAACTAAAACCATATGGCCAGAGCAGGGATATGACACCCACCTTTTCCCCCTCTTGCTATTTGAAATAAGCGCAGAGGCCAAGAGTGGCAAATCCCTTTGCCAAAGACGATTTCAGCCTAGTTTTTTTGTTTTGCTTTGCTTAGGATATTTTGATACATCCTGGCATTTTCCTACTAAGAAAACACCTTTTCAGATTAATAATATTTTTCTTCACTAATCTCACTCTTAGCCGCTAACCTTCAATCAAAGGGTCTGGAGAAAAGCAAAAAGACCCTGTTGTTTGTTTTTTGTTAGACTGAAAGGGGATTTTATGTGTGTACCTTAATTGGGTCGGATACTCTATGACTATCTTATTGAAGTTTGAAAGCTGGGAGTTTCCAGGATATGTGCTAAACTTGATTTGCTTGTGTGAGTTTTTTTAAGTTACCAGCCAAAAGATTTTATTTATTTGTTTATTTATGTAAAGAATGAGGGATTTCGGCACTCGGCCTCAGTCCAGGGGAATTCATGGTTCAATAAAGACTAAGAGCCTAGACAGGGTGAGTTCTTCCCCCACTTGGTTTCCCCGGATTTGTTATCAAAGGAAAACAGGCCTTCTAAGAAAGCACTTCAAATGAATCATTCCTTCTTGCTAAAACTTCTTAGCACAGCCGAAAAATGCTCTAGGTAGTTCAGGGAAGGAGAAGGGAGAGGGTCGACCGAAGGCAAAAAGAAACACATACCTGATGGAGTTCAGTTGGATTCATCCTCAGAGAAGACCCTAGGTTACATGGACTGCCCAGTGGGGCCACTGCTAACATTGCAGAGCTCCCATGTGGTTTGAATGGTGTTGTTAAGAATGTTTCTGGTTTTAGGCTGAATACTAGGCCAGCACTGAATGACAGATCCCAAGTCCCAGAGCCACTCATGTGTTCTTCAATAAATTTATTTTTTATGTGTTTGTGAAACATTGGGCACTTTAAAGTGCCAGACCTAGATGATTCTCACACTAAATAAGTACAGAACATCAGTCATGTAAATCACAAAAAAAGACTCCTACTCAGAGATTACAGTAAAGGTGGCAAGCAGCCAACTCTGGCCAAATCACCTGTGGAGTTTTTTTTTTAATACTACAGACACCAACTTCTGCTCTAGCTTTTCTTAATCAGATTTCTGGAGGTTAGGTTCAAGCATCAACATTAGTTTGAGGTTGGAAGCCAAGGTTACGTAGTCCATGTGAAAAACAGTAATTACAGAACATCACCCAACTATGTGTTCCATTTGGACACCTGATGAGTAATAGAAGCATATGTCATGCCCAGTCCTGGTGAGGACACCAAACAGAGAACAAAGGGTGCCTTTCTTCCCTAGCTCACCTTGGATGGCCATTGCCTCACACTTTCCAAGTCATGTATCCTATTCTCTATAAAACTATTATCATAGTCCATTTCCTGTCTGTGCTTAATAAATTAACCAGTGAAGACAGTAGATGCCTTATTCCATCGTCCAGGTCCCTAGCCCAGTCTTCTCAGTCAGAACCTAAATAAATATTAAAAGAAGCAACACAAGTTTGAGATTTCTGAGGGATCTAAAATAATTTCCTATGGGGAAAAAATAGTTCTCATAGGAGGTCATATGTAAAAAACCTGCAAAGGTCCTGCCAGAAAGTGATCTTTTTAGGGAAAAGTTGAGCATGTCTAGGATTTAAGAAGTCCTTCTATGTAATCAAATGTTTTATGTAAAAAAAGTTTTAAATTTATGTTCAAGAAGATCAAAGTGAAACTGAATTATGGACATTGCATATTAAGCAAGATCCCTTTGGTCTGGTCTAGGAAAGAACTGGAAGAGCCATCTTTTAGAGCTGACACTAGAACTAGCCATCATGGCTGCTTATTCTGTGTCACTCTTGGCTCTTCCCATGATGCACTATGACCTCTGGAGTTCAAAGCCCCATGAGGCATGGACAACTTTTTGATGCTGTCTTGTAGAAGATATGATATTCAATGATGGAACTTTAGGATTTACCACTGGGCAAACTCTGCCTCTCACGGAGTCCTGAGTGAGTGACAAGGCCTTGCAAATGGGCACCTTGAGAGTTCAAATGTGAAATTTAACTGTGGTGAAAAATCATCTCAGAGGTCAAACCACCATCAGACAGGTAATTTGTGAGTCTGTCACTAAATAACCCTATGTGAATTTGGGGATATTAATCAATTCATTCATTCATTCATTCATTCATTTATGTACTGATTATATGCCAAAAGTTGTGTCAACAGAAGGTGATACAACAGTAATCAAAGTAGAGAGCCCCATGCCCTTGCCTGGTGGGGAGACACACATGAAACAAAGCATTGCACAGATACATGCAGAAATACAACTTACAAGGATTGGGAAGGAATGGTGTAACAAGGGGGCCCTTCCATTAGGTGAGGGGTCAGGGAGCAACTTTCAAGGTCCTCAAGGTCTCAAACTGAGACCTAAAGGATTCAGACAAAATGGTGTAGGAAGAGGGTGCCAGACACCGACAGTAGCTGGTGTGAAGGCTGGTGCTCAAGAGAGGGTTTTTGGAGAGATAGGCATGGGAGTTACAAGTATTTGCCTCACACTGAGGAAAAGGACAAGTTCTAAATTGGGCATGAAAGGACATGACAGAAGGAGGTGCTGAAAGAAGAGAGAGAGGGCTGCGTTGGTAACCTGCCCATGTCTGATGAGATTGGAGAGTTGTTGGAATGAAGGAACTAGGGTTTGCATCTAAAAGGATAAGGTTTTCTCCTTGGAGAAGTTCTTGCTTGAACTAGAAATAGAGGTAATGTCCAGGAGGAGGCAATGGGAGTGGATGGCTGGAGTGGAGTGCAGAAGAAATGAGAAGGTCATAGGAAAGAGACTGTTGATCACTGGGCTCTATGTTGAAGAAATATTCATTTCTTACCATAAAGATTGGTTTTGGTGTTAAAGTCTTCATTGAATGAGGAGAAGTGACCAGGAGGCTTTCACACAATCTCTTCACTATCCTGGGGAACCCCTAGGACCCTTGCTGTAAGCAGTAACAACAGTCACTGTTTTCTCAATTCTGTCAACATTGTGGAGAACACGCTAGACCAAATCAAAAGACTAGGGTTCAAGTTCTAGCCCTGTGACTCTCTAGATGTGCCCTTTACTTTGGCAATACCACTCTGAGTCTTTGAGTCTGGATTTCCTCATCTGCTGATTACATAAATGACCTTCAGAACATTGGTGGGAGGTGGGGAAAGAATGACCTGCCTCCCTAGGGAAGTATGTGAGAATTTCTAGGGCAGTGGTTTTCAACCCTCCTTCACATGAGAATCACCCCAATTTGGCCCATGCTGAGCCAAGCTTTGGAATTTTTGAAAAGGTCCCCCAGTGATTCTAACGTGCAGTTTGGGAACCACTGCCCAGGGAAAACAGATTTCATTTGAGAAGTATATTCAATATACACCACTAGAATAAGCCTCATTTTTCTGTTTTGTTCATTGAAATTACCCTAGTGCCCAGAATATCTGACATATAGTAGTCACTCAATAAATTATATTTGGGCAGTGTCATGATTACAAAGCAAATCAGAGTATTGCTCAGATATATAAACAAAGTAAAAATTGTCACTGAGTTTCTTAGTTACTTAATTTTCTGGTCAATCCTGGCCACAGAACCTTTTAGCACCAAACATAATTCTAAAATATTAAGTAGGATTTATTTACATATAATGACCTCCTTCCAAGTGTCCCCCACCCTACCCTAACCCCCTCATCCACACACACACAAATATGGACTCAATCTTATGAGGGGGGGGTCTATATTCAGGGAATTTCTTCTCATCACATCACCAAGGACACTGAAGCATCTTTTTCTCTCTGCTCTCATTGTACCTCAGAAATCAGTGTAGAGATTGTTTATTTGTAAGTCTTGTCTCCTCCTTTTACACAAAGTTCCCTGAAATCAGAGTTGGTATCTTTCTTGTAATTTCAGCACCTATTGATATGATAATAATGATGAGGATGATGTCCCTGGCATCAGGACAATATTTTATTTTTTCATGAATAAATTTGTAAATTGTCTGGAACACATTAAGGATTTTCTTGCACTGCATTTCCCCTCTGACAGAGAAAGAACCAGGATTAGACCACAGAAGCCAAACCAGGATTAGACCAATTAAAGCCAGAACTTTAATTGGTGGCCAGTGGTGGGATAACTTTGATGTTTATACTTTCCTGGAACATAAATCAGAGGGAAGGGTTAAAGAAAGCTTTGGTGGGCTCTGGCACCTGATGATAGCTGATGGGCTCATGTTACTGATGTTTTCCCAGCCAGCTTTGGGGAGGTCAGCCAACCTTGACAACAAAAAGACCATGGTGGAAAAAAAAACAAAACAAAGAAAAAAGAAAAAGACCATTATGAAGCTTATAATGAAGTTTGAAAGAAGGAGAGCTTTTATGAGATCAGAGAGAGGTATCCCTAGGTGCAAATTCTTCCACTGTGTGGCCACCTAAAAATAACTAGAGAATGGAAATTTGGAAACTCAGTCTCCTGTCTTCTCATTAACCTACTGACCAATATTGAGCATGCCACTCAACCATTTTATGGGGTAGTTTTTCATCCATAAAAGGAAAGGATAAAAATTGTTGCCTTACCCACAGTGTAGGAGTAAAAACAAAAATGAGGTGATATGTGTAAAACCTTTCTATAAAGAAACTCTGTGCTATACAGAATGATATAGATAGCAAAACATTGCTCATATTGTGTTAGTCACTTGGGTGTCTGGGAGTTTGCCCCATAAGATCCATGGAGAAGCACTCTTTTTTTTCATGTTTATTTATTATTTTGAGAGAGAGAGAGAGAAAGCTCTGCCCCTGTAAGGGAGGGGCAGAGAGAGAAAGGGAAAGAGAGAATCCCAAGGGCTGACAGCTGACAGCACAGCTGACAGCACAGCCCACGAGGGGTTAAATCTCAAGAACCATAAGATCATGACCTGAGCTGAAATCAAGACACTTAACCAACTGAGCCACCCAGGTGCCCCAGAGCAACACTCTTGTGAGCAGCTTTCTGCTATAGTACAGGGCTTGAGAGTAGGTCTGGTGAATGGGTTTTTGCCCATATCACCTGTCATTTTAGCTGTAAATGGTGCTTATTTACTTTCCCAAGAACAGGCAAGAGCCCATTGGAGCCAAGGGAAACTCAAACTTTCCAAGATACTTCAAGCTATCCATTCCCTCCACCACCTGAGTCCACCAACTATAAAGTAATAGCCAGAGTGCAGATGGAAATGTTGAAGAACCTTCCCAGGCCTGCCAGACCTCCAACCCGTGGATGCCCAGGTCAGACCTGTGAGGGACCCTAAAGACCTGGGATCACCCACGAAGGCCTTTGCCTGTCCTTGTCTTTTGCAGCTATTCCTCCACACCCACTTTTGTACATGATGATAGTCCACAAGAACAATTCCTTCTTCAGAGACCCATCCTTGACCAACTAGCCATGAAGCTAGCTGAACTTCTGCCTGCTCCCTCCTGCTCAAGGCCACTTTCCTTCTCCACTTTAGAAAGCTCCTCTGGAGTGTTCCCATGCCTGGCATTAAGTAAATAAGTAATTAAAGGTTGTAAGTAAAGGTTGATGTTAATGGTGTTCTTGCTATTTTTCTTCCTCTGGTCTAAGGGGCCTAGATTCTGTTTTTATGGCAAGTGGGTGTCGAATAGGGAGACACAGCATTTATTTTCTGACTGCCTTCCATAGTCAGTAAAAAAAAAAAAAAAAAGGCGTATTTCTTCCTCTTCTTGCTGTTGTGATCATTCAGACAGGTATGAGTCTTCTCAGGAAGGAAAAAAAATGTTTTTTTCCTTCTACCCATCTTAGGTTCTCTGGGGCACTATAAACTGAACTGACAAAAGACAGGTTAACAAGAGAAAAACAAACAAAAGCTTATTAACATATGTATCATATTTACATGTGGGAGCACTCAGTGATGAGTGACTCAAAGGGGTGGTTGGATCTTGGGGTCTATGTATCTAACTTAGCAGGAGAAAAGGAGTGGGGAGAAAGAGCACTTATGGAAAAAGTAAATGACTTTTTGGAAAGATAAATGGGCCCTTAGGGGAATAGATGGGAGATATGATAATTTGGGAGACAATTGTCTTGAGTGTGGTGCCAATTTCTTGGCTACCAGAAGAAAAGAGCAGAGTTGCTTCCGGGAAGAGGGGGTTCACAATTGAGTCCTTTGGAAAGGCCCTGCTTTTAAGCAGATAAGGGATTTCAAGACTTCAAATATCTTTGGTTCAAAATAATTTTTAGGTCAAAGTGGGGTATTTTGGAGTGGCATACCCTGCTCCCCTTCAACTTTGATACCAAATTACTCTACTTTGTATTCTGGGATTGACTTTAGAACTAGACAGACCTTCTGCCTTGCTTTGGGTAGGACTGGGACTAAGGTGAGAAAGGCACTCACCTTGACTGTAGAATTTAAAGGGGGTGGCCCAAAACTCAATCATCAAAATAGTTTCTTTATTGTAATATTTTTGAAAATGAAAACTAATGCAAAAAAATCCAGGAGGAGCAAAATATGAAAATTTTAAATTAAGCTAGGATCACTATTATTGAATACAGGCCACTGGCCTTGGGGCTCTATTTCTGATAGTGATTTATACTGCCTACTTCAGAGGCACTTGCCTGGGTGGTTCAGTCTATTAAGTGTCCAACTCTTGATTTCAGCTCAAGTCATGATCTCACCACTTGAGTTCAAGCCCCACAAGGGGCTCCACACTGACAGTGCAGAGTCTTCTTGGGATTCTCTCTCTCTCTTTCTTTCTGCCACTCCCCCATTCATTCTCTCTTTCTCTCTCTCTCTCTCAAAATTAATAAATAAGAATTTTTTTTTTAAATTTAATAATTTATACTGATGACTTCATTGTCTGGAGCCTACCTCTGGTGGGGATTTTCCTAAGCCACAGCACCCCCCAAAGTCTCCGATGCAATCCTGTCCTTCTGTCACCTGTGATTCCATCCTCATATGCTTCATAACAGCAGCCAACGTTTCTCAGTCACTTTCCAGGCACTGAGTCATGATCTTCACATTCATTACATCAGGTGAACCTCACAATTTCCACAGGTACCAATAAAGCAAGTCTTGGTAGAATCCAGATTTTATATTTATGATTGAAGTTGAGAAAGCCTAAGAGAGGTGCTACCACAGCCACAGATGACACAGATAGTATACTGCAGGACAGAAACAGGACCCAGAGCCCACCCTTGCCCACCCCTCTATACTGCTCCTCACAGACGCAGTCCTCAGTCTTGTCTGTTCTTTGTACTGGCCATATATCAAGTGTATGTATCCCCTTGGCAAGACCTCCCAACTTTTCTGTGTAGGAGCTTTATGTTGAATCAGAAGCTTTTTTGAAATTCATCTTGCTAAAATGTAAGGCTAGGGGTGCCTGGGTGGCTCAGTAGGTTAAGCATCCAAATTCGGCTCAGATCATGATCTCACTGCTTGTGGGTTTGAGCCCCGCATCGGGCTCTGTGCTGACAGCTCAGAGCCTGGAGCCTGCTTCACATTCTGTGTCTCCCCCTCTCTCTGCCCTTCCCATGCTCATGCTCTGTCTCTCTCTGTTTCTCAATAATAAATAAATGTTTAAAAAATTTAAAAATTAAAAAAATAAAATGTAAGGCTGGAAGGACCTTACAGAGAAAGCATTTAATCCAAAGCATTTAATTTCCTCAATTTGCAAAATCAGAAACTTGAGTCTTTGAAAGACGATATGATTTGTCAAGTTTACATGTTGGTAATACTCTGCCTTTACTCCTTCCACTGAACCCTGGTTCCTTATCTTACTGTTCCATCCTGAATACACCCTCAACAATCTGCCCACTGAGGTTTCTCCATCAGTTTCCAGGTTGTGTGCTTGTCTTTCCCAAGCCTGCTCCAGTTTTCTTCCCTTCAGACCTGTTTGCTGCCTATACTCCAGAAATAGTCACTGATCACTTTCTATGTGCAAGGGTTTTTGCACTCTAAATACATACATACATACATACATATGTACACATGCCTGGCTCAGAATAAAGTATAAGGCTGGAAAAAAAAAAAAGGGATGGGATGGGATCCCAGCGTCAGAGAGAAAATCCATTCCAAACTTTATAGTTCCCATTTGCCTCTGAATACAGTTCAGGGAGCCGGTCACTATCCCTAAACTAGGACCAGTTCTGCATGGAGAGGTCTTTCAACATCCAAAACCTCTCTATCTCCTGACTCGCCAGTTCCCCTTCACTGGGTGAGCTGTTGTGAAGTCATTAGTCAGGTGACCAGTGGTGGTAGGAGGGGAGTGGGGCTACTTATAAGGCTTCATTAAAAGGTACCCAAATTCCCTTTCTCTCTTTTTAAGTTTTTATTTATTTTGAGACAGAGAGAAAGACAGAGAGCATATGCATGGGTGTAAGTCAGGCTTCGTGGGCACGGAGAGAGAGAGAGGGAGAGAGAGAGAATCCCAAGCAGGCTCCACACTCAGCACAGAGCCTGACTTGGGCTCAATCTCATGAACCATGAGATCATGACCTTAGCCAAAATCAAGAGTCCGATGCTTAACCAACTGAGCCACCCAAGTGCCCTAAATTCCCTTTCACTTAACTCCCAGAAGCTCATTAATGGATCAGCTGTCAACATCTTAGAATGCACCTTGGAAAGAAAATAGGATAGATGTAAGGAAAATTTCCTCTGGGTAAAAGACATCAGGGCCTAAGGGTAGCCCCAAATGGCCCAACTTTTTAGAGATTGGCTTTGCTGCCTCACTACCCATGGTTCCCAAAGTCCATCCTGGGGTGAATGGGGGAAATAATCTGAGATTTGCTCAGAAAGGCTGCCTGCTGAAAACGTTCATGCTTGTTCTACAAACGATTAGTAAGTTGGGAAAAAAGAACAAGAAGACTTGTTATAAAGCATTCTATAAAAACTTAGTTAAGGGAGTGGGGACCACACCAAAACAGAAGGAACTGGCTGTTTCAAGTTGATGGTGCTCAGGTAAAGTCAATGTTTTAAAATATTTGATGGAAAACTCTAACCATCAACCAGTCATTTGGCATCATTGCTTCAAGGCAGGGGCAGGAGGTGAGTGGGAAGAATAAGCTTCTATGAATTGTTTAGGGCACAGCAAGAAAGTGCTCCCCCCCCTCGCCCCCCGTTCTGTTCTTGTCCCATCAGCTCCACGCTGGGGCTGCTGGGGGTCACAGCACTTTACAGTTACTCATAGAGTCATGAGCAGAGAAGATAGCAAAGACAATGGAAACTGGATTGAGCAGATCATGTGCCTCCAAATCTAAAGTCAAATCCACAGCCACACATAATGTCTCTACCCCTCACCTTGCTGGGTAACCAGAACACACTAAAGAACCCCTGCTGAACTATGCCTTAGCTATCATCTGAGCCTTCCCAAAAAGTCCATCTTTGAAACCCAACCTTTCCTTATGGGGCTACTGCATTTTAAAGGGGTTATTTTTGGTTTTGGTTTTTGAAAAATAATGTTTGTTTTTGATTTTTAAGCAAAAGTGCTCATGATAGAATTTATTTTTTCTTGACTCTACTTTTGCATTATGTGTAAGTGATATTCTAGGTTACACCGAGATTCCTGTGGCTTGCGGGTTCCAGACCGAGCCTTCGGGGCTCCCAGAAAAGTGTAACCAAAGCCCAGCTCCACAAGCGAGAGCCCCCTGAGCAACCACTGCCCAGATCTGGGACATCTCCTTGGTGAAAACCACAATATAGATTTGAAAAGTACAGAGAAGCCTAAAGAAGAAGAAGAAGAAGAAAAGCCCCTTATCATTTCACGCTTTCAACATTTTGATTAAAACATATTTTTGCAAACGCAATGGTGGTGTCATACATTTTAAGAAAACATCTTGATTCCCAATGGAAGCCCAAGATAAATTAGGCCATAAAATTGAGCCCTGTGCCATGTTGAACAGTGAAAAAAAATGGACGTGAAAAACCACGAGGGTGAAAAAAAACTTCTAAATATAACAAACTTCCCAAAAATGCAATCTCACACTTAACTGAAGTCATACTATTTTTGAAAGTGGAAATCCCCTCCTTCACCACACAACTCCGAGGTCAGCCGTCTAAGAATTCAACTTTTGAGCGCGTGCTAGGACAAGATGGTCCTTCCGTGAATGCCACGGTCACTCCTCTTCCTTCCTGCGACCCACAGGGTCAGTAGCCAAAGCCATCAGTTAAACGTGACACCGGTGCCTACGGGCTGAGTTCCCTGTGCTGTGTGCGCAGCGCCTGCTGAAACGGATGTTCCTTTGAAGCCTTGCTCTTCAGTCCTTTCAGTTCTGTACCGCTCTCTGGACCTTCGCCAGCGCTTCTCCATGAAACAGCTGGTATTCGCTTAAATTTAAAAGAGAGGCAGGACTTGTATTTTGGGAAATATACTTCGTGCGCGTCTCTAATTTTTGGCACGACCTGAAGGAGAAACGTAGCCCTTTCTTTTCGCAAATTTTATTTTATTTTATTTTATTTTTGCAAATTTTAAATATCAGAGAGATATCAGTCACTCTATCAAGAAAGCCACGCTTGTCCATGTCCTGACACTCCCCCTCCAAGTTCATGCTCATGTCCAGTGTGAGTTGGGCTATACTGAGTGTGCCGGTCCGTCCGCCCAGGCAAAGCTCTTCATGCCTTCCACCACCGCCACCAGGCAGGCAGCGGCCTTTGCGTAATGGGATAGATGGACGCTGGATCCCCAACCAAGCAAACTACTTCTGTCAACCACTTCTTTAGGACAATTTTCATAAAGTCTTTTTTTTTTTTTAAAAGCAATTTTAGGCTTAAAATTAATTTTGACACAGAATTTACAGTGATTTCCCATATACTTTCCAGGCAATTTTGAGATCTCTTTTCTCCATTTATGTTCACTGCTGAGCCCTGACACAATATAGTGAGATCTCAAGGGCCCCTAAGTGTCAAGCGAAAACAGTTAATATCACATTTTACAAAGCTGGAAACAGAGGCCTCTCACTGCTTATTAATGTTTAACATTGTAATTCCTTACTTTTAAAAATGCTGTTGTTGTTAGATTGATGTTCCTATTTTTTCAGGCAAAAATTCAGAAATAGAAAGAGTAGGAGTGAGGTGACCCCACAGGGGGTAGCAGAGACGGCCTTCTCGTCCATCCTGCATACTTTTAAATATTAACCTTTGTCTTCTGATGCTGTAGGTAATTCATATTTTCCTGTAAAATTTGGAAAATATTAAAAAAAACAGAAAGAGGGAAATAAAATTACCAATATAGATCATTTCCCCAAAACTGTCACTCAAACATTTTGGGAAAAACTCTTCTGGCATTTTTTTTTTAGACTTAACAGCACACATTGCCCCCCTCCTCCTTCTAGCTGGGATCATGCTAGCGACTGCTTCATAATACACCTGTTTTTTCACCTCATATAGTGTCATCATTTTCTTATTATTAATTTTGTTTTTCTATTGTTTTATTAGTCATTATAAAAACCCAAAGAAGTAGCCAAGGCAGTTATTAGCCCCATTTTAGAGATTAGGAAAGCGAGGCACAGAATGACTCTGTTAAGCCACAGTGCAGCTTAGCCTAAGTCTTCCAACTGCCAATATGATGCTCTTCTCCTTCATCAAATTAAAAGGGCAGAAAAGCACAAATTGAGAGGTCGTTAATATTCCTTTGCAAGGATTAGAGGTAATGATAAGCAGTTGCTATAGTGACTTCTTAGAAAAGAAAAGACTAGGTAATAGTTTAGGATTTTATCTGTAATGATACTAATGTACAAATGAGAATAAATACAATGTTTTCTGAAATTTAAAAATATTTGGGAAATGTTGGTGAAGATGTGGAATTCTCATCCGTTGCTGGCCGGTATATAAATTGGTATGACCACTCTGGAAACTGGTAAAACATAATTAACATACAACTATCCTAACACCTAGCATTTCTGGTCCTAGGTATATATACTTAAAAGCAGAGCAAGGCTCAACAAACCATGGTCTGCAGGCCAAATATGGTCTTTATAAATAAAGTTTTATGGAAATACGGCCACGTCTATTTGTTTATGTATAATGTAGTGCTATTTTGTATTACAATGGCATAATTGAATAACTGTGACAAAGACCATATGACCAGTATGTACAATCTCACCCTTTATAGAAAAAGTGTATGGTAACCATGCCTAAAAGGAAACAATGCACATATTCATAAAAGAACAGGTACAAGAACATTTATATGTACAAGACATTTATATGTACAAAAGGATATGTACAAGAACATTTTATATACAATTGCCAAAACCTGAAATCCACCTGAAAGTCGACCAATAATAGAAAAAAAATGTTTTATGTTATGTATACTATATTGTATTTATACAATAGAATACTATACAATAACAAAAGAGAAAATTCTATTGCTATCTACAATACCATATCAATGTATCTCATACACATAATGCTGAGTAAAAGAAACAAGACACAAGAGAATATTGACAAAATGATTCCATTTATATCAAATCCAAGAACAGTCCACATTAATCTGTGTTGATAGAAGTCAGAATAGACTGGAAGGTCATATAGAGAGGCTTCTGGGATACTGGAAATCTCTATCTTATTCAGAGTGATAGTTAACTGGATGCATCCATAGTTTAAAACCCATCCAATTCTACACTTGAAAGTATTGTTAAACCTCAAAAATATGAAGAAAACTTGTGAAGTATGAGAAATTGTCAGAAGAGCTTGTAAAAGGAATACATTACCGCTATGTTACGAGAGAGGTCTCTGATTAGACAGAATAAAGGGACAATGGTTTCGTTAGCGAAATGAATGGAACAACATCAGTGCAATGAAAGAAGGTCACATTAGCAGAAGATGTTGGTTGGCCTAGCCTGGTAAATGTTCCTCACTGAGTAATATGAAGGACTTAAAGCTTTCTCCAGGAGTGGGCAAAAAATCTCCAGGCTCCAAGACTGCCCAGAAAGGACTTTGATGGCAAGCAGAGGAGAGGGAAAAAAGGCATGGAGAAAAGGGAAGGAGACCAGAGAACGAGATTCACCAATACCATTCAAACTGTTGTCATTCCAGGAGGTTCCGTTTCGACTGATGGGTGACTTTTTTGGGAAAAAAAAAACCATTTTTCAAAATCTCTGGACTCTGTAAACATACGTGATAGAGCAAAGATAACTATCTTTCTGGTAACTGACAGGTCAATATGCCCTCCCAGACATTATGGGCATAGGTCCTATTAATTGAATATATGAATAAAGAAAATCAGCAAAAAGGAAACTATAAACCTTGGAAGAGAAAAGTTCATTCTCTATCCTTTCTTCTTTTATCAACTTCTTCTTTTTTAATTGAATTATATTTGCAATATCGTGTATTCTTAAGGTGTACAACATGTTAATCTGATACATGTGTATGTTACAGCATGATTGTCACTGATGCATTAGCTAACACCTCTATCACATCATGTAATTATCAGTTCTTTTTTGTGGTGGGAATAGTTAAGATCCAGTCTCGTAGCAAGTTCAATGTTTATAACATAATATTATCTATAATTACTACACTCTGCATTAGATCTCCACGACTCATTTAACTATAACTTACAAGTGGGTACCCATAAACAACATTTCTCTTATCTATCTACCTTCCAGCCCTTTTAATACAATTTTACAAGTTTGCCTTTTTATATTTGTATTCGACCACTTTTTTTAAAAAATCTATTTATATGTATTTATATTTACACTGCCTATTCCTGGAACTTTCTTTCCCTATAAACATCCGGATAGCCACTCCCTCACTTCCTTCAAGTTTTTGCTCAAATTTCACTTTCTTAGTCTGATCCATACGGACGCCCTATTTAAAACCACAGTCCACGTTCGCATCTCAATATTGTGGGTTTTCCTTACTCTGCTGGGTTTTTTCCATTGCACATATCATTTCCTTATATACGATGCAACTTACTTATTTATTATGCCTCCTGTCTGTCTCTTTCCCAATAAACTATGAATCCCGTGAAAGCGAAGATTTATTTCTATCTTATTACTTCTGCATTCCTGGCATAAGAATAAATATGTATTATATAGATATGTATGTGAATTCCTGGCATAAGAATAAATATGTATTACATAGATATGTATGTGAATGAAGATAAACAACCATCCTTTCTGACACTAGTATTTAGAATTGCTATGATCCATAGATTCTTTCCAAAAAGAGTACAGTAACTTGTACTCCCACCTAGTAATATATGAATGTGCTTATTTTTCTATATTTTTATTAGCAGTGCACATTATCATTTTTTTTAATTGCAAACTATTCATCAGAGGTGAATATATTTCACTGGTCTTTTTTTAATGTCGTATGTTTATTAATCATTCGCATTTTCACTTCTAGGAATTACCTGATTATGTCATTTGACTACTTTTTAGGATTGCCTTTTTTTTAAACTTAAAGGGATCTGGTAGAAATTAACTTAACCTTTTATCAATCAAAGATAGTCTAAATATTTTATACCATTCTCTCTTTGTATTTTATACCCTTGATTTGAAGCATTTAGATGCTTTTCTGTTCAAAGAAGTGTAGGAATATGAATGTTCCCTTTTATTATCTAGATGAAACAAAAGATGTTTATTTTTTAGCTAAACTTTATGGTGTCTTTTTTGCAGGAAAGGATTATCTTCATGGAGCAAGGCTCAGTCAAATTTCAGTAGTAGTTAGTAGCAAGGACAAGAAATTGTCAGCAGATGACTTTGCACAACGTCTTGCCTTTCAGGAAAAGGGAAAAAGAAAGATAATTGCTAGACAAGTTTTAAATCATTTGACCTATAGCAGATCTCTTTGTACATCAATGAGAAGATTCAAAGTTCATTGTTGTTACTTTTTCCTTTGCTTTTAGTAAAACAGAAAACCCAGTTGGGTCTCTGGATAACCCAGCCATGATTCTGTGAGCAAAGAATAACAATTTTACAAAAGGATACATTTCATTTGCGTAATGATTTACAGTTTCAATGTACTTTCATAAATATTATCTAATTTAATCCTCAAAAATAAAACTATTTTACAAAAAAGTAACCAGAAGTTCATAAAGGCTAACTGGTGACCTGAACCTCATAATGTTGATTCCATGACCGAGCCAGACCCCATGGTTCCTCTTAGAATTTCCTATGCAACCGAATTATTTAGAATTTTAATAAATAATGTTAAAGAAAATTATATTAGGATATTAAATTGAACAGGTTGGGCCTAAAATAGCTTATTTCTCCTTTTTTGTTTTATAAAAAATTCCAAGTTCACTTGTATCTCCTTCTGTCAAACCCAAAAAAATAGTGACATCTCTCTGGTGCCTATTCTTGCCCTGGGTCAGTATTTATAATTCACAGAATACAAGTCAGCAGTGTCATAGAAAAAGGCTTCTGGCAAATATAACCCTATTATTTTATAACCTCTTAAATTTTGAGGGCTTTCTTTCTCTACTATACATTCCTCTTAGTTCTGTAGGTTGAAGAGATTTTTTTTAAATATGTGAAAGAATATTAACAACTTTTTAGATAATAATCAGTGCATTTTTAAAAGTATATGAGATTACAAAGCAAAGCCTATAAATGTACTTGAAAGCTCTTCAGTCATAGTTAAATATATATGGCAATTTTATGTTACACGCCTTTATTTTCTTCTTAGGAAAGTCATAGTAAAGGCCATAATGAAGCTAAACACAAGAAATACTCCACTCGATTTATGTTTACATAAATAGACAAATATTTTACAAATATTCCTGGTGAGGTGTTTATACTCAGAAATCAGCTCATGTATATATACTCTGAAATCATGTGTGCTCCCTTAGTGTTATCAACAAAGCTTAAATCCATATCCGCCCACATATTCCTCGCTCAGCTGGCCCTGCCGTTCTTAATTAATCCAGTTTGTGCCAGATATTTTTAATCTTTTACGCCATCTGTTTCCAAATACTGTTTTGCTCAAGGCCTGGCTTGGTTTTCCATACCATTCAACCTTTCCTGTTTTAGCTTCTCATTTTTTGATTGCTGTGTTTCAGAGTTTGGCTGCATTAACTTAAGTCATTAACTCAGCAAAGACACCAACACTGCTTTTAGCTCAAATAATTCTGGCCTTGGGCACTTCCTTAGCATTTAATCTGAGAATGAAAAGACCTTGGTGTGCCTGATAAGGGAACTGGCCAGCCAGGCGGTGCAGCCTCAGTCTGGAGACCTACTCCTATCATCATTGCCTCCTGCCAATAAACCAACAACTTCAGGCATTCTGAGGGAACGTTTTTCTTGTGCCACAAGTGAAGAAGGGACTTTTGGCTTGAAACCACATGGGGAGCTTGCTCACAGGGATTTATTCCAGAATATCCATTTTTTCTCCCAGTAACACTTCACCAAAAATATAAAAATAAAGATCTGTAGAGGATACCTCTACATAGAAAGCCTATTCACTTTCTAGTAAAATAGACTTCTTCTTGCATACACTTGTTTTGCTTCTAGAGAAAATTTGTTAATCCACATATTTCTGAATTGTAGCCTAACTCAATATGCGTCCCAGGCAACAGAAATTTCTTTGGGGTGATAGCATGGCAAGCATGTTGAACATAACATGACACATCTGCCCTTTGAACAACATGGGTTTGAACTGCACGGGTCCACGGATCCCCGTAACTACAACACAGTACTGTAAATGTATTTTCTCTTCCTTATGGTTTTCTATTTTATTTTATTTTATTTTAAAGTTTATTTATTTTTGAGAGAGAGAGAGAGAGCAAGGGGGGAAGGGACAGAGAGAGAGGTAGACACAGAATCTGAAGCAGGCTCCTGGCTCTGAGCTTTCAGCACAGAGCCCAACACTGGGCTTGAACTCACAGACTGCAAGATCATGACCTGAGCTGAAGTCGGTCGCTTAACCGACTAAGCCACCCAGGCCCCACACCTTATGTTTTTTTTTTTTAATAATATTTTCTTTTCTCTAGCTTATTTAACTGTAAGGATATATAATACTTATAATGTACAAAATGTGTTAACTGACTGTTTATGTTTTGGTAAGGCTTCTGGTCAACACTAGGCTACTAGTAGTCAAGTTTTGGGGAAGTCAAAAGTTATGCAAGGATTTTTTACTATTCAGGGGGTTAGCATTCCTAACCCTTGCATTGGTCCAGTCAACTGTAGTTTAAAAACATCAACTTTATAACTTATAGCGTTACAGCTTTACTTAACCTGGGTCACTGTTATCTGCCTAGGATTTTATTTTCTAAGGCAGGGGCCATATATGCTTGATTTTCTTCACCTACAATTTTCCCAGGGATAATATGTGGTGACATTATTGACTTTCAACCATAGGGACCCCGTGCTTTATCAATTTGAGGAACAGACTTCTTGTATTAAGTGAGAAGAACAATGAGATGTATACTCTTCTCCCTCCTTACAATATAACTCCCGCCCAGTATTCTTCACTGACCTTTACTCCCAGTATTTTCCCCTTCTCACTTTTTCTCTTCCCTTATGCAAAAGAAAAAGAACCATAACTCAAATATCTCCTTCCGGGAGATGTGGCAGGGGAAGGAGGGTGTTTTACCAAGATCAGGCCCACCATCTTTTGGGGACTAGCTAAGAAGCCCAGGTGCTCTCCCCGCCTTCCCCCATCCCACCCACCTTAACTCATGCATCTCATGTTGGGATGGCCCGTCATGCTCTGCTCAGGCATCCATGAAGAGAAGACAAAGAGCCCAAGAGCCTTATATGCAATTCCTGATCCTACCAACTAACTCAGCTTTCAATTCTGTAATAACTTTCTTGGCGGTTTTGCTGAGGGCAGGAGCCTGTTCAAACATCTATAAAAATAGGATAAGAGCCCTTTCACTTTTTCTCCTCGTTGAAATGGATTATACAACCTGAAGTTGTTGACCCCAAGTGTTCACCAATAAGTCATCAGTTTCACAACTGAGACTTCTTAGTGGTTTAGGGGTACTCCTCCCACCTCTTCTCTAAACCCTATTTTAGAAAAGGGGACCATAGGGGAATTCTGGTTATTACACCCCCTGCCCCCATCTCTTCCGGAAGCTGCCAATGTACTATCTCTAGAAACCTCAGGCAGGTCTCAGAAACCCCTGATCCAACACCCTGCCCAAGTTTCAAAGGGCTCAGATAGGTCAGGTCGTGGCAGAAATTTCCAGTCGCTCTTTGGACTGTTTGGGCTTAAGCGAAATCACTAATAAATACCAGTTCATCCTCATGCTGTCTTCACTTTCACAATTGCTTCTGTGCTGCGCTGAAAAGAAATGAGGCAGAGTTTCCACAGAGTTTCAGAGGCTCCTAAGAGACCTTGAGAAACCAGGATCCCTTTGAGTGACTTTTCCTGCAGAGAGTGCAGGAACCAAAGAAATGAAGTACCCCGAATATTTAAAGATCTCTCATTGTTAGAGGCCACTGGGGCACAAAAGGTGTACTGAAATAAAGTAGGTAATTCCGTAGAGAGAATTTGCTCATACACTCATATTCAGAAGATTTGGGGAATGATGCCGTGTTCTGCTTAATTATTAGTTAAAATATAGCTTATTAGTTAGAATATTGGTTTGGCTACAGACAGAAGAACAGTGGCTTTAGAAACACAGACTTTTTGGGGCACCTGGGTGGCTTAGGTTGTTCAGCGTCCGTCCGACTTTGGCTCAGGTCATGATCTCGCGGTTCGTGGGTTTGAGCCCCATGTCAGGCTCTATGCTGACAGCTCAGATATGCTCTGTCTCTCTGTCTCCCTCTCAGAAACAAATAAACGTTAAAAAAAAAGAAGAAGAAGAAGGCAATTAGGAGAGAGGTAAGCACTGTGGAGTTAAGAGTCAGATTTCTCTCTATCAAACCTCTGTTCAACTCTTTACTAATTGCCTGCTCTTAAACAAGTTATTTTTACCTCTCTGAGCTATGTATCATTTTTCAGTTTTAAGTATATTCTAACAACTGCATAACAAGTGTCTAGCACAGTGCCTGCTATGCAGCAAGTGCTCAGTAAATGATCATTTTTTTGCTTGACTTATATAAAATTAACTTATATAAAGTATACTTGACTTAATAAAATTCCTTCATCTAGAAATGTTTCCCCCTCTCTCTGCTCCGTATCATGGAGAGTTGAAGACGGCCCTGACTTTTTGGTGACTCAATCACCACTTTAAAATGGCACATTGTCTAGAGAATTCTTTCCCAGAGTGCAGAAAGCATTTGCTCTGTGAAACTGAGCCTCACCACCTCTCCCAGTTTCTTCCCAGTAGTAACAGGGGAGCTGTGTTTTGCAGTTGAATTGTTTCATGCCAACCATGTATGAGCTAAATGTGCTCGGACTAGACAATATTTACTTACCAATTTATATCTCTTTTTTAAGTTAATTTAGTTTTGAAAAAGAGTGCAAGCTGGGGGAGGGCAGAGAGAGAGGGGGATGGAGGAGGATCCAAAGCGGACTCCACAATGTCGGGCTCGAACTCATGAACCATGAGATCATGACCTGAACCGAAGTCAGATGCTCAACTGACTGAGCCATCCAGGCGCCCCAATTTGTATCATTTTTACATTTAAAACGAATGTCAGGCAGCTTATAAACATATATCTAGTACTAGTACAGTACGATAAAACTAGAAGACAAAATTAGAAAATGAAGCAAATAGAAAACAAAGAATGCGGCATATACTGAGCCAGGAATGAACTGAGCACTACAACGCACGCACCGGACTTACAGATGCCTCCCTCTGCCATTGGACTAAACATTATGCATTATTTTATTGGGCCTCTCTCCTTGGCCACCTTCTTGTTCTCATGATGTTCTCCCTGCACACGTGTGTACAGATTTCCCTTTCTTATAAGGACACCAGTCATCCAGTAATGAGATTGAAGACCTCACTTTAAATCCATTGCCTCTGGGAGGACTCTGTCTCCAAATAAGTTCACATCTTGAGGACTCGGGGGTGAGGACTTGAACATGTATATTTTAGGGGGACACAATTCAGCCTTCTGATAGAACAAACGGCGCATGTTACTTCATTTTATTGTGTGTTATATGAGTTTTTCCAAAGATTTTTCTAAATCCTGCTTCAGGCTTTCACAGGGTCTTAAGATGATCATTTAAACATCAGTTACTATGTAGAGGGCTAGAGAAACCCTCCTCATGTGGGTTTAGGGATCACTAGGATTCTGCTAAAAGGCCACTTGATGCCCTTTAGTTAAAATACACTCTGAGGGCAGCTGGTGATGGAGGCTTTGTCAGATCTCTTATCCCATATCTGTTTCCTCCTCCTCTAAGTTATACTTTCTTCCATAATGTTCCACAGTACTCTCTGGAGTTCATGACGGCGTCTGCCTTCCAGTAGTTTCCTAGTGGTTTTGCTAGTATAGTAATCTATCAAAATATCTATAGAATTTGGATCAATGCCTTTTCACACCTCTGAGAGAAACGTCAGAATTCAAGAATCTGTCTTCAGCCCGAAAGACAGAGAAAGCTTTTTGCCTCTTTAGATTTCCTCAACAAAAATAATAAGGCCTCAATCTAATCTTTGTGGCAGTAATGCCTCTGCCTCCATGTCTGAGAGAGAAAGAAGGTGTGCCAATCCCAATTTTAGAGTCAGAAGGCCTTAAATATCATCCCTCTCTCATTTTCAGGAGAGACAATGTAGGCTCAGAAAGGAAGTCTCCAGGTTCCCTATCCAGCCATCTTTCTGTTAGGCTTTCTTACCTTTGTCAGACCCAAATACAATGGGACATGAGGACACAATTCAGGTGTCTTTTATCTGAACCCCTTGAGGCCCTATGTGTTTCTGATTTCAAAAAGTGTCTGCATTTCAGAAAGGCAATTCAGCTCATATACTATATATCCCATAACCTTCCTTGTGGGGTGGGGGTAGCACCTTCTAATCAAACACATTAAATAAACATTTCTGCAGCAAAATGTGTGTATGTTCACATTACCTGCAATAAAAAGGGATCATACATATCTTCATGGTACTTTGTGGGTCATAGTTTGCCCCCAGATGAATTATGAAAAACTTAGAGTTTTCAAAGTTTTCAGTACTTTCTGGATTTCAGGATTGGAGATAAAGGAGTGTTGGCTCACCTTCCTCTAGAAAAGAGATTCTTTTTTTTTCTTAATTTTTTATGTCTATTTATTTTTGAGAGAGAGAGACACACAGAATCCAAAGCAGGCTCCAGGCTCTGAGCTGTCAGCACAGAGCCTGACGCGGGGCTCGAACTCACAGACTGTGAGATCATGACCTGAGCTGAAGTCGGATGCTTAACCGACTTAGTCGCCCGGGCACCCCTAGAAGAAAGATTCTTAATCTTGGTTGTGAAGAGGAACTGTGTCAGGTACCCACTCCCTGCCCCCCTGACCCACTCACCCAGAGGCACTGAATCAGATTCTGTGGGGTGTGGGCTGAGAATTGGAATTTTGGACAAACCACCCACATGATACTGAAGGAGATGCTGGAGAAACACAATTCAAGAAATACTGCTTAGAGCGCAGTGTTAGAGCATGAGAAACAGGTGGGAACCTCAGCCGGGCTATTTTTATCACATGCCTCTCCCAGCACCTCCCTGTGACATGGGTTTGACCCTGCAGTCAAGTTTCACAGACTTTTTCCATGACATTTGGATGGGAAGTGGGTGTCCAAAAGGTATGAGTATGTAAATAATGAAAGGGATGGGAGAGAAAAACAAGATCAAATGAAGAGGAGAAAACTGCTATTCTAAGAATGCTCAAGGTACAGTCTAGTCACCAGATTAAGTCACATGTATTCATTCATTGTTTATTGAGCATCTACTATGAATTAGCCACTGGTACAGGTATTTGCGCAACCACAGAATAATTCTATGCCAAATATGCTATTCTTATACTTTTTGCAATTCCCCTTCTTTTTCCCCTTAGGTCTTCTGGTTATGATTTTTTTTTTTGAGGGGTGGGCATGAGCCGTTGAAGCAAATTGAGCCCCTCCAGGCTGTAGCTCCATCTGCTGGAATATAAGGAAATTAACCAGTGTCTCACTGTTCTTTAATATAGGTGATTCTTTGCACATGTATTAAATCTAATTCATTATTTGACCATGTCAGTTGCGCTAATGGAAGTTATTTGTTTGTTAACAGTAGGTAAGCATATGAAAGAATTATCTGTGAACCTCATCAGAGAGCATTAGACTAATCTACACAGTTGAGAAGGCTTTAGTGTTAAATAGGTTAACACCCAGGGAAACTTCCCTAATATAGCCTGCACTTGCTGGAGATGAAGAACTGACCTTCTCTGCTAGAGTCTTACTCTAAGCCTGAGCTCCTGAGAAAAGCTTACAGGCACGGCTCTCACCACCTCTCGGTCATGGCAATAGGTAATGAGCTAGGCACGGGAGCACAGAATAACACCAAAAGCTCATTAGTAGACCTTCTGGGGTTAGCATCTGTCTGGGGGAGCCTGAAGTTATTTTGCTGATCATTCATTTCCCCCCTCCTTTATCACCATTCATTTACTCTGCAACACTCATTTTCTCCTAAATTCCCTCTTTGGTTTTACCTGCCAAAGCTCATGTTTTCACTCTTCCTCTTCTGAAGGTCTGGCCCTCTAAGTTTGTCTCTTTGTGTCAGTTTACCTATGGGTATCTGATGGTCCCTGCCGAGGCTTCTATGTAGATGTCTCTGCTTGGAGCAGGCTCTCTGCAGGTAGATGCGTATCTCAGTGGGAGGGGGTGGAGGTGAGAAGGTGATGTTCACGTTTAGCTCCGTCAGCAGCTCACATATGGCAACATAACAGCAGTGGATTTTACACTGTTTGGCTTCTATGGAAATAAAGAATTCAAAAAAGTGGAGAAGAGAAAGGAAGTTAAGGAGGAAGAATGAACATTTATGGAGGTGAAAATGGACGTGACCCATGCAAGAGCCCATGAGAAAACAAGCAGAAAGACCTGCTTCCCCAGTGGAAACTTCACAAAAGCAGGGACTTCATCTGTTCTGTTCTCTGGAGTCCCTGCGTGAGGCTGAACAGGACCTGACCCACAGCAAGTGTCCAGTATTTGTTGAATGAATGGACATTATTGTCGTGGTGGTTACTGTTACCTAAAAGAGTACCTACAGGTATCTAGAACTTTGTCAACTGCAGAGTGCTTCTCAGTCAACAAATACTGAGGAACATCTGCGCTGCCAGAAAATGGTTGAGGAAGTAAGCATGAGTCAGCTAAAGTTGGCCATGAATGCCTGACAGGAGTTCTGTGGTGGAAGAAACTTCTGTGGCAATTTGACCTTGAAGAAGGGGGCTTCCCATGTGCCAGACTCTGCAGGACCCTTCGAAAATCCTGCATCAGTAATCATCACTCAGCTCCTTGCTAACTGGGAGACTTGGGACAAGTTTCTTTTCTCACTTGTCCCAAGTGACCTATAAATTATAAATGTTAGGGGTCCTGCATGCTTATGATCTGCCTTCTCTTTAAGTATATTTTCTCCTTTAGGTCAATGGCTGGAAATACCACATATATGCAGATAATCCCCTATTTTTATCTCTAGCCAGACTTCTGATGCATGTATCCGAATGTCTAACTTACCTCTTCATTTGGATGCCTACTCATCTTTTTTATTTTTTAACATGGCCAAAACATAACTCTGGATTTCATGTATCATTTCTTTTTCTCAAAATCTGCCTCAACTCTAGTCCTCCCAGCTCAGTTATTGGCCCTGCCATTCACCTAGTTGCTTCAGCTAGAAACCTATCCTTGGGTCCTCCCTTTTCCCCACTTTTCTCCACATCTACCAACAAGTTGCAAAGACTCTACCTCACAAATAGACCCCTTGTCCATTCAATTTTCTCCATCTCCACTCGCTCCCAAACCCAAGTCCCCACCATCTCCTCCCTTCACTGTAGCAGTAGCCACCTTTCTGGTTTCCCAGGATTCCATCATGCATTCCTGCAAGCCATTTACCAAACTGAAACCAGAGAGCTTTTTTAAAATTTTAACTTGGACCACTCTTTGCACTGCCCAAGTCTATTCAGTCTTCTCATTGCATTGGAATAACCTCCAAACTCCTTGCCATGGTGCACAGGGATCTCCTCTTCTTGGCCTCTCCCACTCCATTTCCCTCAGCTCCTCCAGCCCCACTTTGCCCCAGCCCTGCTTGTCTTTAAGTCTCTCAAATATGCCAGCCCCCTGCTTGTTTTGAGGCCTCTGCACTCCCCCTCAGGCTTTTCCTGGTTGAATCTTTTCTCATCACTATGTCTCAGCTTAAATGGCACCTTAAAGAGAAGCCTTCTTTAATTATTCTATCCAAAATAGACCAATACACCTGTTCCTGTGTCTCACAAGACTCTACTGTTTACTTCACAGGACTCTTCACAGTCTTTACTTATTTCACTTGTTGACTTGGTTATTTCTAACTAGGAGATAAGTTCCTCAAAATCAAAGATGCTGTCTTATATCCAGATGAATCTCAAGCTCTTAGAAAGTGTCTGGTATAGACTAGGCATTCAGTAAACATTTGTTGAATCAATGCATGAGCCTCTATAGACTTCATTTTCTTATTTGGTGACCTAATAATAATGCAACCTGCTTTAAAGAGTTATTATGAGAGTTAAATGAGAAAATACTAAGGGATCAATAAATGTTAGCCATAATTATTATTACTAATGCTATTTTTCTATATTACTACTACTAGTAGTCATAGTAGTAGTACCATTTTTCTTTTCAACAACACTCATGAGGTAGTCAAAATTAACTACAATTTACTGACAAGGAAATGAAGATCAGAAAATGTAAATCACCTCCTTCAGCTCACTTAGCTCATACCAAATAGAGCGAATTTTAAGAGTGAAGAAATGGAAACTACTACAGATCTCAAGCCAGAGTGATTGAAGGAAAGATATTTCCAATAGAATAATTTTTAGACAGAGGTGGCTCCAAGGGGAAGATGTATTATGCTGAGTGGAGAGCTGGATACCCCAAATTTGATGCCTAGTAAATTATTGGAGATACAGAACTTTTACTTGGAGGAGAGGTCAGGAGTTTGAGATTGGAATATTAAATAATATAACCTCACCATTTTGATCACAGTAGCAAATTGGGAAGGCTGTATATGTGGAGTCTATTGGCAGAAACACACACACATATATGTACATTTCTTGAGACTGAAGGATGGGGCATGCCCCTCATATAGGTCTCTCTCTCTTTCTCTCTCTCTGTCTTTCTCTCTCTGTCTTTCTCTCTCTTTCTCTCTCTCTCTCTCTCTCTCTCTCTCTCTCTCTCTCTCTTTCTCTAATCCTCTAATTCACCCACGCTCCTACCTACCCTGCCCTCACTGTAATCCCCTTTGGTATTTCTGTTCCTAGACCCTTCCTCACAGCATCCCATAACCATTTTGGAGGTTCCCAATGAGGTCCTCAAGAATTAACTTTAGGACTCTAATATAAGTGTTTACCATTACTGTAGGATTATGCTCAGGTAGGGTGAATTGTACTGAATAGGACAACAAAGCAAAATATGACAACAAAACTCTTTCTATTCTTGTATTAAGATTTCTAAAAATAGCTAAAATTTATGACAGTAACTATTCTAAGCACTTTATACATGTTAAATAATTTGTTCCTTATAAAAACTCTATGAAATAGATGCTGTTATTTTCTTTTTTTAGAGTAGATATTGAGACACAGAGTGGCTAAGTTTGAGAGCTGAGGTTGTAACTCACGAGGCATAGTTTTAGCCTTGTTGTTCTAAAACCATTAGGCTACACAGTGTAATGTGGGTTCTATCTCTCATCTTTCTAAAGATCCATTTCCCACCAGAGTTGAAGGGGAGAGAGGAAAGAGGTAGAGAGAAAGGTATCCTGCCACAGAAATAGAAATTCTATGCATAAGTCCCTGAAAAGAGAGAACGAAAGTACACAGAGGAAACCAGGTAGTTGAGAAAACAATCTGAAAGTGTTTATATCAGGGAATAAGGAAAAGAAGGCTGAAATAACAAACATGGGTAATGTAGTTCCCTAGAAACCAAGCACTTCAAGGAGGAGGTGGTCAAGAGTATCAAAAGTCTCTTAAACTGGGGGAAGAAAATTAGGTTCACATATAACTTTGGAGAAGTATTCTTTTTATTTTTTAATTTATTTATTTTGAAAGAAAGAAAGCACAAGTTGGGGAGGGACAGAGAGGAGAGACAGAATCCTAAGCAGGCTCCACACTGTCACCACAGCACCCAATGCGGGGCTCAAACTCACCAACTGTGAGATCATGACCTGAGCCAAGATCAAGAGTCAGACACTTAACCAACTGAACGACCCAGGCGCCCCCAAAGAAGTATTCTTTAAAAAAAAAAAAAGAGGAGAGGGAGAGAGAAGTGTTCTTACATAGTAGGGGATTTAGAAGCCAGATTACTAGTGAAGTGAGTGATAAGTGTAAGTCAAAAGTAGTCTCTTCTACACATTTGATAACAAACAGAAGCAGGCAAGTAATATTGCTAAAGAAGACAGCAAGGTAAAGGGAGATATTTGCTAACCAAGAGGCCTAAAAATACAGAAAGGTAGAATGCAGGAGATAAAAAGAGTGCGGAATGAAGATGTGAAAGAGGGAGAGAATAACAACAGTACAAACACTCTTCAAAGTTGAGCTGAGACAAGTTCGTAAATTTGGACATATAATGGAACCACCTGGGAACTTTAAAAACAAGTTTCTGATTTAATTGGTCTGAGAGTGCCTAGGCATCAAAATATGTAATATTTCCTGATTGATTCTAACATGCACCCAAGCCTGAGAATCACTGACCTAAGACACAGAGAGACTATCTGTTCTTTGAATATGAAAATAAAAACAAAGAAAAAGATGTAACAATAGATTGTTGGAATTGAAGATAAGTTTAATTGATGGAGCTCACACGTGTTGGCTTGGATCATCTTGGTAAAAAAAATAAATGTTTAAATAGGTGGTTTGATTACCTGAGGTGAGGGAAGAAAGGAACTTAAAGACAGAGGCCCTTCGAATCGCTAAAGACAGAGGCCCTTCGAATCGCTACCATCAGGAG
Source organism: Cryptoprocta ferox (assembly GCA_028646485.1). NCBI lineage: Eukaryota > Metazoa > Chordata > Mammalia > Carnivora > Eupleridae > Cryptoprocta > Cryptoprocta ferox. The sequence continues at coordinate 26,361,642 of CM053577.1, read as the reverse complement.
AACACTGAAGACGCTCCCTCAGCAGAGAAGTAACAGGAAACACGAAGAGGTAATGACATTGGGGCACCTGACTCCTCATTGAACCAGGACTTCCCACTGATTGGTCCTCTTACAGCTGTGCTTCATAGAAAAGTGGAGATGTAGGGAAAGCTGATGGAGGGTGATCCATAGTTGGGTTGGGCTCAGGAAGGTCAAAGGAAGAGAACGTCAGTCTACATGGAGCCTAGTGTTGTGATATGGTTGGTTAGAGAACAAGTTGAGTAGATTTGGAGAGTGGGAAAGAAGGCCAGTAAGGAGGTTGTAGTTTGAGGAAGGAGCACTCACAACCGAGACTCCAAATGGGAAACAATCCTTTGGGATCTATAACTCTTGGGCACATAAAAATATTTAACATTCAAATATATGTTTCCTCTAAAGTTCAGTGAAGCTTTGTGAAATGAACAGCAGACACAGATTCTCAGATCAATCACCAGACATAGCTCTACCAACAACCAGCTATTAGATTTTAGGCAAGTCCCTCTGTGGATCTCCAGGGCTCAGTGTCCTCACTTACACTAGGAAGGGACTTGCCTGGATAATTTCTTATGACTTGTACCTGAACAACTCATCAGCATGTTGGGTTGCCTAGCTGCATACATCATCAACCTAATAAAAATATTCTTCCTTAGGATAAGTTATTTCCTCTTCCTTCCCCACCCCAAAATATTTTAATGCCTTCTCTTGCCTCCATGTTCCCATCCTCCCAGTGGCTGTAGCAATCTTGATATTAGAAATAGGCATCTTGAGGGGAAAAACCTCAAGGTTCCCATTTGTTTTCTAGCATTAAACTAGCAAAAGAGTTTACCGGTAATCCACTTAAAGAGATGGAGACTTATTAAAACCAAAAACAAGTCGCTCATGGGAAAGCTTTTGTGCACTTAAGCATAACTCCTCATTTGTGTCAGCCAAGAGTCGTACTGACTTATATTGTCAGGCATTTTAACCAAATTAAAGTATCACACTAGCATTACAAGTTTCACAATTTGTATCCTAGAGTTTTCTTCTTCTTTTTTCTTTAACCGACAAGTTGAGTTTAAGGTAAAATTTCAACCTGCAAAGTGAGCGGGCTCATCTAGCACGCTGTCAGCTGACTTGCTTGTTTCATTTTAAATGAAACTAACTTTTTCTCTTGATTCTCCCTCCTCTCCTCTCCTCTCGCCTACTTCCTGAAAATGTCATTCAGATCAGAGTTCTCAGATGCAAACCAGGTGCTGCAACACTGGGGACTCCGTAACATTGTAGTTGTAATGTTTAGACACGGGTTTCTGAGTTAGTAGAGTCTAATGACAGAATCTTCTATATAATGCAGATCCCACAGAAATTTTGAATTTCTTAGTTGCCAGTGAGCTTGGTGATAGAAGTAGAAACAGTGCGTGTGTGTGTGTATGTGTACACATCATATATGTGTATGTATATGTATATACATGTATATGTGTATCCGTCCCACCAGTTTACAAATGAAAGCTCCTGAAATACAAAGGAAACCTTACTAAAAAGTTATTCTATTACTAGCAATAGCAGTAATGATTTATACTATTCAGTACACTTCCACATACGCTTAGTAGGTCTTCTTCATGGTAATCTTCAGAATTGTGCAGAAGGTGGCTGAGCATTCATTCAGTCAACTGTCCTATCTCGTGGGGGGCAAAAGGCCAAACTGCCCATTGAGCCAAATGGTCAGGTATTTGAGGAAAGGCCAGGTATTGACAGAGGCTGATTGTATCCAGGACTCAGAAGGTCAAGAAGCGATGCACAAGGGGCTAAGGACCCTCCATCATAATTCATGCCAATGATTCACATAGTAGAGTGAACAACACAAGATTTACAGAATGCTGACAGTTGGGCAGGGACAATACTGTTTCAGAGCCAAGCCACCAGGTGGGCATTCATGATTGGCAGCTTGCTGGAACAGCATATTCCCACTTTGTTGGGGAGAATGACCCATGTTTAATATCAAAACATTTTAGGGACCTCCACCCTTCAGTGCTAATTGCTGTCTTCTTTGTATCTGTTCATTACATAATGATAAAAATCAACTAGATATCACTAAATCTTTGAAATAAATTCATGCTTCAGAAATTCCAGCAGTACTCTGCCAGTTTTCGGTGTATTGCCTTCATTCGCAAATTCCTTCCACAGCTGCTCTACGCACATGGATTGGACGCTTAAAGCATTTCTTCTTTACAGTGAGCAAAATATCATGCTTTATTAGTGAGGGCATTGCTGGACCGACAGCAGAAGGAGGGGAGCTTCTCTTTCCTGGCTTTGGTGTGCTCTGTTTTGCTTTTTCTTGCTCCTGATGCATGATTGGTTAGTGGTGCCATGTATGGGGCCATCTAGTGGTGCCCTGCCCCTGCCACATGCCTCATGCCCAGAGCTACAGTCTCTCAGCCACTATTCAGCCCCAGCCCAGACCTGTGCCCACCTTTGAATAGTTCCTCCAATGTGGCTGTGCTCCAGGCTTCACGTCCACAGGGACAGCCAACTCCCTCCATGCACCCTCTTTGTACAGCTCCTCTATACAGCTCCTCTATGCATTCGCCCACCCACCCCAGCTCACCTGTGCCCTGAAGGATGGTTCCCCATGGCTCTCCTGACACATACATGGAGCTCTCAGTTCATGCTGCTAGAACAGAATACATAGATTGAGTGGCTTAAACAATAAACATTTATTTCTTACCCCTCTGGAGGCTGGAAGTCAGAGATGTGGGTGCACACATGGTCAAGTTCTTGGTGAAGTACTTCTTCCCAGTTTATAGACAGCCAATCTTCTTGTAGAGAGGAGAGAGATTGGGAGAAAGGTCTAACTGTCTTTCTGTTCTTCCGAGGACACTAATCCCATCAGAGGCTCCACCCTCATGACCTGATTTCCTTCCAAAGACCTCACCTCCAAATACTGTCACATTTGGGCCTGGACGTATGCACTTGAGAGGAACATAAGATTCAGTTCACAGCATGCACCCCTCACATGCCCACCCACAAGCCTGGTTGCCCATGCTGAAGAAAGAGATTGCTTCCTGCTTGCCCAGCAACTATGAACCAGCCTTGGTCCTGGCAAACAACCACCCTCTCTGACATCCAGTGGGTTGTAAACACACCTTCTCCAACGAGACCTAAACCCCAGCCCCAGGTGAGGAAAGGAACACCTCCTTCCAAGCCATCAATGCATGGGTACTCTTCCTCAGCCCTAGGATACCTTTAAAGTTCTCTTTACATCTTATAGTTACTCTTCTATCATAGTTTAATGATTCTTTATATTAAACCTCCCGTGTTTCATGTTACCATTTGGTTTCTGTCTCTTGATTAGACTGAGATTAATATAAGTTCATTTGGAAAAGTAACAATACATATGTGTTAGAGATATTCAATCTCCGGGCAATGTTTAGAATAAAAGGATTCTCAAATCCCTTGCAACTGCTACCTGCAATCTTCTGAGTGTCCACAGTCATCAGAATGGGAAACACTGGGCTAGAACTGCCAGGAACCAAAGCACAAACCCTAACATGGAAATAGAGCTGTTGAGAGAAGCAACCCATTTTCCAGTCATGCATGTTCCACTTGTAAACTGGGTGTTGTTGAGCATCTTACCTAATACCACCCTTGCCTTATATACTTACCCATGAAACAGATGCTTAATAAGTGTTGATGTCAGCTCTACTCTTCTTTCCCCAGCCTTTCTCAGAACTTTACAATTGTGTTTGCTGCTGTTTCTCCTTCCTAACCTGCAGGCTCCATCCCAGTTCAGCTTCTGAATGTACCTTGATTGAGAGTAGACCCAGTCCCCTTCTCCCCACCTCTTCAATCCAAGGCAGACTTAGTGTTTAGGATGTTCATAGATTCTGGACCAAGAGGAGATAGGGATGACCATCCAACATCAACACTGTTTCCTAACATTCAAAACTCCCTCAACCCCCAACCCACAACATTCATCTCATTCCTCCATTAACAACCATTTCACAGGGGAGTCAGAAACATGGCCTAGCTCTCAACACACAAATTCAAATATCCCAATATGACTTGTTTCTTCCACCTCCACACTTTTCATCCAATTAGGAGCTTTTCCTTCCCCCTCCAATTCTTAGCCCAGCTTGCCCTGGGCTTTCACATTTCAGTATCTTTCCCCAGACATCCAAATCTCTCTTCTATTTCTTACCAGAGCAATTTATTTCCACCCAATCCAACATCTTCTCAGCTAAAGAGAGGCCCTTCAGATACTAAGACCACCCATGAGAAGGCAGTGAGGAATTATAAATAAGAACAAAAATCTTTCACAATCATATCTCTGATTGTGCTTTGGCATTCTATTTCCAATAACAATTGTTTCTTTGTGTTGTTCTGATTTTAGAAGCCACATAACCAGGATGTGTTACAGTACCTTTGTTGTAGTGACAAGTGTCTGTACAAATTACATTGATTGAATTGACTCTGAAGCTGATTTATTTCACCTTTCAATGACTAACTTTATAAATCACTTAAACACATTTGTGATTTGCCTCATGGTTCTTCTCAATGTTTTATGTTTAATTATTTTAAATTTTATTTGAGAGAGAGAGAGAGTGTGTGCATGTGCATATGCATGAAGGAGAGGGGCAGAGGGAGAGAGAAAGAATCTCAAGCAGACTCCACACTCAGTATGGAGCCTGACACCAGGCTCAATCCCACGACCCTGGGATCATGACCTGAGCCAAAACAAGAGTTGGTCACTCAACTGACTGAGCCACCAGGCACCCCTCAGTGTTTTATTTTTAAAGACAACTAGTCTGAAGAAAAAATGGAATAGAAAACTATATTTACGGTAGCATCTAAAAAAATATAACACAGAGGCACCTGGTTGGCTCAGTCAGTTAAGTGACTAACTCTCGATTTCAGCTCAGGTCATGATCTCACTGTTCGTGGGATTGAGCCCTGCTTGGGACTTTGCACTGAGAGCATGGAGCCTGCCTGGGATTCTCTCTCCCTCACTCTGCCCCTCTTCTACTCATTCTCTGTCTCTCTCCTCTTTCTCTCTCTCCAAATAAATAAATAAACTTAAAAAAATAGAAAAAACACATTGGACAAAAACTGAACACAAAATATCCAAAATTTATTTGACAAAAATTTTCAAGTCCTTCTGAAGAATGCAACAATACACTCTGAAGGTGTTTAAACTATGCCACCCAAAAATATTCCATTACAACAAGGGCTGTTTGGAGCTAAAGCAGTTGAAAAAAAGAAGACACACAAAAACTCTATCCTACCCCCTCTACCAGGAAGGGCAGGATGATTCTTAATAATCAGAAGCAACTCTAGACTTTTCTCAGCCCAGAGACTTTACATAACAAACCTTACTAACTAGCTCTTACTTGTCACTACTTTTCCCCTCACATTTATCTTCCCACAGTCTACCACCCCTCAAAGACTAAACCTTCTTTCTTTTGTCTTGTCCCCTCTTAATAAATTTATTGTTCTTTTGTTAAGATGCTATATAAGTCCCAGTATCAACCACCTTCTTGAGTTATTCATCACTGAGGTTTCTCCACATGTGTTAATAAACTGTTTTCCTCTTGTTAATTTGTCTTTTGCCAGTCTACTTTCAGGGCCTCAGCTGAAGAACTTAAGTGAGTAGTGGGGGAGTTTTTTCTTCCCCTACATTTTAAATGAATAGAAAGACATGTATTGGATATTGTGGGTAGGGAGACTCAATAATGAAAAGATGTCAGTTCTCCCTAAGTTAACTTCTAAATATAGTAGTGTCTCAATAAAAACAACACCATAAAGTTCATGTGGAAAAATAAACCAATTTAAATAATTAGAAAAACTAAAAGAAAAAAAGGAATACCAGGAGATTCAATTTACCAGATAATAAAACAGGTCACAAAGTCTTATTAATTAAATGTCTGGTATTAGTCCATGAACAGAAAGACCAGTGGAATAGAATAAAATCTTCAAAAATTGACACAAAGGCATTCAGAAATTTGGTATATGATGAAGTTGACAATCATATTAATAGAGTAAAGATAGACATTTAGATTAATAGGACAATTGGTTGTCCATTTAAAGAAAAAGTAAGTTTGGATCTGTACCTCACATTGTACATCAGGAGAAACCTTTAATTATACTGGATGGTAAAAGTAAAAATAAAGAATAAATTAAAATGGTGGAAGAAAATATGGGCAAATTCCCTGCTAACCTTGGCATAGAAAAGGCTCTTACATCGCTAAAAATAAAGAAGCCAAAAAATTAAAGACGGTAAATTAAATAACATAATTTCTTTTTAAAAACAATCTATTTGCATGGCAAGTGCCGATAAACAAAGTAAATGACAAAATGATAAACTGGAAAGAAATTGCAAATCTTATCAATGACAAATACTGTTCTTCTGAAGAGATAATGTACTCCTTGGCAGCTCCCAGAAATTAAGAAGATGAGGAATAATCCAATAGAAAAATGAGCAAAGTACATGAATAGACATTTCACAGGAAAAGAATATTCATAGCCAAATAGACTAGAAATTGATATGATCAATTCAAATGAAAACTACATTACCATGAAGGGAGAAATGGTCCAGTCCCTGTGGAGAAAAGTCTAGAAATACTTGCCAAAGTTATGGTCCAGTGTTCCCTGGACCCAGCCATCCCACATCTGGGCATCTTTCCTACAGTCACATCTGCACACATAGTAAATGAAAATGTACAAGGCCACCTATTGTGGCGGAGCTTGGACAGAACCTCAAAAAACCATGGCACATTTACATAACTAATACGATGCAGCTGTAAAAACATAATGAAAACCTTTTCTATACTGATAGAGAACAATGTTCCGGCTCTATATACTGTTAAGTAAGGAAAACCACGTACACAACAGTATATATTATATGCTACATTTTGTGTAATGAAATGAAGAGGGTAGATAAAAATATATTTTATTCTTATCTATTTGCATATGTGTAAAGAAATACTGGAAAAAGAAATAAGTCAACAAACCAAAACTAATACAAAGAGTAGGGAGTTGAGAGGATAGGACAGATGGGAACAAATGCGGAGTGAACTTTCTTTTGTGTACCTTTTATATCATTTTGATTTTTGAATCATGTAAATGTATTACCCACTTGGAAAAAAATACTGCATTCTTTGAAACAAAGGATTGCTTTGCATTGCAAATAAGACAAAGAGCAGGGCCTTGGACTCAAACAAGAAAGTTCTTAGTTTCCACACTTTAAACATGACTCTTTCAGCAGTTTTCTTCTTTGGAACATGACTTTTTAAGCTGTTTTTTTTTTTTTTTTCGTAATGGCATGAGTCATGGCAGATTTTTACATTTAATCTCAAAATGTTCCCCTCCTCGCACACTCACGCATTTACACTGTACCCCCACCAGTCATTCCCTCCCCTCCCTTCCACTGTCTCAGTGAGAGCCATTACCTGCCAGCCTCCTCCAGAGCTCTGACCCAGCTGCATTCATGCTTTGTCACCCTTGTGTTCAGTTTGTACCAGAAGTGAATCCAAAACATTAAAAGCCTTCACTCTCATACCTGTTTAGGAAACAATAAAAAGGAAAATAAAATAAAGCTTCAAGGTAACCAAAATACTTTGACAATGACTTAGAACAAAATTATGAAGTGAGGGTTGTCATTGCCCCTCCGCCATTTCTCTTTCTAAGGGCCACCTGCCACACTGTGCTGTCTTTACTAGGGTGCTCAGCCCCCACTTGCTGCCCACCGCCGTCTTGTAACCCATCGCTAATAAGAAGAGTGCCACTGTGGTGGGTCCAACATAAGGTAGCTGCTATTTATTATGTACTGATTTCTTCTCTCTTTCCCTTAATCCAGATACTGCTTAAGAAAGCTGCTATTACTTCCCACTTTTGTAATGTGAATTGAACCTGAGGCCCAGAAAATTAAGTAAATGCCCAAATTAATATTTCAAGTACAGTTGACTCTTAAACAATACAGGTTTGAATTGCACGGGTCCACTTATATGCAGATTTTTTTGACAAATGCAATATAGTACTGTAAATGTGTTTCCTCTTCCTTTTGGTTTTCTTAATAAAATTTTCTTTTCTCTAGCTTACTTTATTGTAAGAATACAGTATATAATACATATACAAGATGTGAGTTAATTGACTGTTATCAGTCAATAATAGGCTATGAGTAATTAGGTTTGAGGGAGTCAAAAGTAATACACAGATTTTTCGACAGTGCAAGTTGTCAGCGCCCTTAACCCCCGAGTTGCCCAAGGGTCAACTGTCCTCAAAGTAGCAAAATCAGGATGGAATCTAAGTATGTCTTATGCCTAAGCAGGCTTCTCACCTCTGACCCATATTTACACTACCCCATTTTCTCTTCATGAAGAAAGGAAGATTTCTCTCTCTGAGCTGTCTAATTTCTTAGGGGGATATTGTTGTGGAAATCAATCTGGGAAACTAAATGTGCTCTGGTAAGAACGGCTAATAAAGATTTACTGACAGCCAATCATCATAGCTAAGGTTATTCAGCACTTACTATAGACTAGACACTAAGCAAAATGCTTTATTTATGCAATAGTTTAGCCTTTACTACATTTTTAGAAGGTAGGAATTATACTCACTTTCATTTTATAAATAAAGACATTTAGGCTTGGAGGGCTGGACATTCCCAGGTGAGGAAGTGTCACATCCTGAATGGAACCAGAGAGCACATCTCAAGCCCGGTGCATGGCCATCATATCCTTATCCCTCAGTCACACCTCCAAAGACACTTGTAACTAAAGAAAGCAGTCTTGGAAAGCACAGCTTTAGCCACAAGAAATAAATGTGTAATAGTGACTTTATAGTCTCCAGTGCATGAAATAGCCTTCTTAATACTTGTCTAGGCTTTCCATCCATGCATATCTTCTCTGTCCCTGGGTGCCTTGGTTCTCCTGAAATCAGACATAAGTTGAGTTCCTGTAGTGGATCAGAATAAGAATTTTTTTCTCCTTAGGTCTCAAGAGATTCATGGTAGATGCCTCCAAGAAATGATACCCCCATCCAGACAAGTTGCTTCCCCACAATATCTGGGTGGTCAGCACATCCCAAGGCTGGTTAGTCCTCTTTTTCAGCCCCAAACCATTTTTTCCAACACTTTCTTTTTTATTTTTTTTATAAAATCTTCTTTTTTACATTTTATTTATATTTTATTATATATTTTTTATTTATATATTTTTAAGTTTTACTTATACCCCGCCAGGGGCTCAGACTCATGACCCCAAGATCAAGAGTCTCATGTTCTTCCTACCAAGCCAGTCAGGCGCCCCCTTCCAACTCTTTGTAAGTGTAGTTTTCCCTGATGGTCAGAGAGAGGTTGTACAAATAACCCCAGGCAAGCATTTTCTCAAGAATGTTCCAGGGAACTTTAAGTCCGTAAGATGTTTTGCCTCTTCCCCAAAGTGTAAGTTAAATATTTGGGGAAACAATCTCTAATAGAATGGTGTCATCCATGAATTTTGTCTTACTAGAATTTAACTTGACTCACCTCACACACAAAAGAAGAAGGAGGTGTGGGGGTAGGTGGGTCCTTTATGTCCTCTACTGCTCTCCTCCCATTTCATACTAGACTTGGTCTCCACCATCAAAGGAATAGAGACATCGCCACTAAAATGCAAAGAGAAAACAAAAACATTAATTCTTTGCTGTTGTAATTCCTTCAGCCCAGCTATACTGTTAAAGGTAGTTCCCCTCTTTATAAGCAACTATTATTAATTGAAGGATCATTTTGACTGTATACTATTTATGCCTTTTTAAAATCTCTTTCGTGCAGGCCATTCTCCTACTTCTATAAATTTAAGGTTTCGTTGGAACATAGCCACACCCATTTGTTTATATATCATCTGTGGCTCTTCACACTACAACAATAGAGTTGAGTAGTTGGGAAATACACCATATGGCTCATAAAGCCAAAAATATTTATTATCTGGCCCTTTACCAAAAAAAAAAAAAAAAAAAGGCCAACCCCTGCTTTAGAATATAACCCCTTGCAAAACATGACCCCACTGTAGTGGTTATGGGTTTTATGATAGAATTAAAGCAAGAATTTCCATTAGAATCTGGTGCCTCAGTTTTTTTTGACTGGGCTTTTAGCCACGCCTCCTTAACCTCTTCTAAACCTCAGCTTCTGTCTATAGAACAATATCCAATATTATTATTGATAATATTATCAATATTTTGATTAAGAGTAATGGGCATATTAACATAGTTAGGAGTAGAAGAAGAATTTTAGAAAAAGAAAGTTTTACTTTGTTTACGCTATCATTTCCCAAAGTTCTATGACCAGAATATTGGCCTTTCCAATGCTCTCTGGCGACTCTCCAGAGATACTGCCCTACCTCTAGTCATTGGTGGGGAGAGTCTGTCTTCCTCCAGGCCTTGCCTTTCCTCTTTTCTCTTTACCTTCCTGTCATCTCTTGCTCCTCATTTTTTTTTCCTTCTGTGGTCCAGCTCTTCCTCTGAAGTGCTTAATATTTCAGGCCTCAATGTTTTCTTATACCTCATTTCCAACTCACAGCCAATGGAATGCCAGCCAGTGTGATAGATGAGCTACTCCTTGCTAATAGATTGGTGTCTGAGGATGATACCCCTTTGCATTATAATAGGGCCTTCTGGACACATTAACGCCTTACCCAAAGGAATCATTTCACTCAATCTGAGAACCGAAGGCATCAGAATAGGCAGATAAGAAAAAGATGTTAGGGCAAGGGGCACTTTTCCAATACATAGTGCACATCTGTCTATAAGTAGACTAGTCGAAGATAATTGCTAAAGGAATATCTGGGCGATTTTTTTTGATTAAGGAAGATAGGGAAATAACTTGGAAACAAATCCCCATCCCCACATGGATGCTGACACCTGCCCCCTTCAACTGGCTACTGCACCCCCACCCCTGCTTCATAGCATTTCAACAAAGTCTGCATTTTTTCATGCCTGTGCACCTCTGCCAGACAGTTACCTCCTTTATAGCAAGAGTCACGTCCTGTACATTTTAGTTTCTCCACGTAATAGAGATATTTGTGGTAAGTAGGAAGGAAGGTAAAGAGGATGGAAGGGAGAGAGGAAGGAACTTTTTTACCAGCTTTGGGACTTTCTCCTCACTGAGTTTTTCTTTACTTAAAGGTTCCTTTGATGTGGTTTCATTTCATAGCTGGAGGAGAGGGTATTTGATGTGAGATGATAGTTGACGCAAATGGTATAAATAAGTGGCAATTTAAAGTTCTCCGGCTTGACCAGATCTGGTAAAGACACATGCCCTGGGAGGGTCCTGAGATCCAGGATGTAAAATGGTGATTGCTTCACTATGCAGTCAACCCTTGATGTTTTCACCATAAGGGCACCTGATCCAACCTGGGCTTCTCCTTAGGAATTTGAAACTTTGGTGGTAATCCCAAGTACTGACATTCCATTGATGAGGAAACCAAACCTCAGAAAGATTAAATGCCTGTTCAAGTTCCCACAGTTAGTAATGTGGTAGACCTTGAATCCAAATTCAAATGTTAGACTCCAAAACCCCTTCTCTGTTTGCTACAAACACTATCTCTTGAAAAGATTATTTTAGCCACTGCTGAGAGGAAATCAGGCTCTTTTCCCACATCAAACCCATATTTAATAATACAGGCACTTCTTTAAATGTCTATGAAAGGAAGACTAAAGCATGGGACATGCTCGTTTAATGAATTCAATACATTATTATGATCTTGACCAATTTTTATAACATGCATTGCTCTAGAATTAACAAAAATGGGCATTCCTGCCCATTCTGCATCAGAACACTCAGTTTTCCATTTTTTCCATGTCTGTGCACCTATCTAGATGGATAGCTCCTCTGAAGGAAGGATCATGTCCCTGGAGCTTCCAGGTGCAAAAGCAGAATCTGGGCCATATCTTCCTTCCTTCTCTTCTACAGGTGAGGAGGTAAACTATATTCACCTCCTAAAAATTCTTCTTATATTACCTTGTCTGATGGGTCTGACCTGTGTTTAGAATGCAATCTGAAAGAGGAACTACAATATGAGGAAAGAAACAGGACAGAGTACTAAGTAGCTCACTGGATCAGCAAAGCTTTATTAACCACCAGCTTAGTGCTGGAGACACAGAGAGAAACAAAAAGACTGCTCACATTTGAGTTGCTGGGGGGATATAGAGAGAGGTTAAATAAGAATTACAGGCTAATGAGATAAAATAATTTGAGGAAACGCAGGGGTGCCATGGTATAGAGCAGCAGTCTTTGAATTGGAGTGTGTGTCCACAGGGTGTAGCAAGACTTCTAAAGGGCATGTGGATATTGATAGTTCAGAATAGATATTCAGATCCTCAACATCCATATTTCTTTCTTCTTAAAGTTCATCTGCTTGAGAACCTCCTTTTGGTAAAAGTAAAATGTTGCATTTCTTTTCAAACATAAAAGATATTCTCACATTGTGGTGAAAATCTGTGGAGATACTGAAGTGGATATGGAGGGCAAAGGAACAAACAAGGAATTACGGTATATAAAATTCCTAATTGCTAAAGAAACACTTGTTTATGTATTTTTTTCTCCAAAGGATGAAGGTGATGGCTGCCAATAATATGGTATACTTATTCTCCATTGGATACCTTTTAGAAAGTCATGTAATGTTTTAACTGAAATCTGCAGTTGAGAACACAGTAGAAATTACAACAGTTGCCACTATTTAAGCTTATGATGAATAATTACAGGATATCAAACTGAAAGTACACAAAGCAGCATATAGTTTTTAAAGTGATTTTAGGCGGGGCCCCTGGGTGGCTCAGTCAAATGCCTGACTTTTGCTTTGGGTTCAAGTCCTGATCTTGCAGCCATGGGATTCAGCTCCCCAGCAGGCTCTGCGTTGGACATGAAGCCTGCTTGGGATTCTCTCTCCCTCTGCCCCTCTTTCCACTGGCAGGCTCTCTTTCTCTGTGTCTCTCTCCCTCTCTCTCAAAAATAAATAAATAAATAAATAGAATAGAATAAAAAGGGGACTGGAGGAGACAGTGACTGAGCAGCTGGGAAGGGCTAGTGGTGAATGTCATGGTGGAACACGGGAGAACTTTCTGGAGGGGGACCAGCAGGTACCATGCCTCAGAGGCAACAGAGAGCCTGGAATGTTTAGATAGGACAGTGATACAGCTTAAACACAGGCAAATGGTGGAAAATGAAACAGGGAAGGATGGTAGAGATTCACCTGAAGAAAAAACAACCTAACTTAGCAAGGCCACCTCATTCTTTTTGTCACGATTCTGGGCTCAGGGTGATGGTTGAAGTGAACTTGAGCCCCGTGAACCTGGGGTTCTATCCCAGCTCCATCTATGATCTGTGAGAAGTTAGACACATGGTCCTCTGGGTCTTTATTTCGGTAGATACCAAAACTGCAAAACAAGGAAAATTCAGAGTACTTACTTCATAGAACTGTTCTAAAAACTAAATAAAGAAAATCTACCATAAGGCATTTGGCACAGAGCCTGTTATATAATAAGCACTAGGAAAAATTGGCTATTTTTATTATTTCTAATACTTTAATGTGATACTATCATCCTCTGCTTCAAATCTTTGAATTGTTACTTTTTGCCTTCAGTATAAAAAGCCAAACTCTCTAAAGTTATCTGAACCTCCCCTCTCCCTATGTTTTAGTGGAAACACCTATCCAGCCCTCTTCCCAGAAAGGAAATGAGAGAAGTCATGAAGTAATATCACCATGAGCAAGTTAAACTGTCACAGATGATGCTGTGTTCAAGGGCCTAATGACCTCCTCTAAGTCAGGAAATCAGGGACTCTGTCCCTGCACCCAGCTCTGTCCCCCACCATCTCTCTGCTCTCCCAGTCTCGTGCTCCATACAGTTAGGGCCTGGGACGTCAAATCTTTGATGAACTCATTCTAAAATGATGCAGAAGAGAGGCAACGTAATCCAATTCTGAAATGACAGGTCTTTATTGAGAGATACTCAGTATAGTGAAATAGAGAGAAGGAAAGTTAACAAGTAATTTTGAAATATGTGGTTGGAATTGCCCCAATCAAAATATCTTTTGGTTCTTTTTTACTCCTTTTTTTTTCTATTTTATTTTATACTGTTTGAGGGAGAAGCTTTTCAGATGGGAGCAGAGCAGTCATTATCGTTACATGTATCCTATCTTTCAGTGTTGCCTCCCCCCTTTCCTCTCTCTGCTCGAAGGGAAGAGGCTATTAGCTTTGTCTCACAGATGGCTAGAAGGCCTGGAACCTAGCATTTGTAATGTCCTGACCCTACTCACAGTTCTTTGTGTGTGTGCTCAGGCACAAGTGTGTGTGTGTGTGTGTGTGTGTGTGTGTGTAGAACGTTTTCAGCAGGTAAGTGTCAGAACTCATTATCTCTGCCCCAACAAATGTCATATGTCACCCATGATACTGAGACTATGACAATAAACATGGAGAGGCAGAGGACACGTTTCTGGTACATCCTAGGAGTCTAATCTAAAGAAATTAATATCTGATTAAGTGAATCAAGGGAGGTAAAATAGATATCTAAGAAAATGCCCATATCTCTAGCTTTGGTGACTAAATGGATAGCTATACCATTCACTGAGACAGGAGTTATGGGCTTAGTGATTTAACTTATGTATTTGAGGTCCTTCCACAAGACAGTTAAATGGGAAATGTTAGTAGGTAGCTGGATTTATGAGTCTGAAGAACAGGTGTGAGATCAGGGGTTGGGGTACAGAATAGCTTGTAATTAAAGCTGCTAACTATTGACAAGCTTGCCCAAGTAGAGTAGCTGGTGCTGAGAAAAGAAGAACAAAGACAAGCCTATGAAATTGCATCATGTAAATATAAGAAGCCACAAAAGAATCAACAGAAGGTTAGAGTGAAAACCAGAGAGAATATTATCTGAGTAACTAATAGAAAAATGAGACTCAAATGTGAAAGAGGCGGCAAACAGGACTCATTCATTCACTGATTCATTCATTCGTCAAACAATGAATGCCTAATATGTGCCAGAGATTGTTCTAGATGCTGGGGACCGAGGTAAATATGAAACCATCTTGCTCTCAGGGAACTTTGTTTATTGAGTAATACAGAAAAGAAAACAGACACTTACAGTATAAGATATAAGGAATAAATGAGGGTGATCTGTGATGACACAGGTACAGCTGAGCCTTAGGGACAGCACTTTCAGTGGAGTGACAAGGGCAGATATAAGCTTATGCAGCTGTTACATTTAAGAAACTTGGTTCTCAGCAAATAAGACACTGAGAGTGATAACTAAGGATGAATACGGGTGGGGAGAGGTGTTATTTTCGGAGATAGAAAGAAATAATTTGGGTTTATTCAGGAAAGGGAGAGATAAGAGATCAGAAATAAAAATGGATTCACTGATCTACAAGTTCTCTGGGGGAACCGAGGGAGGGGACAGGTGGGGAGGAGATTGGATTCCAGAGTACAGGTGGACCAAGTAGTTCTATAGGGAAGGAAAGCCTGTCTTTCATAGAGACAGCTATCAAGAGGAGGATGGATGGATGGATGGATGGATGGGCAGATAAACTTTGAAACCAGAATGATAGTTTTTTAAGTATAGAAATGATCAATCAGCAGATAGAATTATTAATCACATCTTTCCCTCAACTCACACACGCGCGTGCACGCACACACACACACACACACAAACAACGGTGAGTAAATGGATTCACTTGAATGAGCAACCTCAAAGGCCTTTCAAAGAATCTCATCAACTTTGCTGGAAATGCTTTATTCAGCAGGCTGATACATGGGAACTGGGTCTGTGGGGGCTCTGCTGGGAAGTGTTTGATTGCCTGGGCCACAGTCCTCCAGAAGAAGGGGGCTTTCTCATATCAGCAACCATGAGGCACAAAGGTCACCAAGCCTAAGGAAGCAATACATCCATTTCCTCCCCACACATTTCCTCTGTAACATTAGCACTCAGCCTTCTGCTACTGCTGCTTCCTCGAAACTTGTTCCCTGAAGGTCACCAGTGACATCTTTATCGCTAGTTCAAATGGCCTTTTCTTCCACCTTAGACTCATCATCTCCCATGGTCTATTGTTTATCAAAGTCATTTCAGTGACGCTGACACAGTTGACCTCTTTCTGAAACTCTTTCTGACTTCCATGACACTGCAGTACTGTGATTTTCCTCCTACTTATGAGTAAAGGGTAATTCCTAGAGGATGGAAAAATAACATTAACAGTGTAATTCAATGAAGGATGTATTTGTGTTTGTTCTCAAGATGGTTGTAAGGCCCCGCAACATCTGACCTCCTCTTCTGTGAATCTGCACTCACTCCATCCCAGTCACACTGTCCTCTCTGTCTTGGGAACTCACCAGACACACCTTTAGCATTTACTCTGCTCTGCTGGCTGTGCTCTCCCTCTGATAGCCTTGTGGCTCACTCCTGCACCTCTGTGTGTCTGTTTACCACATTTTTTGAGAATATTCAATTCTGCACAGAAAGTTATGAAAAACAATGAGAAGGATAAAGATACACTAAATATAGTAAGTATTCTATGAGACATGTTAAAGATAAACTTAAAATGAGACATATGATATTTAAAGCATGGAATAATCAAAAGTGGATCTCTACAAAGAAAGGGATGGAAGGACCAAGTAGTAAGGTACTGATCATGCCACCTGCAGGTTGATAGCTACATAATCTCAAATTGGCCACCCCTTGGTGATATGCATTATGGTCCCCACTCTGGCTCCACATGTTTTCTGCCCAAGAGAACCAGAAAAAGCTCATAGCTGCTCAACAGGCTAGTACGTGAGCCATAGCTCTTGGTCAAGAATACTTAGCCCTGAGTCTCTCTGATAGAGCAAGTGTATATTGGCGCCAGGCACTTTTCTATCTGCTGAGGCCCTGGGTTAAGTTCAAGTCTGGTCCTTATAACCTCACAGTGAGATAGAAGGCTGGTGGGGGGAGGAATATTAATATTGCATAATCCAGGACTCCTATATTGTAAGTCTTCTACCTGCTTATACATTAAGTACGTTAACCTATACAATTTCTTTCCTTCTGCTGCTCTCCATGTGTTTCACTTTGATCTGATAAAATGATTGAAGCATCTGAATTTGGTCTGTGAACCTTTCTGCTCCACAACAGAATAGCTGCCCTGGTACTTGCAGATTCCCACCGAGTCAAGGTCATTTCCCACAATAACCTTCTCCAAGTCTTTGTTCAAATGTCACCTTCTCAATGAGGCCCACCCTGGCCACTCTATTTAAAGTTGCAGTTCCCATCACCAGCCCCCTTATTCCACTCTATTGGTTTTTTCCCCTTAGCAGGTAGCACTTTCCAATATTTGTCATTTACTTATTTGTTATGTTCATTGCTTATTGGCTGCGTCTCCCATAGAATATAAATTCTCTTGGTTTTTGTCTGTTATTCAGTGATAGACCACATTCATAAAACATTGCCTGAAAAATAATAATCACTCAAAAATAGTGTGTTGAGTTGTCACATACCAGGTATGAGTTAAGGAAATGGTGTAAGTGCTGGGGTATACAGGTTGGTACTCACAAAGATGTGAAATCAGCATCAATATCAGCATTGAGCAACAACAACGATGAAAAGTTTACAGTGCATAGCCCCAGGGAAAGGCTCAACAACCAAGAGTAATTTCAGTGGAGAAGACAGGAATGAAAGGAAACTCTAATAACAATCTTTGGTTGTATAGGAAAATGTTGAGTAGAGGATTAGCTTTTGTCTCCTATATCTAGTCGATTATTAGAAGAAATAGAAGATTCATAATGATTTTATCAAATTAATTTTCTGAGAACACCTCTTTCCAAATTTAGCTGCAAATTCCACTGCTCGTAAGGGCTAAAGAGACAACTGAGTAAAGCAAGAGAAGCATAATAGAATAGGGCATGGTATGGATTTTGGTGAACTGGAAAGCCCACTTGCCCATTAAAATAGGCAGCAGCAACCTCCTTGGCTTCAGTCAAAAGTTGAGATACAAGAATCTAGGCCCCATGTTGGCATGTTCAAGAATGTTAGAATGTTAGAAATCCAAATTCTTTTTTTTTTTTTAATTTCTCGATTTTCACAACTCTGAGCTGAACAAAAAATACCGTTTTGGCCTGACAGCTTATGACATCTGGATTATATTCAAGACCCTCTGACATTCCTTGTCAGCCTCCCTTTCCAACCTATGTGATTCTTGTTCTCTGTATGGGTCTTCTGCTCCTTTTAGCCGCCTCTACCCTGTACTCTCAACACCCTCACGCAGCCATGCTGCTCCTCAGAAGATTACCCCAGATGGAACTGAACCCACCACTGCCCATCTTTCTATTCCATCTCTCTAATTCTTCATTTTTTAAGACACTCAGATCAAGACCCACCATACCCCAGCAATTTCTCAGTCACTCTAGGCTACAGCGATGTGTCTTGTAATTTTTATGGCTTTTGAAATAAATCATCTACAGCCTTGGGACATTAGACACCTTTCCTATGTACATGTGTTATTCCCCTAACTAGATCCTCAAGGGTTAGTGGCGAGCACCAGAGCATGTGCAGTCCTTGGTGTTGGAAAGATCAGGTTTAATCTGGCCTTTGCTACCTACTATTAATATAACATTGAGCTAGTGACGTGAACCCTCAGGCTGTTTCTTCACCTATAGAACACAAATAATACTTCATAGAGATCCTGAAAAATTTTAATTAGATGAATAGAAAATAGACATTTTCAAAGGATAGAAATGTGTCTGGCACGTAATAAGAATTCTACCAGTATTAATTGTTTTCATTTCTATTAAAAAAAATTCTATGATTGATGTGAATGTCGCAGTCACTTCTATTCTGTTTCAGTCATTTTTCTTCTCCATTTTGCCAGAATGTTGGCCACAGTCCTCACGCACTATTTCCATGGGCCTCTGAGTCTTTATGAACATCCTTAATCGCTAAAGAAACAGGTGCAGGGCTGCGCCAGTCCCTTGAAGCCAGCAGGATGGGGAAGAGCACATCGTCATCTTTGGGGAAGTTAGCAACTGCTCCTTTAAGACAGATTCTCTTGAATTAACAATTTCTGATAATTGTGTAATGATTTTCTCAAAAACATCTTGTTCTTACTGTACAATGGCAAAAAATAAAAGAAGTTTTCCATGACACGAATGCTAACTATAAAGTGGTAGAATTGGACATGCTTGAATATGGAAGTTAATTTCAAGACTCTGTCCACAAAATGACTGGTGAAAGAATTGTACCAAGAATATGTACCAAGAAATGACAAAAATTTGTCAATGGAACGTTAATTGGAGGTGCAACTGACACTCATAGACATCAAAAACGAAGGGAAATTGTTTCCACTAGTTCATCAGTGTTATTTAAAAAAAAAAGGGGGGGAAGGGGAGCCTGAGTGGCTCAGTTGGTTAATCATCCGACTTTAGCTCAGACCATGATCTCATAGTTCATGGGTCCATGCCCCGCATCGGGCTGTGTACTGACAGCTCAGAGCCAGAAGCCTGCTTCAGGTTCTGTGTCTCCTTCTCTCTCTGCCCCTCCCCCATTCATGCTCTGTTGCTCTTTCTCAAAAATAAAATAAACATTAAAAAAGATTTTTTTTAAAGTAAGAGGGATGAATTTTAGTGATGTAGGTGTTCATTACATTCTAGTGAAATGTTAGTGATTTAAAATGATAATGTCTGGGGTGCCTGTTAAAGTGTCATTTAAGCGTCCAACTCATGATTTCAGCTCAGGTCATGATCTCATGGTTCGTGAGTTTGAGACCCAAATAGGGCTCTGCACTGACAGTACAGATACTGCTTGGGATTCTCTTTCTCTCTCCTTCTCTCCCCTTCTGACCCCCGACCCTCGTTCTCTCAAAATAAATTAATAAACTTAAAAAAAATTTTAAATGGTAATAACTGATAATGTCTTTTAAATGTTTGAGGGTGTTTTCACAATGTAAATTATCTTCATGAGAAAGTTGTAAAACTCATGAACAATAATAAATTGCTGTGGAAATCTCAAAGACAAACAAAAACTCTTACTGGTTTGTACACTCTATGGTGCCTGGTATAAGTTTTTGCTCAACAGAACATTCACAATAAATTTATGTTGATTTGTTTCATATAGAGAACATTAACCCGGCTCTAATTAAGGCATTTTATGCCTGGATTTAATACGTGGAAATCTCTAACAAGGATTTGAAGAATGCACATTTCTCTGATGATTCAATATGAGTTTTGCTCATGAACAAGGCAGCAAGATAAACAAAACTTTCAGGATTTCCTTCATTCCTGTAGTTAGAGTTTATCTAAAGCCCTTGTTCTCAGATGGGACAGTGAAGACAAGTTTGCTCGCCAAGAGACACTTGGCAGTGTCTCAAGGCAGTTTTGGTTGTCACAACCAGGGAGATTTTACAGGCATCTAGTGAATATATGCCTGGGATACTGCTAAATATCTTGTAATGGAGAGGACATCCCCTTGCCCACCCCTTCCCCCAAAGAGAATTATCTGGCCCACAATGTCATCAGTGTTAAGACTGAAAAACTTCAATCTAAAGATTTTCAGTGCCTGAGGCAATCACCATTTCTACACTCTCTCCCTTTCCAGAACTCTGGAATTTGCTATGCCAAATTCATTAGACAAAGGAGAGCAAGTAGCTGGAATTAACAGTAGGCCAAGTAAGTAGTGGGTGGTCCATGGAGAATTGAAGAGCCAACTCTGAAAGAATTCTCAGCTCTCAACCTCTGAGGAGCGCTGAGCTGGTGGCAGCCTTTCCATTTCTATGACACCCAGGCATTGCCACCAGTGTGTGTCTGATTATTCTCTTCTTGAATAATCTCTTATTTCTTCACTCAATTAAACATGGAAACCAATGTGTGGAACATCTTTGAAGGATATTAAATAAAGTCTTAAGTACAAGCTGATAATCATGCTAATGTAAGACTGACTTAAAAGGACTAGAGCCCTTTGTAAAATGTAAATTCATTCTCATACTTTCCCAAAGAGACAAAATGCTTTCGTAAGAAGGTCAAATGTCTATCTTATACTCACACTTGAAGGCTGTGAATAAATGTGGTTATAGCACTGGTTTCCTCTCTCGGAAATTTCCTACATTGGTTGCTTGGTTATTTCCTTTTCTTTAGTTAAATATAATCTAGCTGAATGTGGTCTTTTTTTCTTTGTTCTTTTCCTTTTCCCCTTCATTGCCTCCCCTCTCTCCTTCCCACCATCCCACTTCCTTTTTTTTCTTCCTCTGTTTGTTACTTCCTTCCATATTCCTTCCTTCCTTTCCTTTCAATTATAGGAACAAGAAGAAAAATTCTTAGGTATGGTTCCTTTCTAGCTCTTTATCTTTCTATCTGAGCTCTAGAAACAGAAATTAGTCATCTCCTAAAAAAAAAAAAAAAAAAAAAGTTGTGCTACCATTTTGTGGTAAACTGAGATATTCAGCAAGCCAAACAAATGCAGAGTTCAGAATTGTTGAAATACCAAAAATGCACAGAAGAGCAGTTGGGGCTCTAGTTAACTAAGATTTGATGTTATCTCAACTCATGGTTTAAGAGTGAGGGCCCCAACCTAAGGCTGCCTCAAGGCCTATATTTCTTACTGCCCACAGGGCCTGTGATTTCTTCCAGGAAGGAGGCAAACTGACTTTCCTAGACTGAGCCTTGCAAACACTGAGTATAGAAGAAAATCATTTACACAGGCTTAAGGCATGTTTTAAGTCTTTAGAAGGACCGTGTCGGCTTTTGGCTATTTGAGTTCTTTTTTCTCAAGTCATCCATGGAGATTTGAGACCTACTGTATTCACATCAGGGGATTGCCCTGTTATGTCAGGATGTTCACATTATAACCTAGATGAATAACCAAGAGTTAAATGGTTTGGGAAAGACAGAAAACAACCCAAAAAGTTAGTGAGATACTTTAAAGGTCAAAATAGTATCTGTTCAATGAAACAATGTAAATGTCTATTGCCTTATTGTAGCAGGGTGTCACACAGCAAGTTGATATTTAATGAAAGCTCTAAACAGTATGGATCCGTCAGGTGATGCTAGGACCTCAAACGCAGCAGATGCAAAATGAAATTTATTCATCCATTTCCCCAACACCAGCCCTCACACACACACACACACACACACACACACACACACACACACTGCACCTAGAACATCTCTTTAAAATACAGATTTGATAATGTCACTCTACTTAGAATCTTTCCCTGGTCTCTTTTGTCCTCAGATTAAAGTATGAAATCCCCAACCCGGATATGTTTCCCTGTCCACTTCTCTACCCTATGCCATCTATACTTGTCTACCTTTTTTTAAGTGTTTATTTATGAGAGAGACAGAGACAGAGCATGAATGGGGGAGGGGCAGAGAGAGAAAGAGAGAGACACAGAATCTGAAGCAGAATCCAGGCTCTGAGCGGTCAGCACAGAGCCCAACATGAGGCTGGAACCCACAAACCATGAGATCATGACCTGAGCCGAAGTCAGACACTTAACTGACTGAGCCACCCAGGTGCCCCAATATTTGTGTACCTTTGATTCTTCTCAGTGCTGTGCAGTCTCTCACAAGGTTGCTTCCTGTTCCTACCTGTACTTATAGTTCTTTTTTTGTAATGATCCTCACACTGATAATTCCATTTTTAATCTCTATTTGTCCTGTTACAAGAGGGTAGGGGCTATGCGCATTTTAGTTGTTACATACTGAATTCTCATAAATATTTATTTAACTTCCCTCTGAACATGGTTTTCAACAACAGTGAAATAAGGTAGGATTCTAGAGTAGGGAAGACTAGGCCCCCTGCCACAGTTTCCAGATAAGAAACAGGCCCAATGAGCCTGGGAAACTTGAAGTTCCCCTCACTTGTCTAATGGCAGACCTGGAATCAGAATCCAGTTATTCCAACAAGCATTTCCTAGGACTGTCTGGGAGAAGAGATGGAGAGATGGAGTGCTTCCTTTGGCATAACTGTTGAGTGTGATAAATTGAGGAATAAATGTATGTCTGGTCTGTGATGCCTCCATTAGCATGAAGCATCTCCTATCTCCCTGTGCATTGAGAGTTTACTCTGAGTTCTGTGGTTCTCTTTGTTCAGAAGCTTTCAGTAGTTCAATTCTAAGACTGTATCATTGGAGAAGGCCATTTCAGAGTGACTCTAAATGTGCTCTGGAGAAAAGAAAGAGAAAGAAAGCAACCATGTATGTCCTCAGCATTTACAGCCCCTTGACAAAACATTTGTTACTCTCCCCAACTCAAAGATGAGGAAATTTAGGTCCAGAGAAGTTAAGTGACTTGGTTTGGGGTCCTATGGGCAAATGAGCTGTGATGACTGAGGCACTCAGCAGTGGTCATCTTGGTCTCCAGGGAGACCCTCAGAGCTGGAACTCGGGGTTCTTAGGTAACCATGGGGGGATACAGAAGACCTTCCTATTGTTGACTGTGAATTCAGCCTTAGGAAAGAGCTAAAGTGGTGGTGTCCATTCCCCATCAGTGATATTGTGATGTATAGCAGGAACTCTATGTATTTGGTCTTCCTCCCTGGTCCTGACACCTGAAACCCTTGTAAATTTTTGTTCTAAAAAGGCATCTTTTGTTCTAAGGAGGTGACCCTGGGAGGCCTCCTGGATGACTCCTGGATGGAGGCTGATCCTCAGAAACACCAGGCCCTGATTAGAAGCTTGAAATTTGTATTCACGGAATAATTTTAGTTCAAAACCCCTTACTACATACAGTATGGCAGTTCCTCAAAAAATTAAAAATAGAATTTTCATATGACCCAGCCATTTCACGTTTAGGCATATACCCAAAAGAATGAAAGCAAGGTCTTAAAGAGATATTTGTACAACCTTGTTCACAGCAGCATTATTCACAATAGCCACAAGGTGGCAGCACCTGAAGAGTTCATCCAGTGATGAGGGGACAGTGTGATATATACACACAATGGAATATAATTTAGTCTTAAAATAGAAGGAAATTCTTTTTTTCTTTTATAGTTTATTGTCAAGTTGGTTTCTATGTAACACCCAGTGATCATCCCCACAAGTGCCCTCCTCCATGCCCATCACCTCCCTTCCCCTCTCCCCCTCCCCCTTCAGCCCTCAGTTTGTTCTCAGTATTCAAGAGTCTCTCATGGTTTGCCTCCCTCCCTCTCCCCAACTATTTTTCCCCCTTCCCCTCCCCCATGGTCCTCTGTTAAGTTTCTCCTGTTACACTTATGAGTGAAAACATATGGTATCTGTCAAAAAAGAAGGAAATTCTAACACCTGCTACAACACAGATGAACCTTGAAGACACGTTAAGTGAAAGAAGCGAGTCACAGAAGAACGATCCTCTCTGATTCATGCTCATGAGGTGTCCAGAGTAGTCAAATTCACAGATAGCAGAAGATAGAGTGTGGTTGTGGGGACAACGGGGGGAGTTGGGGAAGAAGGCTGTGATACAGAGCTTCACTTTTGCAAGATAAAAAATTCTGGAGGTGGATGGTTGCACTGCAATGTGAATGTACTTGATGCCTCTGAATTGTGCACTTAGAAATGGTTAAGTCGTTAAATTTTCCAGAATGTCATATAGTTGGAATCATGTAGCATGTAGCATTTTCAGATGGGCTTCTTTCACTTAGCGATATGCATTTAAGTTTCCTCCATGTCCCTTTATGTCTTGATGCTTCATTTCTTGTAAGTGTTGAGTAATACCCCTTTACCTACTGAAGGACCTCTTGGTTGCTTCCAAGTTTTTGCAGTTGTGAATAAAGCTATTATAAACGTCAAAAAAAAGAAGAAGAAGAAGAAGAAGCTTGAAATATGTAGTCCCATCCCCTGCCTTCCACAGTGGAGAGAGGGGCTGCAAATGGAGTTAATGATCCATGATGCCTACATGAGAAAGCCTCCATAAAATCCTAATAGTAGGGAGTTCGGAGAGCTTCCAGGCTAGTGAACACATTCACACCAGATGCACCCCCATAAACAGGAACAGAAGTTCCTGTGCTCAGAACCCTCCCAGATCTCGTCCTATGTTCTTCATCTGGCTGTTCTTCTGTATCCTTCGTTATATCTCCTAATAAACTGGTAGGTATAAGTGTTTTTCTGAGTTCTGTTAGCTGTTCAAGCAAATAATTGAACCCAAGGGGGAGGAGGTCATGGGAACCTCCAATGTGTAGCAAGTCTATCGGAAGTTGTGGGTAGCCTGGGGATCTACTACTTGTAGCGGGAAGGGGGGGGGCTGGGGAGCAATCTCATGGGACTGAACCAGTAACCTCATGAGATCTGGTGTTATCTCAAGGTAGGGTCAGAATTGAGTTATATCGGAGGACACACAGCTGGTATCACAGAGAATTGCTCAGTGTGGGAAAACTCAACACATTTGGTGACCAGAAGTGTCAAGTGTTATGAGTGTGGTAGTCACGTGAGAGTAAAGGAGACACACAGGAGAGAAGACTGGGTAGTTCTCTTCTTCTTTTATTTTAATCTTTTTTTTTTTTACATTTATTTTTGAGAGAGAGAGGGAGAGAGAGAATCCCAAGCAGGCTCTGCACTCTCAACACAGAGCCAGATACGGGGTTCAAACTCACAAACCGTGAGATCTTGACCCAAGCTGAAATCAAGAGTCCAACGCTTAACAGACTGAGCCACCCAGGTGCCCCAGACTGGGTGGTTTTCTAGCACACCATCACAGGCAGGAGCCCGACCATAAGCCAAACCATATTTATACAAACTTTGTTGGATTCTAGAAGCTCCGTAGTATGCCAATTTTAGTTATCTGTGATATATTTATTTATCATATATTTGTGATACACAATAAATTATTTTAAAATCAAACCGTCTGAGGGCTTAGTTTCAGAGATGACTAGGAAGGGAGAAAGCTGGAGAGACGATAAGGTGGCCTGACCCTCAGGGGACTGTAAGGATCGGGAAAGCAGGCTGAGTCACTGGAGCCTACAGTAAAGGAAGAATGAAAGAACCCACAGATGCATGTGTGTCTGAAAAAAGGGCCTGGTCTGAGTAAGAAGTAGAGATGCTGTACAAGGTTCTCTGGTGGGTGCAGAGTCAGTGGTGGTGGAACTAGGGTTCACACCTATGTGGGAACAACTAGTAAATCTCTCAAAGCCTGTTTCCCATAAAGGGAGGCTTGGTGGATGCCAGATTTGCTACGTGAATGGTGTACTGATTGTAAAGAGGCAGGGTCATTTGAGAGCATGATTGCTTCTGTTCAAGGCCACATGGATGATGACATCTGATAAAGTTGCAGCAACCTTTCACTAAGAACCTCATCTCCAAAACTGAGGATTGGTGGCCTCCCAGACTGGACAACCAGTACAATGGTGAGTCATGGTCAACAAAAGCAAGAGGCTGTATATCCACAGAATGGTCTTGTACCCCTTCTGTATTTATTGCACAATACACTGTTTATTTACAGAAAATAACTTTTGAAGCACTCCAGTACCAAGCTTTCTGCTACACCAACCTCCAAGAAAGAATTAGAGCTTTGTCCCATAACACTGCCTCCCCTCTATAGATAAACCTCCTGCATCTACACTCAATGTCCATGCCACTTTCACTCTTTACACTTTCCTGGAAAAACCCAATCCTGGTTAAATCCAACCCTCTGTCCCTCTGTGCCTGCAGCCCTGCCCCTGCATGTGGCTGGGAAAACCACTCCATGAGGGCTGCTGATCTCATTTTAGAATCATGGCAGCAAAGGTCTAAGGTTCTCTTAGGCCCATAGTAGCCGAAGCCATTCTATCATATTTCCTTAGTCATCTCACCCTTGGGACCTTTTAGATGGCTGTCGTACCCCTCCTCCTCTTTCTTCAACCTTCCATCACATTCTCTCCTTTCCTGATTCTCAGCTGAATGCTTCATTTCCCATTTCATGATGCAAGCTGAAGCAACCGGAAGAGAAATTCCACACACTGCCACTTCTGCATCCATCCACCTGTTCCTGTTCCCAAATAAATACCTTGCCTCCTTCTGTAACTCTGGGTGAACAACCTGTGATCTAATCTAAAGCCAACCTGTACGCTGTGTCCCGTGTCTTTTCACGTACTGGAGAACACCGTTATCCTTTTAACTTACTCATCGCTCATCTCCCTCCTCTACTGGATGAGCCCCATCAGCATTTACACATGCTGCCATATCACTCTTGTCATGCACACACACATATTTTGAAATTCTCTTTCCCCTCTAGCCATTATCCCACTTCCCTTCCTTCTTTTATAGTAAAGTGCCTTAATAGCATTTTTAATACTTTGTGACCACTTCCTCTCCTCTCATCCTCCCTTGAACCCACTGCAATCAGGCTCCTGCCTGACCATTCTCCACTGAAATCATCTTTGTCAAGGTCAGCAAACTCCACGTGATTAAGCTCAATCGTCACTTCACAGTCGTCTTGTCTGATCTGCCACTAATGTCTGCTGTTCCTTTTCTACCTTCTTGAAACTTCACTTGGTTTGTGGGCATAATTTCTTGGTTTTCCTCTGAACTCATTGGCCTCTCCTTCTTAGTGTCCACGGAGGTTCCTCCTCGTACACCTAACCTCTGGATGGTGGAGTGCTCCAGGGCACAGTCCTCTGATCTCTTTTATACTCTGTCGATCCGCATTCACTTCCTATGTGAACTTAGCTTTCAATGTCACTGTAGGCCAGCAACTCTTGGCCAGCAACACTGACAACTCTAACCAGACCTCCCCCCTGAATTCCAGGCTCCCAATCTACCTGTTGCACATCTCTGATAATGTGTAGGTCATAGTGGTTCTCTGCTTGGCCTCCGGAATCTCTGTGAGGGAAGCCCAGCTCTTCCAGTCGGTAGACTTATGTGCAGGAAAGTGTTGACATATCAAGTCCAACTGCTATTATCAGAAAGTCCTCCTTACAAGGTTGGGCTTTGGTTGACATCTAGAAACTGGGATATCAAGAGTGTTCCCTCCATTTTTAAACTCATATGATTGGGTCACGGCGCCTAATCTGGGCAAACAATATGATTTACGCTGAACATCAGCATTCCTTCTGGGAGTCTGGAATTTGATACTTGCTGAGCAGAAGCTGCCTACATGACCAGCCTCCAATAAAAACCTGGGCACTGAGTTTTGCTCGCGTTGTCACAGCTCATTGCTGGAGAAATTCAGTACATCCTGAGTGACTGCGCTGGGAGAAGACTCTTGGAAGCTTGTGCCTGGTTTCCCCGTAACTTTACCCCATGTACCTTTTCCGTTTGCTCATTTTGCTTTGTGTCTTTTCATTGTTATAAGTCATAGCCATGAGTATGACTATGAGCTGAGTCCTGTGAGTCATCCCAGCAAATCCTGAAACTGGAGGAGGTCTCTGGAATGCTCGATATATACATATCTCTGAGCAAGTCACTCCATCTTTCTGTGCCTTTGTTTCCTCATCCGTAACCAACTCATAGGGTTGTTGTGAGGACTGAATGAGTTCATACATGTAAAGAGATTAGAACAGTGCCTGGCTTATGGTAAACAGCCAGTAAATATTATGTTATTTCAATCAGAAGTGTCCAAGAATGTACAGTTAGATAATATAGGATCCAGAGTAAGAACATGAATATCCCTGATTTTTGTTTCTGGTTTTGTTTTGTTTTGTTTTGTTTTGTTGGTCTTAGTATGAAAGTTATACCCTTGTCATAGTGTAAACATTTAAGTTACTTGGGACTCTGCATTTGAATACATTCACCTATCTGGAATAATTAAATACCGTAAGCCATGTATTGGGTTATCCACAGGGGAAAAAAAGTGATTAGAAGTTTATCAGTTTGCTTTCTTGAATAATCACATAAATATATGACAAATTCAGTCCATTAGAATATAATCGCAAGACATTTTATTGACTATGATCTATTGAATATTTTTATTCTATAAGGCATTGTACTAGTAACAGGTCAGAGATAGTTTAAAAGATTGCACATTTATAACAGTCTTCGATTTCTCTTACTAAGCAGTTGTGAAGGCTACTCTATGCAAAGCTCTAGAAAGGCGCAGTGTTGCTGTGAAAAGGCATTTTGTGTTTCAAACACTGACTGTCATTGGCCTTCCCACTTAGCAAATAGAAGCTACCTATTAGACACCATCCTGCTTCCTCCAGACTTCAGAAAATTCTAGATCGGACTTCTAGTTCATTTCTCAGATATGCACACACACGTCCTCACACACAAAGCAGAGGAGTGAAGCCCACTAATCCTGATTAAGCTTGCATTGCTGCACCACACATTCTCTTTCTCAGTTCTTTCTCTGGGGCCTTCTCATCTTCTTGGTCAAGACCAGGCATGACCCATCTTTTCCCTTCTCTATGTAAAGCATTTGAAAGTATTTACTCTGTGACTCCTCTCTCCCTGACACCCTTCTGTGATTCAAAAACTTATTCTCCAGGGGAACCTGGGTGGTTCAGTCCCTTCAACGTCTAGCTCTTGATTTCGGCTCAGGTTATGATCTCACGGTCAAGAGATCAAGCCCCACATCAAACTCCACACTGAGCATGGAGCCTCCTTGGGATTCTCTCTCCCTCTCTCTCTGCCCCTCCCCCCCAATAAATATTAAACATTAAAAAAACACTTATTCTCCAGGGAAACCTTGTGAATATGGTCATTTGTTCATGCCTCTCAAATAAGGAATCCCAATCTATGAGGTTCCTTTTACTCCTGGTTCCCTTTTTCTCTTTCTCATGTGGTAGGCAGGTGGTTGGGTTCCCAGAACCTGGGCTGTGAAATCAATCTGTAGGAGCCCTTCAGTTCTGATTATAGTCAGTAGGGGGAGCCCTGGAGGAGAGGAAAAGAGGGCAAGTGTCCACCCTTGTACCACATTATTTACCAAACATCATCATCCTCTCATCTTGAGAAGGAAGATGCCACTGAGGTTTGAGTTTAGAATACAGTGTTTGGTGTAACGAATCAAAGACAACTTTTACTGGTCCTAGAAGGTCCTGATTCTTGTCCCCCTTCACACCTCCATTTATTCTCAACATAACAGCCAGTTATCCTTTAAAAACTTAAGTCCAGGAGCGCCTGAGTATCTCAGTGGGTTAAGCGTCCGACTTTGGCTCAGGTCATGATCTCGTGGTTCATGAGTTCGAGCTCTGCATCGGGCTCTGTGCTGACAGCTCAGAGACTGGAGCCTGCTTCGGATTCCGTGTCTCCCTCTCTCTCTGCCCCTCCCCTACTCGCACTGTCTCTTTCTCTCACTCTCTCTCAAGAAAAAATAAATAAACATTAAAAAAAAATTTTTAAACAAAAAAAACTTCAGTCCGAACATATCACGTCTGTACTCAAAGCCTCACAAGGGCTCCAAATCTTAGTTTGAGTAACAGCCAAAGGCTTAGGGCGGCTACAATCGCCTATATGACCTGGCCCCCACTTACTCTGACCTCATCTCTGTCTTGCTCGCTCTGCTGTAGCCCATATGGTTCTCACACACAGCAGGCATGTCCCTGCCTGTTTTCAGCCCAGCTCTTTACTCCTCCTGATCTCCTTCCTCCACCACCACACATGGTGGTGCCCTCGCTTCTTAATGTTGATGTTCAACCCCAGCACCTCTGATTCACTTCACCCTGTTTTATTCTTCTCCACGGCTCTTGCCCCATCTGACGTACTACATACTTACTTGATTATTTGCTTATTGTCACTCTTCCTCTGTCAAATGTCAGCTTCGGAGGGAAAGAGACTCTGCCTGCTTTGTTCATTGCTTAATCCCCAGGACCTAGAACAGTGCAGGTCTATGAGGTACTCAGGAAGTTTTTGTAACATGAATGAACAAATGAATGACTATTCAAACACTAACAAGTTACACAATTTAATTCCTGTTTTAGAATCAAATTGATATTCAAGCATTTAGGATCCAAAACAGGACAAGACACACACAGATCAGGGAAAACGCCAGAGGAAAGATAACATTCCTTGAGAATGCCTTTGTGTATAGAACCTGAAGTCACTTTCAAAATTGGGTTGGTGGGGCACTGGGGTGGCTCAGTCGGTTAAGCGTCCAACTCGACTTCGGCTCGGGTCATGATCTCACTGTTTGTGAGTTCGAGCCTTGCAGCGCTCTTGCTCTGCGCTGATAATGCAGAGCTTGCTTGGGATTCTATCTCCTTCTCTCTCTGCCCCTCCCCCGCTTGCTCTCTATTTCTCTCTCAAAACAAATATAAATAAACTAAAAAAAAAAAAAAAAAACTCAGCTGGTAACAGAGTGTTAAAGGATCCTGAAATTACAACAATGGGGAAGTCCCAAGTCTAGAGAGATCCAGATTTACGTAAGTACCAGGTTCTCATGCCAGAAATCCTGAGTGCTAAGTTCTTTCAGTTCAGGTAGCCTTCCCCGGAAAAAAACTATCTTATATTTGAGTTAAGGTCAAGGATTTATCCGAGTAAGAGAGATTCCAAATATGTTCTCCCATTATCCCCATACTCATCAGATAAAATTCCTCCATTTTTGTTCCAGAAATACAATAGTCATAACTGTGGCATGAACATGACTTTGAGGAGAGGTTTTGGTAGTGGGGGAAGTGCAGAGATAGAAAGAACTGAAGAAACTATGTATCACAAGTAATAAAAAGAAATGGATGTCTAGTTCGGCAGTTCCGTCTGGTTCAGTGAGCATTTATTAATCACCTTTAGAGTATCAGGAGTCACGCTAGGCACAGGGTAATCAGAGATGAATTGGAAATGAGGTGTTAGGATAGACACATAAACAGATCATCATGTTAATATGATGGGCTCCGTGCTGTGAGAGTCATGCTGCAGTCAATGAGAGGGAGGAGATTTCCCCAGGTGCTGTTCCTTATGCTCCAGGCTGAAATGTCAGGTCCAAAGTTGGAGTTGTATTGGCCACGTCTTTTGCTAAGAAAAGCACAGACTTTAGAATCAGATTCACTTGGGTCTGAACGTGGGTTTCATCCATCCTGGCTGGGCAGTGTCGGGCAGGTTAGTGAACTACCCTGAGCACAGTTTCCTCATCTTTAAAATGGGAATAATTGACACTCAACCTTATTGGCAGAGAAGAGTACGGCATTAGACCTGAGACTCTAGAGCTGCAGTATCTGTGGTTAAATCTCAGTTCTGAGGCTAACTAGCTATGCACCTGCATAAGTTATTACCATACTGATAACCGTGAATCGGTTTACACATCTGTAAAATCAGAATGGTACCTACCTCATGGTGATTTTTTAAATTAAATTAAAAAAATTTTAATGCGTATTTATTTTTGAAAGAGAGAGGGCGGGAGGGGCAGAGAGAGAGGGAGACACAGAATGTGAAGCAGGGTCCAGGCTCTGAGCTGTCAGCACAGAACCCAACGCGGGTCTTGAACCCACGAACCGTGAGATCATGACCTGAGCAGAAGTCGGATGCTTAACAGACTGAGCCACCCAGGTGCCCCTTAAATTAAGATTTTTTAATGTTTATTTATTTTTAGAGAGAGAGAGAAAAAAAAACACAAGCAGGGGAGGGGAGAGGGAGAGAGAGAGAGGAGAGAGAGAGAGAGAGAAAGAAAGAGAGAGAGAGAGAGTCCCAAGAAGTCTGCGCTGTCAGAGCAGAGCCTGATGTGGGGCCTGATCTCACAAACCATGTGATCATGACCTGAGCTGAAATCAACAGTTGGACGCTTAACTGACTGAGCCATCTAGGTGCCCCTAAATTAAATTTTTATTAAGACTTTATGGTTTTAGTGCACTTTTAGGTTCACAGCAAAACTGAACTGAAATTGCAGATAGTTCCCCTATACCCCTCCCCTTCACATATTCATAGTCTCCCCCACTGTCACCACCCACCAGAATGGTACATTTGTCACAATTACTGAATCTTCATTGACATGTCATAATCACTCCAAGTCCATAGTTTACCTTAGGGCCACTCTTGGTGGCTTTGACAAATGTATAATGACATCCATCCATCATTAGAGCAACATGCAGAGATTTTCACTGCCCCACAAAAGCCCCTATGCTCTGCCTCTTCATTCCTCCCCCCCCCCCCCGCAGCCCCTGGAAACCACTGGTCATCTTACTGTCTCCATAGTGTTATGTGTTCTAGAATGTCATATAACTGGAATCATCCACTATGCGGAACTTTCAGATGGACTCTTCCGTTTAGTAATATGCATTTAAGTTTCCTTCGTGTCTTTTCCTGGCTTGACGTCTCATTTCTTTATAGCACTGAAGAGCAGTCCATCTTCTGGTTGCCACACAGTTTATTTGTCCATTCACTTATTGAAAGACATCTTGGTGGCTTCCGAGGTTTGGCAATTGTGAACAAAGCTGGAATACACATTCACGTGCAAGTTTTTGTTTGGACAGAAGTGTTCAGATCCTGTGGGTAAATACCAAGGAGGGTGATTGCTGAATTGTGTGCCATGGACCTCTTTAAAAAAAAAAAATGTTGCCCTCTCTCTTCCAAGGGCTGGCCATTTATCATCACATTTAGATCCATCTTCAAACTAACATATACATAGTTGCAGAGGGAGGAGTGAAACATATCTTTCTCACTTTAAATATTTCTTCAATTTTGACTTGTCATAGGAGCTGACATAATGGCTTTTACAAATATCCTTATTTACATTCTTCCTTTTCTACAGTAGCTGATTTCTGTTGCTAAATCTCAGAACTTAACTCCCGGTTGAGCCTTAAGTACATCTTCTAGCCTTGTATTTTAATGTTCACAGTGATTGCCAAGGCAGTAAATGATGCTGAAGTACATTCTAGCCATCAAGAAGAGATTCCATTGTATGCTGACAGATGGTAACTTAGACTCACCGTGGGGATCATTTTGTGATGTATAAAAATATCAAATCACTATGATGTACATCTGAAACTAGTAAGATATTGTATGTCAATTATACTTCAATAAACAAAGTAAAATCAATATTTTTTAAAAAGAAAAAAGATTCCATTACACATAATACACTACCAATTATATTTGCTCTGTCCTGATTCTTAGGAAATTGGTATATCAGGTGAATTTGAAATGATAAAATTCTATCAGCCAGAATATTTAAAAAGAATACTGATTTCCTCATCATATCAGAAAACCAAGTTTAATGTTAGAATGCACAATAAAGTTAAAGCTGATAACATTGTGTCATACGTATTGGTGAGTTCCACTTTCTGTGGAGAAAGGAAGCTCAGGAAATGTCTTGATTTAAAACACAGTCTATCTCTAGTGGCGTGGGATCCTGAAATTTCTTATCAGCTGATGAATTAGAGGCCAGTGTTTATTCCAGAAAATGAAACCAGTGTGTTGAAAATGAGTCTGAGCATTATGTATGATGTCATTAAAGGCAGTTTCCTCTGAAGGTAAGAACAGCTTTCAATCAGATGTAAATAGTCAGTCATTTACAAAGGACTGTGTCCTTTTTCTTAGAGGAAAGTTATACCACAGTCCTGGTTCTTCTTTGTCCACCTGTGAACATTAACCAAGCTCAATAATAGCACTCAAAGAAAAGTGTGCCAAGTCCTTGTGAATGGAAGGGCTTCTGAGAAGGTAGTAAGAAAATTGCAATTTAATGAGATATATTTACCTCGTGGAACACCGAAACATGGCAGTTCGTTCATTCATGTACTCATCCATTTTTTAATGAATAATTTTATGACGTTTTATTTTATTATTGAGATATAACTGAAATATAACTTATATTTTAGAGTGTATCATAAAAATTTCAGTTTTGCAAGTTTTGCAAATATATAAATGATACTGTATGTGAAACTGTATTGAAGCCTATCCACCCAAGTACATATCCCATGTCCTAGAAGAATCTATGACATCCCTTGATGTTCCCTTCCACTCAAGTGTGCCCTCCTTGAAAAACATGTACTTTAGAACAAATTCTAGTTTACAAATACAGTTCACAATTCCCTTTTGCTAAGAAAGAAAGAGAGAGAGAGAGAGAGAGAAGGAAGGAAGGAAGGAAGGAAGGAAGGAAGGAAGGAAGGAAGGAAGGAAGCGTGATTTGATAAAAGTGCTTCAATTGCAGGTTGCAAGACGATATGGGAAATCGCCTAAGTGCAAGTCTGACTCCAGATGGCGCCAGAGTACAGCAGATTTCTACCATCCTGTAAAATCAAGTTGAATAAAAATGGGCAGTTACCCACAGAGATGTAAATTATGGTTTGTTCATCTCTACATTATTTTCATGAATTTTAAAAATTGTACTTTATATTATCAATAATCCGGCTCTTTCGCCAAATTTTAAGAGGAAGGAATTGTGAATGGTAATGTTTTCCTGACAATAACTTCCTGTAGGTATCAGCTATTCACATGCATCTGTCTTATAATCCAAACTGATTATAACAGCAAGGGCATGCTCCATTCGTCTTTGTATATGTCCCCAACTGCTAGCTAAATAGAGCAAGTGCCCAAGAAATCCTTGATTCGTTTATAAATGATGCAGAGAAAATAAGCAGTACAATTTAAAACTGAAAAAAAAAAAAAAAAAGCCAGAGGCTCTCGTGATTATTGAGACTACAGCAAAGTGGAATGCAGAGAAGTTGCTTAGTGAATTTGAAATACGTGTGTGGAATGGCATAATTAAAAATGCCCTTGATGGGGTGGTGGTCATTATATCTTGTTTTAAAATGCTATTTTATAGCAATGATATCTTTTGAGCACTTGTAGGAGTCTACTTTCCAGCCAGCAGAACAAATCCAGGCACCGTGTCCACCTCACACAGTTTACCCATCAGTGCTCAGTGAAGAGTATATCCTCAGTACTTAGTAGATGAATGAATGAATGAGTGATACACAACCAGAGAAAGTCTTACAATGTTTAGTAGGTTCTAAGTGGTAAGTCCTGGAACAAGTTGCCAGGCATCTTCCTTTATGGACTGTTATATATAGTGATCAATTTATTTACATTTCCAACATTTTTTCTTATATTACCTACTGTGGTTTTCTCTAACGATCACATTTATCCCGAAATAACATGTGCTCCACTCTCATGTCGTCTCCAAGGGTTGGATCTTTTCCAAGGGTCATGTAATTAATGAAACTTTGGAAGAATTCAGGACTGCTTTTTAATTTTTTTTACTGTATATTAAAGTATACTATAAAAATTTCAGAGTTTCACAAATTATGCAAACATATGAATGACACCAGATATGAAAAAGGACTTAAACATATTATGTCTGACCAAATGCATTTAGAAGAATCCATGCCATATTCCTTTATGTTAAGCGTGTTCTCTTAACTCAATAAATCCCTAAAGGATGATTTGTTACTGGCCAGCTATAGCAGGGAAGAACGTGGGGTTAATCATTTTAAAAACTATGAATCAGTCTCTGGGCTCACATTAGCTGACCTTTTCTTTCTATAGCAACTTCAGATTTATGCTGTATTCAGCAAATATGGATTGAGTTGCCTTCAAATATTAAATATTTATCCTCTGGGATGGGACCTTAAGAAGCACTGGTGACCAACTGTGTCGCATGGTCACCCAGATTCAAAAAATGAATGAGTAGGGGTGGCTGGGTGGCTCAGTCGGTTAAGCATCCCATTTTGGCTCAGGTCATGATCTCAAGGTTCGTGGGTTTGAGCCCCGCATCGGGCTCTATGCTGACAGCGCAGAGCCTGGAGCCTGCTTCAGATTCTGTGTCTCCCTCTCTCTCTGCCCCTACCCTGCCCTCTCTCTGTCTCAAAAATAAATAAACATTAAAAAACTATTTAAAAAATACGAATGAGTAGATTAGCTCTGAAATTTGGGGTGGGCAGGAACACAGTAACGGTGTGCTTTATACCTGACATTCCATTGGTGGGACCATTGGAAAGGCATTGATTGCTCCTGGAGAGAAATGCATCATAAATGAGGGAAAGGAAGAGGGTGTTAAGGCTTTGCCTTTAAAATATAGCAAGAACACTCTTATTTTGGCTCGTTTTCAGCAAATTACTGAGCAATGGAGTAAAATTGAGATAGAATCATATAAAAAGATCTATGGAATATATTCTCTAGCCAAGCTTTCTCCCTGTTCAGTTTGAACTGTCATCTTCTTCCTTCTGTAGCCTCTTGTGTTGTTTTGAGAACAGTCCAATTCCCCTACTGCCAACTTCCTCAGTCTTTTCCTTTTCTCTAATGTCAATGAGCAAATAGGCACAGAAGGGTGTGTCTCAAACTTGAAGGCTTCTCAGACATTTTGAGGGTACTTGTTAAGAACAAGAGGACTGGCCCCTCCTTACACCTGTGACCGGGAAACTCTGGGGGTGGGGCTGGGAATCTTCATTTTAAACAAGCCACAGGCTCAGTTCTGATGTGTAAGTAATAACTAGAGCGGTGACCTATTTTTCCTCATACTCTTCATTCCTCTGTCCACTCCCTGTGGCCAAGGAAGGAGTGATTTACAGCGGTGCTTCGTGAATTTTTATTGTGAATTGAATCACCTGGGAATCTTGTTAAAATGCAGATTTTGTCAGGGGTGGGGCCTGAGTTTCTGCATTTCGCTGCTGCTCCATGGACCACATTCTGCGGGGCAAGGATTTAGGGCAGGAAATCTGCGACCTTTTATAGAATGCCCCTCTTCATCCCCACTGGGAAAATCTCCCATTTGACGTATCAGTGAAAATGTTCCTACTTGGGCTTATGATGTAGGTTTCCCTACTGAGCAATAAACTCTGAGGGCTGAACATGCGCGTGCAGTACAATGTTCTAATCAAATAAAACCTACAGCAAAATTAGCTATCATTTCACAACGTATCATCAATGATGTACCGCAGGGTAATTAGGCATCACGACTACGCAGGCCACATAATTGACATAATTAATATTGCTTTTCTACAAATCCCGTCTTTAGATTTCCTCGTCTCATTCCATCATGTTCCTCCCAATGTTCTCACTCGTACGATGGTGTGAATAAGTTTAAACTGAAGTACAGATGATTTTGTGAAGCCATTTTGTTTTGGACATAGGGAATAGTGTAAGAAAATAGAAAGGTGTTTGAAAAGTAAGTCATTAAAGAAAAGAAAATGAAGTTGGAGAAAGTAAGAAATCAAAACGTCCCAGATTCATAGTTTTGTCCAGACTGTCTTCCCACGTGCCCTTGAATGACACAGGGATGTCCAGGATAAACGGCTAACTTGAACATCTTCAGAAAGCCAGGGAGTAAACAGATTTTGACACCCACTGCTGACAGTGAGTTGGGAGTAGGGACAGGGGTTGATAAAAAGTGTATTGATGGTGGAACACCCATATAAAAAGGAACTTTGCACAAACATACTTTATGTCGGGGCCCTGAGTGGCTCAGTCGGTTAGGTGTACGACTTTGGCTCAGGTCACGATCTCATGGTTCATGAGTTCGAGCCCTACATCAGGATCTCTGCTGTCAGTGTGAAGTTGGCTTCAAATCATCTATCCCCCCCCTCCTCTGCCCCTCCCCTGCTCCCTCTCTCAAAAATAAATAAACATCTAAAAAAAATTTTTTTAAATACATATTTTATGTCTTACAGGGATGTTTAAGGTTGAGAGGTAAGAAAGGAGAAAAGTGGCCTTAGAAACAAAGTTTCTAGGTTGTGTCTGGACCTGCAGTTACTCTGCCAGGGAAGGAAATTGCCAAGTAAAACCCCAGAAAAACAAGAAAATGGTAATATTCATTTTATGTGCAGTGTTTCATCTCCATGGTTCTGTTTCAGTAATCTATCCTAGCCAGCAGATTAGAACAAGAAGAAATGACTAGTTTATCCAAATGAAGGGCAGCAGACTATGGTACTTTGGCATATTGATTATTTCAAGCAAAAGGCACTTGAGAAACAGATAGAAAAGAAGCTCTCTGCCCTCCTTCGCTTGCCCAAAAGAGGGA
This sequence comes from Cryptoprocta ferox, assembly GCA_028646485.1. Lineage (NCBI taxonomy): Eukaryota > Metazoa > Chordata > Mammalia > Carnivora > Eupleridae > Cryptoprocta > Cryptoprocta ferox. The sequence continues at coordinate 26,322,913 of CM053577.1, read as the reverse complement.
CATACATTTGTAGAGGCATCCTCTCCCCTCCCCCCTCTACCAGGATGGACAGAAGATAATCATCAGAGACAACTGTAGACCCTTATCAATCCAGAGACAGGCGCCAGAGGAATCTACATACAAACTTTACTAACTCACCTTATTTTCCATTAGTTCACCCATATTTTTACCTTCCCGCAATTTGCTACTCTGGAAACTCAAAGCTCTTCTCCTTTGTCTTGACACTTCTCTGCATATTTATTGTTCTTTGGTTTAGATGCTATATAAGCCCCAAGTTCTAACCACCGCTTTGAGTTACCCATCTCTGAGTGCTCCCATGTGGATGCATGTGACACGTGTTAATAAACTTGTGTTTGTTTTTCTCTTGTCAATCTGTCTTTTGTTAGTCTGATTAATAGAGCCACTACTGGAGACCCCAAGGTGAGTAGAGGAAAAAGTTGTCTTCCTCCCCTACACGGCTGACTACAGAGAAAATCACCTCATGAGCTTTAACCAATATGAGATATTCTCTTAGAGAAATTCAGCGATGACTGTAACACTATACAATTATAAGCTGAAATACATCAAAAGATAATAGGTCAAATGGCATTTTCCTTCTGTTACAGGGAGCAGAAAGCCTGGGGAAAATAAAATAGTAACAAAATCCCAGAAACAATAAAGAGATACAATAATAAATTAATGATCCTATGATGGCAGGTACCCAGAATAGAAAGGCCACGTTTCCCAGGGGGCCAATCTTGCGATGGACTGAGTTATTCAGTTGGTTCTCGGCCCCTTGTGTGCAAATGAGAGGCCATGTGCTAATAATATTTACAAGGTCCCAGAAACCACTCACTAAAGAATAAAGACCTCATATTAGAAACTTCTGTCACTTGTATAAGGTAGTCAGGGTCTACATTTCTTCCATCCTTTGTCACAAAAACATTCTTTAGACATGTCTACTTACGTTTAATATTTAAGGTGTAATTTTCCCTTCTCCCTAATCACAGCAAAGTTTTAAAATAAGAAAAGTATTTTAAGAGGAATCTCCTGTTCGGTTGTTCAGGGTGGTGTCTGAGCAACTAATTCTTGACAGAAATCACGTTAGAGCATTGAAATAGTCTCCCATGGCAGCCCACCTCCCCCAGGGGACACCGCGGTATGTACTTTTAACCAGCCCTGTGCCAGGAATCAAACCCAGCCGGACTCCCATCTTAAATATGGTTGGGAACATACCTCCAGCTTCCTTCTGCCTCTTTGGGCAGAGACCAACTCTGCCCGCTAGCTTTGAGGGTTCTCGAAAGCCCCAGAACCACTTTGTGAAGAAAGCACCCCCCAGCTCCTCACGGGTCCCCAGTGTCCCTGGGATTTCCAGGTGCCCACGTGGCATCTGAGTTTCTCCAGCCACACTTGAACGTCACGCGGTGGCGGCAACTTCATTTGGGTTAACGCTATAGTCTACTACCCCACACAGATGACTAATGTGGTCTATACAAGAGGAATCGGTTGGGCATTTTGTAGGGTGTCTTTATGACTCAGGCAAGTCAGTCTGAGTTGTACTTCTACTGGGATAGTTTGGTAGTGTGCTGAGAAACAAAATTTCTGGAGGTGCTCCACCTGGATTTGAATCCATTTACTTCCTCTGTGACGTTAGGGAAGCTACAAAACCTTTCTCTATCTACTGTCCTATCTATAAATTGAGGAATATATATCAATGTATAAATATGTAGCTACCGTGGGTGGGGGGGCAGTCTGATATGGATAGCTATAGGAAGACTACCCCAGGATGGGGTGGGGCCCATTTATTTAAATCAGATTCAACCAGGGGAGTGAGCTCTAGTAAATTACACTACAGACAACTATGCCTTGAAATGAGGAACTGCAATCTCAGGAGGATGTATTAAGCTTCCTAACTGCACATTATTCAGAGGTCCCCCACCTCCTTCAATGAATTGGCATGCCTCTATAGATCCAGCCCTAAAGCTACACTAAAAGAGATTTGGCTAGATTCTTCAAATATCAAGTCGTATGCAAAGAAACTCAGTAACAATTAAAAATGCAGCTGCAGGGGCGCCTGGGTGGCTCAGCTGGTGAAGCGTCCGACTTCAGCTCAGCTCATGATGTCATAGTTTGTAGGTTCAAGCCCCGCACCGGGCTCTGTGCTGACAGCTCAGAGCCTGGAGCCTGCTTCGGATTCTGTCTCCCTCTCTCGCTCTCTCAAAAATTAATAAACATTTAAAAAATGCAACTACAATTCTGTCTCTTTTGTGTACTTCCCTCGGGTTCTGTGCAGGTCGGCCAAGTTATCCCACACAAGGATGCTAACTTACAGGCAGGATTAGGGCAAAAGAAAGAACCTAAGGAGTATTTTGTAGAAAACTAGGAGTTCCCAAACCTGGCCGCCCACTGGAGACAGCTGGGAGGTTCTTAAAACTACCAACAGCAGTATGCTGGTAAGCTGGCTCTTACAGGGCAGGTGGGGAGGACTCATTTGTGATTCGTAGTGTCTGGCAGTTGCTGTGGTTGAAGTAAGCCACCAACATGACCAACACAGGCTTGGGGAGAGCCGCATGGCCCGGATGACCCCACTCCAGCAAGTGTCCGGCTCACCAGGGATTCTGGTTTAAATGGTGAGAGGTGGGGGCACCTGGGTAGCTCAGTCAGTTAAGCGTCTGATTTCAGCTCAGGTCATGATCTCATGGTTTGTGAGTTCGAGCCCCGCATCAGGCTCTGTCAGCCTGTGCTGACAGCTCAGAGCCTGAAGACTGCTTCAGATTCTGTGTCTCCCTCTCTCTCTGCTCCTCCTCCACTCACACTCTGTGTCTCTCTCTCCTTCAGAAATAAATAAACATTAAAGAAAAATTTTTAAATGGTGAGGGGTGGGGCCCAAGCAGAGGACACTGAGAACCAGCCCCAGGTGATTCTAATGTGCAGCCATGTTTGAGAACCACCCACCCCGTTCATGTGGCTTTCTCTCAGGCTGCTTCTTCTGACACCTTCTCAGCATCTGCTCTACAACTGTCAGGTCAGTACATTGTTCCTTTTAAAAATTGTTGCCATGTCTCAGTTGGTTAAGTGTCCAACTCTTGTTTTCGGCTCAGGTCATGATCTCACGGTTCGTGAGTTCGAGCCTCACGTTGGGCTTCGCACTGGCAGTGGGGAGCCTTCTTGGGATTCTCTCTCTCTGCCACTCCCCCTGCTCGCTCTCTCTGTCTCTCTCAAAATAAATAGATAAACAAAAAATAATAAAAATATCTAAAAATTGTTGCCATATTTTAATATTGTGCTTGGGGGAAGCTTCTTCTGCTCCCTTGTCCTCAGTTGCTCATTAGGAACGTGGTGCAGTGGTTTCTAAAAGCAGTTGATTTGTTCAGAACCCTGTGTTAAATATGTTGAAGGCACTTTGTTGAAAACAAGTTTGGAAAACTCTCTTCCTAACGTCAAGAGGCTTATTGTCAGGAGGGCAAGAGACAGAAGTGAACTAGCGCTGTCAGGAGGGTGTGAGAGAGGAACACAGAGAAGGACATCAGTGCAGATGCCATTTATCCCATTTATCCTCTGACTGGCACTTCCCCAAACCCCTTGGTGCATCCAGCGTAGTGACTGGGGACCAAATGCCCTTTTCCCCAGCCTCCCTGGAAGCTTGGAGTAGCAATGAGACAGTTCTACCTAGTGAGAAAGATACAAGCCAAAATCAGCCGAGAGCTCCCAAAATGGCTTTTGCTTTTTCTATTTAAAAAAAAAAAAGGCATATCCAAAGCTGGTACAGCCTCTTTGCTCACAACTATCTGGAGCCCAAGGCAGCGGCTGGAGCTGCGCAACCATTTTGTAACCGTGAGGTAAAAGCCAAGAGAATCACGGGTACACTCCCTCTAGCATCTTTTAGTCTTTAAACAAATACCAGAAGCTTCCTCCGTTTGTATACAGGTTTATAAGTCAGGTTTTCTCTGACTGGCAGGCAGACACAATCCGAACTGCAAACAGGTACAGGTGCATACCCAAGTGGAAGGTGGGACGCTTCCTAGAATGATTAGCGGTGGAGCCAAATCTTAGAGGATGAGGCAAATTTGTGACAGGGGAGGCATGGGGAAGAAAGGGGTTCCAAGCAGAAGGCCAGTGTGAGCAGATACCTCCAGGCACAAAAGAGCATGGCTGGTTTGGGCACATGCTACTAGAGAAGGTGACAGGAACATGGGGGTCCATCTGAGGGGTTGGAAGAGCTGATGCTGGAGAAGCCAGCAGATGCCAGGCCATGAAGCATCCATTGTGGTAGCTAAAAGAATTAGAAAGTTATCCTAAAGATAAAAGTTAACTTTTGAAGAATTTTAGGCTGAGAAGTTACCTGGTTAAGTCTGTGTTTAAAAAGATAATAATTGGGGCACCTGGGTGGCTCAGTCAGTTAAGCAGCCGACTTCGGCTCTGGTCGTGATCTCACGGTCCATGGGTTCGAGCCCTGCATCAGGCTCTGTGCTGACAGCTCAGAGCCTGGAGCTGCTTCACATTCTGTGTCTCCCTCTCTTTCTGCCCCTCCCCTGCTCACTCTCTGTCTCTCTCTCTCTCTCTCAAAATAAAATAAAAAGACATAAATTAAAAAAATTTTAAGATAATAATTGCCCTTTAATGCAGGGTATTACTTCTAGGTATTTTTTTATTCAACTCTTTATTTTATAATAGAGAAAAATCAGAAACAACCTAAATGTCACCAATAAGACATGGTAAAATAAATTATAAGACTGCCCTATGATGGAATATTTTTGCAACTGTATTTTTAGGCAATGTATTATACTAGTGGCATAATAACTAAAGAAAAATGCACAATATAAAAGTATATCCCACAAAAATCCATTTTTTCCTGAAATGGAAAAAACTAGAAAAAGAAATTATGAAATAATGATTACAGTTCATGCTAGATAGTAAAGATATGACTGATTTTCATTTTCTTCTTTTATAGTTTTTATTTGCCTAATTTCCTAAATAAGAAATTTTATAATCAGGAGGAAAATGTTACTTAAAATGTAAGAATGGCATTTGGAGGGGGCCAGACTAGAAGCGGAGAAATCAGTGAGTTGGTATTTATTGTTCATTTGGTTTCTGAGTCTTTGTGTTGGGTGATCCAGACTTGGAAAACCGTGGATTTCCTAGAACAGGAAATCCTCTGGACCTTGCTCTCCTCCGTCAATAACCTACTTGTGGTCCCCCAAGATTTCTTGGTTCTCTGGAAGCCCATCCTGTCTTTTGCACTCTCAATGCTCCTAAGTGAATTTTGCCTTTGTGGGTTTCTTTAGCTCCAGCTTTACCCACCATGTTGGGTGAGCTCCCATCCCAACCTCCTTGGAGGTAAGAATTCCTAGATTTTTCCCAACTCCAGGAACAATGTGATCACATGTTTGTGTTCACACTAGTCACAGTGTCTTCTCTGACCACTGCTCCCATGAAATGCAACCCTGGAGAGCCATGGTTTGTCTCATGGGACTCTTCGTTGCCAACAAGTGGTAACAACTGGGCAATGGTGGACTAGGTTGGTCTTCTACTCAAGGGCAGTTAATCAGTGGACTGGGATTTTAAAACTGGGTAGGCCCATCAGGGTCTTGCCCTAAGGGACTTGAATCGGGAAGGACAGAGAGAACGAGGCAGTTAGCAGCAGGGGTTAAAGTTGAAGGGAAGTATAGCTAAAGCCAAGAGGTAAGACTGTAGTCATGATAAGTCATGAGAAAGCAGATGCTATGAATGGGTGGATTCAATGATGTAGGAAAAGGGTATGTAGAGTAGAGGTGAGAAGTGAACTATAGTGAGAGCTGAACACAGCAAACCCCAGAAAATAGCCAACAGAAGGGAATCAGTGAAGGTTCAGACACCCCAGCTGTTGAAGTTCATAAACATTGCTGTCTTAACAGACGCTGGCTGATCTACTGCTTCTTACTTTTTATTTTGGTCCATCTCCCTATGTTCCATATGTTTCCCTCTAATAATAAAGTCCTGTCCCACCTTCCTTTGTACTTGGACTATGTTATGAAGGTTTCTGTTTTTTGAAATCAGAAGGGCTGAACTTGAATTGTATTGCTCCATTTACTTATTTGTTATTTATTCACTTATTAATTCTTTCATATATTCTATGCAATATATTAAAATTGTGCCAGTATTCTATGCACTAGGGGCAAGAGGCTATGCAATACAATACTTGCCCATAATGATTATCCAGTATTTACCCCCTTGGGGGTGATAGAACATAAATATGAGAGTTCCAAAGAAGGATGAAATAGATATGGTTGAATATAGGATGTGGATGAGAAAAGATATAAGGAGAAGGCAGGGGGAGAAATTTTAAATTATGTTTCAAGCTTCTGCCTGGGTCCTTGAAAGGGTGACAGTGCCATTTACCAAATAAGGAATTCTGGAATAAAGAATGTTGCATTTAAAGACATCCAGGTCTGGGTATCCAATATGCAGCTGTGGAAAGAGATCATTACTTAAGAATAGGATAGATTAGCATAAATTTAGGAATAATAAATATTACCAATAATATTTGGATCTGTAGCTTTTACAATGAGAGCATGGCTGAGAACAGAATTCTGGGAAATAGTCAAAGGGAAGTCAGAGAAAGAGGTTTCCAGGAAGAAGACAAAGTAGGAGTGATCCAAGTAATAGGAGAACAGGAGAGTAATCTATCATGGATGCCAAAGAGCAGATCACTTCAATTTTTTTTTGATGTTTATCTATTTCTTGAGAGAGACAGAGCATGAGTCGGGGAGGGGCAGAGAGAGAGAGAGAGGGAGACACAGAATCCAAAGCAGGCTTCAGGCTCTGAGCTGTCAGCACAGAACCCGACGTGGGGCTCGAACTCACGGACCACAAAATCATGACCCAAGCGGAAGTCAGATGCTCAACCAACTGAGCCACCCAGGTGCCCCGTGAGCAGATTAGTTCTAATAGAAGGACATATCAACAGTGCCAATGCCTCAAAGATGGTGAGAAAGATATAAACAGAAAGATGCTCATTATGTTTGTAACACAGAAGTCACTGGTGCCTTAGATGAAAGGGCTTCATGAGAGAATCACTATGGCAATGAGCTGAGGATCAGGCAGTAAGTGTGAGTTCATTCATCCAGTAAGCTAGACTCTAATGGGTAGGAGAGAGATAGACTCTACCCAAGGGTGTAGAGTCAGGAATTATTGGAACCCATATGGGAGAAAGTTTAACTCTCAGATTCCAACTGAGTGTCCACATAGAACTGCTGCTCTGTCTTCTGGCATCTTCCCCATTCCTCCCAAGTCCATTGCAAGCCCCCTTCATGAGCTCCTGGATGCAGTCTCCTCTGCCTCTTCTCTTTCTGCAAGACTAGAAGAGAACCAACCACTCTTCCATCATACGCTCTTAGGTCTTCCCAGCCATTCCACACCTGACTATAGGGACATGTATGACACTCTCTTCTACAGGACTAGAGAAATAAAGTGGGAATTATATAAGAAGAATTACATAAGAAGAAATTGAAGGCTCTGCTCAAAAGTGTGGTTTGGAAGAGGGGAGCAAATGTGGCCACGATCAGGTGTCAAAACTCCCCTGGGGTTCCCCACATCTGTTGGCCCATAGTCACATACTTCACATGACAAACATTCCCAAAGGACAGACTTATAAAAGGAAATACAATATATTGTTAACTCTGTCATAATTTTTAAGGTTCCTCTCTGGGTGTATTCAATGAGATACAATATCACAATCCCTCTCTTATACTAGCAAAATTTTGAGATGAAATACTTCAAAAGAATTCAAACTCTGGTGAGATTCTTCTTAGTTTCCATATGGGGGAAGGGATTTGATTCTCCTGCCAGGAGAGTCAGAAATGGACGATTATTGGAGGCAAGTTCCTGAGTAAGTAAGTAGAAGGGGTGGGACTCTGGGGCACAGGAGTGAAGAACTCATCTTCTGGAAGAGAATGAAAGGTCTGAGTGCAGGTGCAGACACATATGGGACAGGACAAGACAGAATTTTGGTTGATGGTTTTGTTTTCTTGGCAAATTATAAACAAAATCTTCTACTAGCAATAAAAGTTGAGAAAATGGGTACTACCACTACTACTAATAGCAGATCCACATATTGGGTATTGAAGGTGGGTCAGGTCCTTTTTATACACTATCTTATTAGCCCCCATCACAGCCTTCTGTAGTATGACTCACCCTTAAATATAAGTTTTCTAATAGAGGGCTTGTTCAATGTTTTAACTATTCCTCAGCATTTCTAGGAAAATGGCAAAATGCTATATTGCAGTTTTCCACCGCACACCTATGGAAGTTACATGAAAAACTGTACAAATAGATGTGCTTCTCTACAACTGAAGTAATCTATCGATAGGCAAATTTTACTACCCCAGTCATTTCCCAGCATTCCATAGAGACCTCAGCTTCTAGAATTATAATTCTTTTAATGTCTGAGAAGCTACTGTAAAAGATAATCTTTAAACAACATAACTTAAAAGGATCTTTATAGTTCAATCTTCTGATCATGAGATCAGCTGGGGAGAAGCTTGTGAAAGGTCTTAAGGAGTCCTGGATTATTGGGATTTATCAGATGTTTGGGAGAAGAAGAAACATAAAGCCCTAGTATTAGGGTCCTGTCTCTGGACTACCACTTCATAAGACCTGGAACTCTGTTCAACTAAACACATACTAATGAGGGCCAGCAATGAGTATGAATATTGTGCCAGGCTTCAGGGCTTTCATACAAAGATGACTCAAACACACTCAATGCCCATAAGGAGCTCGCAATCAGTCAGAGGAACAAGAACAACACATACACAGATAAAGTTGCATGGAGTTTATGGTGAAGGCAGCCTGGGGGATGTGTCTTAAAGGATGAGTAGGATTTCACAAGGTAAAGATGAGAAGGAAAGCACTTCAGACCCAGTGACCAATAAGGCACAGATGTCAAAGATTACAGGTATTTGAGGGAAGACTTAGGAGTCCAGTTTGGGTAGAGCAGTGGTTTTTGGAATGTGGGACCCTCAACCTCAGCATCACCTGGGAATGGGTTAGAAATGCAAATCCTCATTATAGAGTCTTGTGTCTCAATTATTGAGTCACCATATGACCCAACAATTCCACTCCTAGATATGTATTCCAAAATAATTAAAAACACAAAAACTTGTACATGAATATTTATAGCATCATTATTCATAATAGGTTAAAAAAAAACAGAAAAAAGAGAAAAGAAAGAACCCAAATATCCATCATTTGGATATGGATAAATAAAATGTGTTTTTGTGCAGTGAGATATCATTCTAACATAAAACAGAATGAAACACTGAAACATATTACAACATGGATGAATCTTTAAAATATTGTGTTAAGTGAAAGAAGTCAGTCACAAAGGACCACATATTATATGATTCCATTTCTGTGAAGCATCCACAATGAGCAAATTCATAGAAATGGAAACTAGATTTGTGGTTTCTAGAGAATGGGGTGAAGGGGGAATGAGAAGTGGCTACCAATGGGTTTCTTTTAGGGCGATGAAAATGTTCTAGAAGTAGTCGTAATGGTTGCAAAACCTTGTGAATATATTAAAAACCGCCGAATTGTGCACTTTCCAAGGATTTCTATTATATATGAAATATACCTCAAATTAAAAAAAAACAGAAAAATTCTCAGGTCTTACTCCAGTCCTACTGAATCTCAAACTCTTGGGTAGGGTAGGACCCAGTAACCTGTGTTTTAACCAGACTTCTGAGTTATTCTAATGTACACTCCTGTGGATCTCAGTCTGGGCAGGACATTATTATCACCTGGAGAACTTTAAAAGGCATCTAGTTCCTGGACCCCACACCTAGAGATTCTGGTTAATTGGGCCAGGGAACCAGCGTTTTCTGAAAGCTACTCACGTGATTCTCCTGTGCATCACGGTTGAGAACCACTGGCCTAGCACCCAAGGCAAGTGTAGGTGGATTAATGAGTGATGGTGTGAGAGGCCAGGACCTCACTATAGAGGGCCTTCAAAATCAACCTTGAGGAAAGGAGATTGTTAGATGTTCATGTTAAGATTATTCTGGCAATATGGCGGTGCTTGGATGACTCAGTTGAGTATCCGACTTCAGCTCAGGTCATGATCTTACAGTTCATGAGTTGACAGCTCACTGCTGTCAGTGCAGAGTCTGCTTCCGAGATTCTCTGTCTCCCTCTCTCTCTGCTCCTCCCCAATTGTGCTCTCTTCCCTCTCAAAAATAAATAAACATTTTTTAAAAATACAATGATTCCAGGAGCAAATCTGTTTCTGCCATATTTTTCTAAAACGAGCATTGCAAATATACTCATTGGAACGTTTGTTAGTTTCCTATTGCTGCCATAACAAATTACCTCAAATTTAGCATCATAGAAACAGCACGACTGTATTATCGTACAGTTCTGTAGGTCAAATGCCTGATAAGAGTCTCACTGGGCTAAAATTAAGGTGTTGGCAGGACTGCATTCCTATCTGGAGGCCCTAGGAGGTAATCCATTTCCTTTCCTCTTCCAGCTGCTAGAGGCCGTCCTATATGTCTCGGCTGCTGGGTCCTTCCTCCATTTTCAACTCCAGCGATGGTGAGTTGAGTTTTTTCATACTGCATCACTCTGAGTTCTTCATTTACCTCCCTTTTTCACTTTAAAGGACCCTTGTGATTACATTGGACCTACTCAGATAATCCAGGAAAATCTCCCCATTTAAGGTCAGCTGATCGATTAGCAACCTAATTCCAACTACAACCTTCATTCTCGTTCGCCATGTAATGTAATATATTCACAGGTTCTGGAGTTTAGGATATGGACATCTTTGGAGGCCATTATTAGTATATTATACATTTTGACTATAGAGCCATTTCATTCTTCTAGACTCCTCATGATCCAAATTCAATTTATGACTTCCAAGTCTGTTCTAGTGTTTTATAATATACATAAGATTTTATTCCTTTTTTCAGAGTCCTTACTCTATAGCACTCACAGTATGGTATATCACAAGCCAGATAAGGGGGAGGGGGCTGGTATCAATAGCTCACAGTTCAATATAGAGGAATAATATTCATTTAAGAATGTGAGTATACTGGGGCACTTGGGTGGCTCCGTCGGTTGACCATCTGACTGGCTCAGGTCATGATCTCACGGTTTGTGAGCTTGAGCCCCACATCGGGCTCTGTGCTGACAGCTCAGAGCCTGGAGCCTGCTTCAGAGTCTGTGTCTCCCTCTCTCTCTGCCCCTCCCCACTCATGCTCACTCATGCTCTCTCTCTCTCAAATATAATAAACATTAAAAATTATTTTAAAAATGTATCAGCAAATTGCAGAGTCTTTTCCACTGTTATAAAAGTCAAGAAGTTTCTTAATCACACCACTTTACTTCTATTTTGCTCTATTTATGAGATTGGTATTTGTTCGCTAGGACTACAGTAACAAAGTGACACAGACAGGGTGCCTTAAACAACAGAATTTTATTTTCTCACAGTTCCAGAGGCTGGAAGTCTGAGATCAAGGTGTCTGAGGAGTTGATTCCTTCTGAGGCCATCAGGGAAGGCTCTATGCCAGGCCTCACTCCTTGGTTGGTAGATGCCTGTCTTATCTCTGTTCTTCCCACCATCTTCCCTCTGTACATGTTTGTGTCCAAATTTACTCTGATGAGGGCACCAGTCATGTTGGATTAGGGCACACCCTAATGGCCTCATTTTAATTTAATTACCCCTTTCAAGCCTCTATCTCCAAATACAGTTATATTCTGAGGTATGCAGGATCAGGACTTCAACATGTGAATTTTTGAGGGAGACACAATTGAGCCCATAATGTAATAGGGCAATTATATTATCCCAGAATAGGATAAACCTATTGCCAAATGAATCTCATGTGCCACCTCTGATGGCTGGTGGCTGCTTCAGATCATTTTTTGGGAAGGATTCTGAGGGCATTCCTGGGCTTGGCTGGAAAGAGCAGTAGGATCAGCTAGCCATGACTGGCATGGACACTGGCTGGCAGAGTGGCAAGTAGCATGCTGTGGACATGCAAACCTCGTGATTGATTCAATTACCATGTAGAGGATGGGAGAGTCTTTTGCTACGTACAGAGTAGACTACATCCAGGAAGGATAATGTTGGATGCCAAATGCACTGACCCATCAGTTACATTATAACTTAGAATTTATTGTCCCATCTCCGCTAGAAGTTTTGAATATCATTGTTTGTACCATATGGTCCCAGACTGACCAGTGTCCAAGTATGTAAGTGATAATTAGCAAAACTGCCTGAAGAATCCATGTCATTGAAAAGCTATTCATATGAATTCCCCATTTGTGAACTATGCCTTTTATAGGAAAATGAATCATTAGAGAAGGTAGCCATTACATTATTATGACTTGCCCACATATACATGAATTCATTTAACAATAATACATTTAGATATTGTTGACAAAAAAGAGTTGGTTAGAAAACTATGCCTGGAGACCTGATTTGTTTTCACTGAAGATGACAAAATGTCATCATTCAAGGATCAATACTTTTATAAAATTAGCCCTGTGAACAAATTGGTTGGGCTATATTCCCTAGAACGTTTTAATGTGCTTCTAGATTGTCAGAACTCTGCCACAAACACCAAGGTTTGAGGCAGCCAGTGACAAGGCACACTGCCTGGCAACACCACTTCTTGGAGTGAGTCCATAGCCAAATTTAAGAAAATTTGCATAAGAGCCTTATCCAAATTATCCCAGCACATGTCTTTATTCTCATGCAACGAGTCAGCCTGAAAATGTGGTGCAGGCAGATAAAACTCTTCCGAAAGTGACGGCCAAAGGCGAGTAGCTGAGATTGGCATTAGTCAACAACAGGGGTCACTTCTGTTGGGATTACTGATGTTTCAAAATTTGCATTGACAGAATCCCAGAGATTTTACAAGATAAGCGAGGATGTACTCTACACCTTGTTTCTTTTTACCACAAAAGTTAGTCTTTGCTGAGAAGCCTGGAGTGACACCAAGCTGGCTTGCTGCCACTCTACGTAGGATCACGGGCACAGTGTCATGTGAGGCTGGAGCACAAGAGGACCAGTGTGACACTGCCAGGTTGATGAACATCAAAGCCTCCCTCCCAGAGTGACCTGACAAGAGCAGGCCAGAACTTACTGGAGTTACCAGGAAACAACACAAGTCCTCACTCCTCTCTGTGCCTGAACAATGAGGAAAAGTCACCTAGTAGTTCTCACCACCATTTTAAACTCACAAGTAATATATGAACATGAATAATTATTAAAAAAATATAAATCATTTAAAAAATATCAGTATACAAAGTATAAATATGCAAATATAAAAAATATCCTCTTATTAAACTTTATTAATCCTTTGCTCCTTCACACCTTTAACCATTGTGATGTGAATATTCTTCCAATGATATGAATATTCTTCCAAACCTATATTTCTATACATTTATAGCCAATCTATGTACACAGATATATACAGATGCAGATATAGATATCAATATATACATATATCTCAAACATTTTACCCATTATTCAGCAACTTACTTTTCACTTAACATTTTGTCTTGGAGATTTGCCATATTCATCCATAAATGTACCTCTTCTTTTAAATTGTTATGGTGTATGATAATATATTTAATCATTTTTTATATTGCTCACCATGTAGATAGTTCCCAATTCTCTGATACTGAAAGTTCTGCTGTATATAAACCTCCACTTCTATGTCTTATTCTGACAACTAGGCATTTTCTCTATGATAGATTCAAGAAAGCGAATGTTACAGAAAGTATATTTTATTTTGATTTTGATGAATACAGACAAATTGTCCCTCCTCCCAAATCATGTTTCTATTAAATTGCCACTAGCAGTATCAGAGAGCCTTTCCCCCACATGCCTTCCAAACATTTCATACTGCCATTATGTTTAGTATTTTTCATGTATGGCCCCCCAAATGGTATGTCACTGTCGTTTTCATTTGTATTTCTTTCATCTAGTGTTTATGCACCTGCTAATATAGAATAGAAACGGAGGGGGGGGCAAAGGAGGGAGGGAGGCATGTGAGATTTAGAGGCCAGGTCTGGAAGTACTGCTTCACATTTGTTCATCTACATTTCTTGGCCAGAAGGCAGCTGCAAAGCCTCATTAACTATATGGGGGCTGGGAAAGATAGTCATTCCATGTGTCCAGAAACACAAATAGTGGTGAACAACAACTTTCTATGGCACAAGATCACTGTCAAGAGATGAAAAACTCCTCAACTTTTCCTGGAATGCTTAGCAGTGCTAATCCACAGAGAAAAGATGCACAGAAGTGCAGTTAAATTTACTACCACCACCCTACAATTTCAGATGTGAAAGAAAGAGGGAGAGAGAAAGAGAGAGGAAGGAAGGAAGGAAGGAGGGAGTGAAGGAAGGGAGGGAGAGAAGGGAGAGAGAGAAGGAAGGAAGAAAGAGGGAAGGAAAGAAGGAAGGAGGAAGGAGAGAGGGAGAAAGAAATGCAGGGATATTGAGCTAAAAGTTGGTTAGTGATAAAGTTGCAACAGTAACCCAAATTTCTTGATTCTTAGTTCAGAGTTCTTTCCATTGCACTGTGTCTTCACAAAAGTTACAGTATTGACATGTGGTATAGAGATTAATTTAACATGGTGTAACTCAGGAAGGCAAAATGAGAACCAAGTCAAAGAGAAATGGGTTATGCTCAATCAATAAGATAGAGTCAGTCCAAGAGGGATGGGCTGCCTAGTGAAATAACGGATTTACCATTAATGAGTATTAAGTGAAAATTTCATGGCTAGTTCTTGGGATGTTGCTAAAGCAAAGGTTTATATCAGGAAAACTCAACAGTTCTTTTCAACTGTAAAAACTATAACAAAAATATTATCTATTTTCAATTTCTTTGTGGTCAGAAATCTAAGTATTTTATGGTTGTCTCTATAGGAAAACTGCTCAACCTAACTAATAAAAAATACAACACTTCCAAAGAACAAAAACATCTTGAAATGTTTAAATTCAGTAAAAGAATGTCAAGTAAGGAGCGAGAGGTATCTCAACTTTTAAAAGCACGTTTCATCAATAAAAAGGGGGAAACAATATTGTCTTCCTCACAGGGTTGTAAGAAATGAAAGGCTGTAAGAAAGGTTGCAAGAAATGAAAAAGTATTCGTGCAAGTGTTGTATAAAATAAAATTACTTATTATATTGTAACTTTGCAGTTATTGCAGTTTTATGCATTTTTTACTGAAAACAGGATGAGACCAGAGCAATTTTTACTCCAGTAGACAAGTATAATCTGTTATTGTCTTTCTAGTTATTAATATACAAACAGCAAAGCTAGCTACGATATGACAGCTTGACCTTTGAGAGTGACTAGAAGACACTGTTTTTTTAAGTTTTATTTATTTTGAGAGAGAGAAAGCATGCACCCATGTTGGAGAAGCAGAGAGAGAGGGAGAGAGAGAATCCCTAGCAGGTTCCACGCTGTCAGCGCAGAGAGCAACATAGGGCTTGAACCCACGAACTGCGAGATCATGACCTGAGCCGAAACCAAGAGTCAGACGTTTAACCAACTGAGCCACACAGGCACCCCCAAGAAGAAATTTTTATTAAAAAAACAGGATTGAGCTTTTTCCCTGGCAATAATAAAATAGAAAAAACTAGCAACTACTCACGTCAGTTATGGAAACCTACGAAACTGGTTTGAGGAATATGACCCTTTAGAGCTAGTGGACTAAGAACCATAGCAGTGTAGGAGCATCTGCCTTGGGCGTAAAGATGGGAGAAGCAGTCCTGAGACAGGAGAAGGACACACAGTCCTAAAATAATATGCTCAGTCTGCAGATTGTCTGCAGCTATACCAATACCATTCCTGCTCCTTCTAGGCTCTCCCTCTATCCCAGGATCTGGAAGCCTGAAAACTACATTTGCAGTCTCTCTTGTTGAGACTGCAAGGTTCCCGTTTGGCTTCTGCCATTGAGACGCACTGCATAAGATCTCAGAGGCAGGAGAGAAAGAGGCCATTATTGCTCCAGCAGCAGTGGTGAGGCATGTCTGTTTGACAGATGGCAGACAAGCGGTTTTGCAGCTTCTCCAAGAGTCTTCCGGGAAATCACCCACTTTGGTGCTGCAGGCACCTGAGGTGATCCGTGGTGATTGCCCACAATTCCTGGAATGCCTGGTTTCCTAAAAGCTGTGGCTGGGCACCCCCAACCCTTCACAATGTTTTCTTGGAATTGAGTTCCTGTATTATATCCCTTTGTGTTGAAATAGCCTCGAGTGGCTTTTGTTTTCTTGACTGATGCATGTTATAGATGGCAACACAGAAATTCACAGAGGTGCTATGGGATTATAGCTTTTGGTTGTCAAAAGTGGCTTAAAGTAAGCGTAGACTTGAACTCGTGGATGGGGGGAACTTGCTTGACTTGGAAGGTGGCAGGAGCTCAGCTGAGCTAGGAGAGGGAGCCGAGCTGCCAGGTGTGGAAGTAACAACTAAAGCAAGAAGCTAGAAAGGACAAAGAGAGGTATGAAAGATTTAAGCCCTTAATCACTTACTATGATAGTAAAGGAAAAGTCTAAAACTGGAAGAAGTGCCAATTCCCCCATCCCATTTCCCACCCCACCCCCCATGGACTTAGTGGGCTTGTTGAGGATTAGGTGGATCAGCACAGATGTGGCGGTCTGCTCTCTGTTGAGGGAGACCTGCTGGGTAAAGCCTTTGTAACTACCTATGGTCAGGCCTGAAAAGATTAGAAGTTTGGCAAAAAGGTATATATAGAGATGGACCTATGTGAATGGGCACAGACCACAGGGATCTTTGCATCTCACATTAATACCCAACAGGGACCATCCACTGAAGAGTGGCACATAACCACCAAGCAGAGAAGACGATTTGTGCTATGGATGTCCGCCTCCCCTCTCCATCGTGGTTGAAAAATGGTCCCATGAACAGAGACACTGCATTGACCCAATACCTGGGTCACAGAGCTTGATCTAGCTACTGGTATGGATAAATGCCAAACCTGGCAGCAATGAGGGACACTGAGCCCTCAGTGTGGACCCATTCCTAAGGGAGGCCATAAAGCCACGTGGTGGCAACTTGATTACATTGGTCCTTCTGTCTTGCAGGAGGCACAGATTTGTCCTTGTTAAGACAGGCAATGTGTCCTAGGCCCTGAGCATTTCTGCACATTTTTTCTGCGTATACCAAGAATCCAAGGCCCTCATAGCTCTTACCCAGGTCACTTCTCAGGGTTGGGTTTATAACAATCAACCTTGAGGGATGAGGTAATGTTTCCTTTCAGGACAAACAGAAGGCTTGTTTATTGCTTACTTTAAAACACAGGTTCCCAAGCTGAGCATTCCTCAATTGTAATGCAAATCTACTGCATCTATCTGGTCCTTCCATCACACCTCTGGGAGACTTGGAGTTTGGAGGAAATGACCTACATCATGCTACTTGTGCTGAGGTCTGTGTCTGATCTCAGAGTCTTCTGTCTTCCAGCATCCATAAAATAGTAACAGGTTAACTTATTAGCTTAAAAGTAAGGTAAAATCAATTCCCAAACCTGAAATTTTTATCAGAATTGATACTAATTCCAGGTAGGTATTTGCCTTCTCTAATTTTAGTACCCCTATCTGCATCATAATCCAAGAACTTAGAGAATATCTGAATTGTCAACTTGGAACCCTGTGTAACATTGCCTTAGATCAAAGAATCTTTAATAGTAAGGGAAGTACAAAGTATAGGCACACAAACACAGTACCCCCTGTTTTTATCATGTGCCCCATCCATCATTCAGAAGCATTTGACTTAACAAAATGGTAATCTGCTAACGATTTGGGTAAGGGACCACCTTAGGTCAAAACTGAATGGTTTTAAGATACTTGTCTCTAGAGGGCACCTGGGTGTCTCAGTCAGTTAAGCATCTGACTTTGGCTCAGGTCATAACTCACAGTTCATGAGTTCGAGTCCCACATAGGGTGAGCTGGAGCCCCACTTCGAGTGAGCTGGAGCCCTGTTTTAGATTAACACAAGCCCTGCTTCAGAGCCCTGCTTCTCTCTCTCTCTCTCTCTCTCTCTCTCTCTCTCTCTCTCTCCTGTCCCTCATGGGATTCTTTCTCTCTCTGCCCCTCCCTCACTTCCGCCCTCTTTCTCTCTCAAAAAAAAAAAAAAGATACTCATACTCATCTCTAGAATGTCATAAACATGCTCAAACAAAGATTGATATAGACTGCTATATCCCCAGGAGCCAAAATACATGAGTCCCGAAACCCTGTAGTACAAGTAGAATTGCACCTTCTCACCATCTCTCCCAGTATCCCATGTATAGAATCTATGCTTTTCTTCCTACAGCCCTTGGCTCTGCTAGGTTAGAAGCCTTAGTTCTTTGGGAGAAACCATCATCCAGAGGACACAATACACCCTGGAGCTGTAACTACCACCAGGTCATCCAGCAATGGACCACTAGCCATATAAAAGAGTTATACTGCCATGGAAATAATCAACCATGACTAAGATGAAGTTGTAGGGTTTCTTTTACACAATGGGTCAGGGGAGAATAGGTTTAGAATCCAGGAGATACGTGCAGCATCCCTTGGTGATTCCATTCCCAGTGAGAATGACAAATTGATAATTGCAGGCATCATAACCCAAATAAAAGCAAGGTAACCTAAGGGCTCATATCTCGTGAGGAAAAGATCTGGGTCAACCATCAGGCAAATCATCCAGGTCAGTTCAGTAATGGTTGAGTAAAGAGGGACTCTAGAATGGATGGTGAAGCAAGAAGATGATGAAAATCAATTAGTAGGGCCACACGACTAGCTACAGCTCTAGGGACTATAGTCTATTTCCCTAAGCCTCTTGTTTTTGATCTTCTCAGAGCTGTAACTGGCTTCCACCTTGAAACAGACTCTATGACTGATTGAACTTAGACTTCCTCTTTTGTGGAATAAGCGAGAAAATTTTGTTCTCACAAAAATGTAGTCTCCAAATTTCAGTTACAGGTGTCAGACATATAGAGAGCACAATTGAACCTAGTAGTACAATGCCTGGACTGTATCAAACACTTCTTAGGCACCATGTCAGATCCTATTGTTCTCACATATGTCTGGGATCTTTGGCCATATTTTCCACATCTCTGCTTGTGCCCCAAACAACTTCAAGCAGCCACTACCCAAAAAGATTTTTTTCATGCCAGCACTAATTTTTGCCTCCTGCCCTGGCTTTCCCATTGATACAGAGGCATGAAGCACCAAGAGAACATCTCAGGGGCTCATATGAGCACAATTGAAAAGTTCAGGAGAGTTAATTTACCTTGGGACCAATATGTTACTGATAGGAAAGGGAACTCAGTGGATGAATTCTTCTCCATCTATCTCCCATTCCCCCAATCCCAAAAATCATTGATACTGACAATAATGCCACTCACTTGAGGAGAAATCCTGGATCACCTCCCTTCCACCACCATCACCACCCTACACAGCCTCGATGGTTTGTCTCTGTCTTTGAGCCCCAGATAATTATAGCAATTACAGCAGAATGCAGTGGTACCTAACATTCACCCATATTGTTCACCCACCAAAGCCCCTTAGGCAAGGCAGGATCAAGCAAAAGAATTTAGTGTTCCAAGTCCCTTACAGTGGCAGAAAGTGTCTAACAGACTCTCCCTACAAAAGGCATCTAAATCTTCCCTGAATCTCCTACAGAATGGGTAGCATTCTCTTTCTTCCAGCTCTGGCTTTGTTTGCTTGATCTTATTTCAGGTTTTCTCATGGTAGACTTGGTGATGATAGACATAAAACCTCAGCGAGTGCCCGGGGCTCCCCGAGCCATCAGACTGGTAAAGCCTGTACCCCAGCTACAGGTGCTTCCCAGTATTGGGGCAGGTGACCCAATCCCATCCAGTGGGTCCCGCCCATCAAATGACGCTGCCCAGGTCCCACTCACTAGAGGCCACTCCTTGTTTCATCTGGAATGAGTGCCAGGCACTTTTACTCCTCATTATTTATTTCACATGGACAATGTGAGTGCAATTCTGGACACCGCACTGCTGAAATGTTACTTGTTCTCCACATTTTTCATCAGCTTAACTCCCTACATGAGCCCTAGGGGAACCCCTCCATTTCCTGCCCCACTCCCACCTCTTTGTTTCCCAGAATGAAAAACACAGCAAAATGCAGTTCAGTGAAAATATTGTTATAGGGGAAGGTGAGATTGAAATTACTTTTTTTTTTTTTAAACAAAGCACAGCAGGCATCAGAATGTCTTGCAAAGGTTGTCAGTTACTGGCTGGGCCCAGGGTCCAACAGAATGGTGAACTTTTAAGATTTCCTCCTCAAAAGTCTGGTGGGCAACCACCTCTATGGTAGTGCTTCCCATGCCTGTGAATTTTCAAAGCCAAAACATAACTTTAGGAAATAACAGGGTTTTATTTTATCAAGTATAATAATCATAAACAAATAAACAGAAGACCCTATCATTTATTCTCATCATTGTTTCTTAAAAGCCATTGTAACATCTAAAGATGAGGAAAGTAGAATTGGAATAAAGGAGAGCCTCTAAATTAATTAAATGAACTCCAAGAAAAAAAATCACTACTTTATTCTTTTCCTCATTTTACTCCAGATAAATGTTAATTGCTTAGTCAGATCTGCAGGAATCCACCAGTAAGCCTTGGGAACGACTCCTCTATAGCATAACTCAACAGAGAATTTGCAGAGAGCTTCTCATGCAGTTAGAAACCCACCATGGTGGGTACCAGGACATTCTTTACTAGGTTCTCTGAGGCCTTTACTAGAGAGCTGCTCCAACCCTCTGATGGGGAACAATGAAAAGTCATCTCTCACTCAGGTTAGAGACTGCAGCCACGTGGAACTTAAACACAGCTGTGCTGTGTAATTGATGCCATCAGCTTGGGATGGAGAGAAATTTCTGTTGCTAGTCTAAGGGGCTGCTTTTATATTCTCCCTTAATCAATCCACATTTTAATTATATTGTTTAAAATCTATAAGACAATGTGGTAAGAAGACACATATAATGGAAGTATTACCTATCATAATGTGTTTTTAATAACATAAGCCATGGAATTACTAAGAAAGTTTAGCATCAAGGGAGACTATCAGAATTGGAAGCATCCAATTCTAAAAGTCATCATGCCCAACTCTCTAGTCAGATCTGGGGTCCCTTCCACACCCAGCAGCCATCACTCTGGGCTGCATGGCTTACCTGGGCCCCAAGGCTACTCACCCAGTCTCTGAGTCTGGCTATTACCCCTGCTAGAATCTTAAACCTCACATAAGAAAAGCACTACCAGGGCGCGCCTGGGTGGCTCAGTCAGTCAAGTGTCCAACTTTGGCTCAGGTCATGATTTCACAGTTTGTGGGTTCGAACCCTGTGTCAGGCTCTGTGCTGACAGCTAGCTCAGAGCCTGGAGCCTGTCTTCTGATTCGGTGTCTCCTTCTCTCTCTGACCCTCCCCTGCTCACGCTGTCTCTCTTTCTCTCTCTCAAAAATAAAATAAAAAACATTTTAAAAATTTAAGAAAAGCACTATCAGTTTTGCTCCAACTCAGAATTGGAGGAAAAGCAAACCTCATCCCCCTCCCCTCCAATCAAACCTTATTCCCCCAAATCTCTTTCCTCCACCCCAAGTTAAAAACGCAACCTCACATATGTATCTCATTGACGGTAGATATGGGGAGAAGGTGAGGGAGTGAAAAGGGAAGAAGGTTTCTAGCTCAGCCACCAAAACTCCCTGTTGCATATGGGATTCTATATATTATATTTCTATAGGGGATCTCAGGGACTTGCCTCCATGAGAAAGTAAATTTCAGACTATGAAAGAAAAGGAAAAAAAAAATGAAGAGCAAAGTTAGGGTTCTGGGTACAAAGGGTGTGGACATTACAAATGGAAATTTATCAGTGACTGACAGGTCTTGCCTTCATGCAGAGTTATTTGAAACATGGCGCCTTTCCAGAATTTCTGCATTGTTAGCCAGTAGTGTACTTATTCTAGAGGACAGGTCTGAGACCCTTTGTCTCGTCTTTCTGTACATCATGAAGCAGTGTTTTTCTTAGAAAGAACTGATCATTTCCTCCAGAATTTCTTAGCTCCTTTTTATACCTGGTTGTCCTGCAATACATTCACTCACCAATGGGCACCTCAGAAGTCTGAAACAATGGATTTTTAAAATAGCCCTTCCTGTGGATTTCTTGTTGAGGGAGGGAAATCAAGCTGGAAAATACTTCCTAAAACCCAACTCTGTATTTGGTCTGATATTTGTGAAACTATTAGAATGTCAGTTCTGCTCACAGTGCACTAATTTTGAATACCTGAGTGATGCAGACAGATACTGTGGAGCAAGATTGGGCAGGTTCATGCATACCATTTACCAGTAGGAACGGAAAGTTCCCAGGAGAAGGAAGACACTATTGAGAAAGAATAAGTAAGAACAGTGCCATTTTAAGAAGGGATAGGGAAAAAGTCTCTGAACAGCTATCTAAATTTTTGCAGTCTCTAAGCTGTTTAGGCTTTGGACTGTACTAACACTGGAGAGCACATTAGCTAAACCAGAACATTCTATAAGAAAGGGAAACAAAAATCTTTCTGATTCCCTGTAAAGTTTACCAAGGGCTGGAGAAAGGACTTTGCAAAGCTATGTAGGACCTGAGACCACATTCAGGTGACTTGAAGAAGGACAATTTCCAGGATAGAAACTTTCCATATATTTTGAGACACTGATTTGAGTGACCCTGAGCAAACTACATCCTCCAGGTTTCTTCACATTTCTACTAACTGAGCTGTATGACTTGGAGTGAACTAAAATGAGAAGTGACTGAATGAAGCTTTCAAGAGGAAATGAGTTTCAATATGAAATTGTTCCTCTGAGGCATCTGTGGCTCTAAGTAAGTCGAGTGAGAAGGGCTACCACCACCAGCAGGGGTGGCTTCTTCTTTCGCTTCACTCATTCTTTGTTGGGAGCCATTCTGAACTCACTAGTTGAGAATATTCCTTGTGACGTCAAGGCAGGTTTGCAAGGCCTCCTGCTATCAGGTGATGACCAGTATCTACCCCCACTCAATTGTTTTTGCTTGAGCACTGACCCCCCCCAGGCACCTTGTTGATGGGTATCAGGAGTGACTTGTCCCCTTGTTCTGGCCCTAATATGCTGATTGCACCTCGTGAAGGAATTTATTGTAGGAACTTCTTCTTTAGTGATTATGGGGTTTCCTGAGAATCTTGTTTCTCTTATACTTCCCCTTAAGCAAACAGGCTCTTGACCCCTACTCACAAAGAACTAACTTTTGCCTTTGCTATTCTAAAAACATTGTCTTGTATTTGAATGCTAAAGATACCTTCCTTCCCCATGCGATAAGCATCTAGTCACCTACATCAATCACTATTGATAAAGGTTATGCATGAGTCTTCTACAAATCTATGTTCTGGGAAATTTTTACATATCAAAGAAATTTATCATCAGAAATCATTGTCTAAGACAAATGCCACTTCTGTGCTGTTCCCCATACACTTAACCATAAATAAAGCTGAGTCTTGGTCAGCGCAGAGATGCCTGCCTGGTGATCAGAAAGAAACTTGAGGCTCTCTCACTCTCTCTCGCCAACACCATCCATCCTTCAGGGAACCCTGGACCTGCTGGAGCTGGACTCCGGCAATTCTTTTCCTGCCTGTAATGTTGGAACCATATATTTAAAAAGCACCTTGTGATAATGTAATGGACCCCTTTGAAGAGGTTGGGTTCATTAAAGAATGAGAAGCATCAGGAACAGGGTCAAGAATCATGATGTCAAGGCCAGCACTAGAGCAAGATACAGCTGAGTTGGCAAATCACTTTATTAACTTGCAAAAAGTAGGTTCCTTCTAGCTTTGCACACCCATATCTTTCAAAGGGCAATCTACAAAGAAACAAGACTTGATTTTTTTTAAAAAAAGGACAAATATACCCTCAAAATCAATATCTTGACATAAGTAGCAGATTTAATTCTGACTCTAAAATAATTCCACCCTGTGGCAGTCACCTTAGAAATATAGGCACCATTCCAGAAATGCACCCTGAGTTAGGTGCTTGTATACAAGGGCCAGTAACTACCATTGGGGATGCACTGGTGAATGCAGGGCACCCAGGGCATCTCAGTCTGGCTCAGCTCAGAGCCAGCAGCTATCACTGATGAGCCGTGCCTTGAGCTAGAGCTCATGGGGGTGACCCCTCTCTGCAAATGTTTTCAGGAACTTCAAAACTGACTCTAAGGTTCCCCAAGCTAGATCAAACCACCTAAGAAAACACCCAGGTGAGTTGAACCTGGCCCCGGCAATATTGTAATGTGGAGGAGAAACAACAAAAGAAAAATGTACCACCAATCACACTTGTCTCTCTGTCCAAGAGCAATGAATTCAGTGTCTATCTGGGAAAGAGCTAGATGTTATTCTTGTGTGGACTGCCCTCTGTAAATATGGTCTGAGAACCATAAAAACACAAAGAGATGAAAGGATGCCTTTCCCTCTTTCTGTCCTCCCTTCCACAAACCCACCCTCATGTCATGAGTGAACAAGGGTCAGAGAGCTCCTGGGGTTGTCCCTTTGGGTGATAAGTTTATAGAAGCCATGAATAGACAGCACAGGAGAGACACTCAGATTTGGGGAGCCACAGAAGCTCAGGCACTAGAACAGAGTAGTCACTGAGGCTGTCTTAAGAAGCCTTGTCAACTGTAGAGGGCCACCTGGGTGGCTCAGTCAGTGGAGCTTCCGACTTCAGCTCAGGTCATGATCCTGCGGTTCATGAGTTCGAGCCCCACATCGACTCTCTGCTGTCAGCATGGAGCCCGCTTCTGATCCTCTGCCCTCCTCTCTCTCCGCACCTCCCCAACTTGTGCTCCCTCTCTCCCAAAAATAAAATAAAACCTTAAAAGAAAAAAGAAGCCTTGTCAACTATAGAATTAGTTGGTCAGCATTGGCTCTGGACCAGGGATGATTTTACCTACAGGGGCATTTGGCAATGTCTGGAGACATTTTTGGTTGTCACAACTGGAAGGGTGTTCCTGGCATCTTGTGGGTAGAGGCCAGGGATGCTGCTAAACATCCCACAACACACAGGACAGCCCCTTCCACAAAGAAACATTGATAATGCTCAAGTTGAGGAGCCCTGCTCTAGAGAATGGCACCAAGCCTGAGTAAAAAATAGGACGAGAAGATTCACAGAGTTATCACTGGGTCTTAAGTAAGCAGAGCATTATCCTGGGTTGGCAGTGGGCTCTAAGGAGGTCTGTCAGTGTATCTATGCTTCTCCGAAGGAGGGAGCTAGTCATAATGTGGTTAGGTCTGTCCTGGTTAAGGCCTTTGGATTAGATGTAGTATTTGCTACTTCAGTCCTTGTAAACAGTTACACAGGAAAGAAAATACAAAATGGAATTCTTGCAGTTCCTTTACACTTATTGAGGCCTCAGATCTATCCAGAATCCTCCTCAGGTCTTCTCCTCACTGGAAAAATAATAGTTAATAGCTGACATTTATTGATTATTAAGTATCAAGAACTGTGCTAAATACTTATAATATCTAAATTCATTGAATTAATCCTTGCAACCTCTTTATGAAGTGGGCACTGTTATTACCCCCATTTTACAGATGAGGACAATGAGGCAAAGAAAAGCCAAGTTACTTGTCCAAGGTCACATAGCCAGTGAGTGGTAGAGGCACGATTCAAACCTAAGCAGTCTGACTCCAGAGCCTGGGCATACGTGTAGGCAGCGCCATTTTCCCAGGGAAGACCAGATGCCGGGGTGGAGCACTGCTGTGTCTGGCTCAGCACCAGCGAGAAATATCCCCAAAGGCAGAAAATAAGCCAGCACCTTTTAGCCTAGAATCAAGCCCTAAAATGATGATAAAGGTGTAAGTCCGGAAAAAGAGTTGAAACACCCCAAGTTCTTTTTTTTTTTAAGTTTATTTATTTATTTATTTTGAGAGAGAGCATGAGCAGGGGAGGGGCAGAGAGAAAGGGAGAGAGAGGATCCAAAACACGCTGTGTGCTGTCAGAGTCTGACATGGGGCTCAATCCCATGAACTATGAGATCATGACCTGAGCTGAAATCAAGAGTTGGATGCTTAACCGACAGAGTCACCCTGGTGGCCCAAAACAGCCCAAGTTCTGAAAGAAACAGAGGGGTCTTTGATGCCAGGAAGTGACATAGGTAGGAGAAGACCACAATGATTTCCCCAGCTTTCTCACCTTCATCCTTCACCATCAGTCAGAATATCATCCCCCTCGGTGCCCACCCCTCCATGGCAGTTGTGCCTCAACGTCATCAGGCAGAACTGGAGACCATGCTCAAGCGACTCAGCTTTACTCAAGACATTAAGCTTAACATCCAAATAACCCTGACCCAGTTCTTCTAAGCCAATAACCTTCTTGGCTCCTGCCGGTCCCTTCTCTCCCTCCCACAATGAGAGCTTTCCTCTTAAAACCCCATTTTTTGGTTATATTCTGTTTGTTTCTGCAAGATCTTTTGTTTGACCAAATCTCAAACAAATTTTCTTTACTCAGCAACTAGATGCCTTTCCAGTACTCTAACCTGCCTGGCTAGGCCTCCCTGCTGCTGTCACCTGCCTGGACTGCCACCTGGCAGTTGTTCCTGTCCTGTTCACACACTATGCTCCACCTTCCCAGACCTCCCACTGCTTCCAGTTGTGTTTGCCCAGAGCATCTGCCCTGCCCCACTGGGACGGGTGCACCCAGTCTCCAGATTTCCTCTTCTGGTCTGTCTGGGGCAACTACTTCCTGAGAGTTTAGACTTCAGCTATGACGCTGCTTAAAATGAAAATTTGATGAAAGCTTGAGGTCAGCAAAACTGCACGTCTGCCGTCCACCCTACATAGGGCTGTATCACTGCCTTATAGCTGTGAAGGTTTTCCTGAGTCCCCTATGCCTTGGTTAGATCTCTGCAAGGAGAGCTATCATAATGCCATTTATTTTTAATATATGTAACATTAAGGGTAGATGAATATTCTCTTTCTTAGTAGCAGGCATGAGATTTCTCTTAGGCTGAGAACCACTTTTGTTGAGAAATATTTTCTTAAAAAATTTTTTAATGCTTTTTTATTTTTGAGAGAGAGGCAGGGCATGAGCAGGGGAGGGGCAGAGATAGAAGGAGACACAGAATCCAAAGCAGGCTCCAGGCTCCAAGCTGTCAGGACAGAGCCTGACATGGGGCTCAAACCCA
This sequence comes from Cryptoprocta ferox, assembly GCA_028646485.1. Lineage (NCBI taxonomy): Eukaryota > Metazoa > Chordata > Mammalia > Carnivora > Eupleridae > Cryptoprocta > Cryptoprocta ferox. Next base: position 26,295,741 of record CM053577.1, on the reverse strand, counting down.
CGAACCATGAGATCATGATCTGAGCCGAAGTCTGACACTCAATAGACTGAGCCACCCAGTCACCCCAGGAAATATTTTATTAACATTGCTTAGATTTAGTGAGTTTCTAGCAAGAGATATCATCTGGTGTTCAGGTCTCAGAGAAGTCAAGATTACATCAGACAAGGAGAGGAATTCACTTGATCCTCAGAGCAGATGGGGAGAATAAAGGAAGGAGAAACATGGACAGGGAGAGAAAGAGTATAGCTAACAAGATACAAAAGGCCACACACTTTACAATGGGACCCTTTGCCCTGGAAAAGCCAAACAACTTTATAATAAGTAGATTGTTATTAGCAGCAATGAGTTTGGGTTTGGCGTCTAGGTGTATTTGAAAGGAATCAGAAGTAATGTGTGTAGACATGGACCCAGAAACAGGGGAATCATGACATTGCAAGGAAACTTTTGAAATTAGTTGGATATATAGATATATCCTCTTACATCTATAGATAGATAGATAGATAGATAGATAGATATCTTGGGGAGATTTAAGGCTTCCCAACCATGAGTTGGAAGTCAAGGCACTCCTACCAAATGTCAGAGATGTGTGGGAAGTAGACAGCTGACATCTGAGTAACATGTGCCTCCTCTATGAGGCATAGAACCCTTTGATAACAAAGACAACTCGTTCATCTTTGTTCAGCCTTTATTTAACACAGTGCTGGTCTCACACACAGAAGGAGCTCAGAAAATAGTTGTCAGTTGGTAAAGTACTGCATCTATTCTGAAAGCAGTTCTGCCTTGCAAAGTTTATGCAAGATGTCCTCGTATTTTTTTCTATCCCTGAGAGACAGTAAACCACCACATGAATAACAGCCATCACAGCTTGTGAGAAATCACAAGAGAGTTACCAAGCCAGTGAGTTATGTTTTGCTGCCTTGCTTGTTTGGGCAGAGGGCACAGAGCCCTGGGCAGAGGGGCCACCATCCTCCCAAGCCTCCAGAGAGTGCTGAGGCCAGCTTTCCTGAGTCACCTCAAGGGTGTGGCCTGTATGGAAGGCCCCAGGTGAAGGGTGGGAATACTCTCAAAACCTGGGTGGGGAAGGGTGAGGTAGGGTGAGGAGGGACCATTGCAGCTCCAGTATGTGCCTGTATACTTGGTTCTCACAAGTAGTGTCCTAGACTAGAGGCAGGAGTGGGAGCTAGGTACTGTGTGAGAAACGGGGGTGGGGTGGGGGGGGTGGGGGTCTTCAGAGGGGGCAAAGAGCTAGAGTGCTTCAGGATTACCAGTCCAACCTAAAAACTGACACTTAGCCCTCTCTTGTGCATCCCGTCCCTTTCCTTGGCATTTGAGGCATTTCTCAATGTGGCCCAATTTACTTAGCCAACTGATTTCCCAATTTCAAAGAGAAGCCTTTGACCTCACTTGCTAATTTGGAGGCTATGTAGGTTGGTCACAAGTAATAAAATCCCCACAGAAATCCTAACAGCAAGGGACTCTGAGAGACAAAATCTTGGTGTTCGGATTGAATGAGCTACCCATTTGTTGCTGGGGTTGGTAGTCACTCATTCCGTGTTCTAACCAAAAGACGAGGTCACTTCTAGTTCAAGGGCCCATTCATCTGATTTCTCATCGGCTGATTTCTGTGTGCAGTTCACACAAATGAGTATTCGTGTACTTTCTAGACTGTGTCACCGTAGGGTAAGAAACTCAAGCAATACTTATACATCTTAAGTCCTAGAACACATTATTTTCCTGGAAACAATTATAATAAATGCTACTTACTCGCTCTAATGAAAACATTCCAGCCTATGTATCACTCAAGAGGGATCACAAGGAGGTCCTAAAATGCCTTGAAGGAGGCTCTATGACTCTGGCCACACTGCCTCTTCATAATCAACTGAGTTTCAAGAAAGAATAAACAGTCACTCACTTTGGGTTTTCCTTTAGCCAGAGGCTGATGCCATGACTATTTAGACTGCAGAGGGTAATATTCAAGTAATAATAACCGGAGTCATAAAAGGAACATTTATGCTCTACAGCCTGAGGAAAACACCTATGTTAATAAAGCACTTAAGTTTCTCCCAGTTCTGCTATAGGTCTCTGAAGACTGAACACTGCCTTGTTACCCAACCCCCACTACCGCCACCAGTAAGTAATCACTTAGATCCTTGAGCACTTTTCATGGGCGCTGCCTCTGAGGCCCTTAGGTATTGACTCACTTAATCCTCACAGCGTAATGATATAGGCACACTTACTACCCTATTTTGACAAATAAGCAAACTGAGGCTTGTACAGATGAAGTAATTTGTACAAGAGTACAGTTGATACATTGTAGAACCTGGATTTGAACTTGGGAAGCCTGACTCCAAGACCTATGGGCCTAAATGATACACTACTCCAAAATTGAAGAGCAAGGAAATGGAAGGGGAAGGATGGTATATAAATGGAACATAGAACCAACATAAGCAAAACAAGCAAAACCATCTGAACTGGAAAAACAGAACCAAAAAAAACAGCAGAGAAGAAAAAGTCACCTTTCCTTAGCTCTGTAGTTCCATCCATTTCAGTCTACTACACAACCATAGAGACATGGAGGCCAAGTTAAAATACAAGCGAAAACCAAAGTTTGCTTTTCGGTTTCACTGTTTAGATAATATAAAGAATTTTAAGGATAATTTGATTATCCAGCATTTTTTCTTACATGTAGAGTTTTAGCCCCAACTCCCGAAAAAAAAAATGATTCCATGTAGTTGATGTGACTGATTTTGAGCAAATCTTGAAACATTTCTTTTATCACTGAATCATAGTCAGGAGGCATCATGAGAAATACCAACTATTCTGGGTTGGTATTCATTGCCCTACCTTCTTTCTATCATACTAGTAAGGACACCCCTCCAACACAAGTCGTTGGGCCCAGTAGGCCCTGATATAGAGCTCACAACATAATAACAACTAAATAAAAACAATACAGATCTACACTCATACATTGGTCGAACTCCATTAGGCATTTTTCCATCATACATAACTCACTCATTTACAAGCACTGCTTCATACAGAGCCTATCATTATTTTCACTCAACTATACAACAAAACATCTGCCCATAAATACCCAGTACTAATTGTTCTTTCACGTTGAAAGTTATTTTTACAGGGCAATGTCCCGAGTGTCATTCAATGAAGACATTTTGCCAAAAACATGTTGGATTCTCTTTAATATTAGTCATTATCTTCGCCTCTGGTTTTAGAAGTTTCTCATAAGTAGTATAATTCAAACTATCTTTGCTCTAAATAGCTCATTTGGCATCAATCTTCAGCACCAGAAAGGAAGCTGAAACTAAGAGCACTGTGTTTTGAAGCTAAAGAAGGGTCAGTCTTTTGGTTTACACCCGTAGTTAATTTGTATACTTCAAAATTCCCAGAAGAACTAAAATATAGGGGCACATGAGTCCAACTCATGATCTCAGCTCAGGTCTTGATCTTGGGGGTTGTGAATTCAAGCCCCATATTGGTCTCTGCACTGGGCATGAAGCCTACTTTTAAAAAAGGGTGGGGAGGGGCACCTGGGTGGCTCCGTCCATTGAGCATCCAACTTTGACTCAGGTCATGATCTCATGGTTTGTGAGTTCAAGCCCCACGTGAGTCTCGCTGCTGTCAGTTCAGAGCCCGCTCCAGATCTTCTGTCACTCTGTAGGGGTGCCTGTGTGACTCAGTCAATTAAGCATCGGACTTTAGCTCAGGTCATGATCTTACAGTTTGTGAGTTCGAGCCATGTCGGGCTCTGTGCTGATAGCTCAGAGCCTGGAGCCTGCTTTGGATTCTGTGTCTCCCTCTCTCTGCCCTTCCCCTGCTCGTGCTCTGTCTCTCTCTGTCTCTCAAAAATAAATAAATGTTAAAAAAAATCCTCTGTCATCCTGTCTTTGACCCTTCCCCACTTGTGTTCTTTCATAAAAAAAAAAATTTTTTTAACTTAAAAAAACAAAATAAAATAATTCATGAGCCCTACCCATAAAGTTCTGATTCTCTAAATCAGGGATGTAGATACTTGGGAACTTTTAAAAAGTTTTACAAGTAATTCTAATGATTAGCAGAGACCAAAGCTCGATTGTAAAAGTAATATGTTCCAGAAAGCACTCTCTACTATAGTTAAGGGTCTCACACTCTCACAAAAAAAAAAAAAAAAAAAAAAAAGGAGAATTATATCACTTAGTGTTTCTCATCAGTCGTTTTCAGCCGTCAGGAGGTTACAGCACACTTTTTTAAATCTTTTTTTTTAATTATAGAAAAATACATAAATATACAGTTCGGTAGTGGTAAGTATTTTTACACTGTTGTGTGAGAGATCTCCAGAACTTTATCATCCTTTAAAAATATAGCTATACCCTATTACATAACGCCATTTCCCCACCCCTTCATCCCCTGGAAACCACCATTCTATTTTCTGTTTCTACAAATTTGCCTACATTAGATACTTCATATAAGTGGGATTATACAGTATTTGTGCTTATCTGATTGGCTATTTCACTTAGCATAATGTCTTTAAGGTTCATTCATGTTGTAGCATATGACAAGATTTCTGCCTTTTTAAGGAATAACATTCCATTGTATGTATATAGTGTCACACTTTTGTTTCTCCAGTCATCCCCCAGTGGACACGAGGGTTGCTTCTGCCTCTGGACTGCTGTGAATAATGCAGCTAGGAACATGAGAGTGCAAACACCTCTTTAAGATCCTGCTTTCAATTCTTTTAGGTATATACACAGAAGCAGAATCAGTAGATCATACAGGGATTTTATTTTGAGTTTTTTGAGGAACTGCCACACTGTTTTCCATAGTGGCTGCACCACTGTATACTCCCTCTAACAGTATACAAGTCTTCTAGTTTCTCTACATCCTTGCCTACACTTTCTATTTTCTGCTTTGTTGTTGTTGTTGTTGTTGTTGTTGTTGTTGTTTTAATAGTAACTATCTTAACGGTCATTGTGGTTTCCATTTGCATTTGCCCGATGCTTAGTCATATTTGAATATCTTTTCATATGCTTGTTGGTCCCTTATATATCATCTTAGGAGAAATGTCTGTCATGTTCTTTCCCCATGTTTTAATTGGTTTATTTGTTGTGGTTCTTTTTGTTCTTACTGATTTATAGAAGTTCTTTACATATTCTGAATATTAACTCCTTATCAGATATGTGATTTGCAAATATTTTCTACCATTCTGTTGGATGCCTTTTCACTCTGTTGATTGTGTCCTTTGATTTGTACAAGTTTTTAAGTTTGGTGTAGCCCCACTTATCTAGTTTTACTTTTGTTGTCTGTGTTTGTGGTGTCATATCCAGAAATCATTGACCATCTCAACATCATGAAATTTCCCCTATGTTTTCTTCTAAAAATTTTATAGTTTTAAGTCTTACATTTAGGTTTTTAATCCATTTTGAGTTAGTTTTTGTGTGTGGTATAAGGTAAGTGTCCAATTTCATTCTTTTTCCTATGGATATCCAGTTTTTTCAACATCATTTGTTGAAGAGAGTGTTGTTTCCCTGAAGAATGGTCTTGACACCCTTGTTGACAGTGCTCACAGGACGCCTGGGTGGCTCAGTCTGGTGAGCGTCTGACTCTTGATTTCAACTCAGGTCTTGATTCTAGGGTCATGGGATCGAGCCCCATGTTGGGCTCCATGCTGAACGTGGAGCCCGTTTGGGATTCTCTCTCTCTCTCTCTCTCTCTCTCTGTCCCTCTCCCCTGATCATGCTTGCGCTCTCTCTCTCTCTTTCTTTCTCAAAAAATAATTTTAAAAACTTAAATTTCTTGTTGCTACAGATAACAAATGACAGTTGTTAAAAAAAAAAAAAAAAAAAGAGCTCACTGCCCCAACTAGACTGCCTTAAAAACACGATTAAAGCTCATGCATGTTTTAGTAAACATGTGATATTTCTCTAACATTTGACTGGTTTATTTCACTCAGCATAATGTCTTTAAGGTTCATTCATGTTGGAGCATGTAATAGGATTTCCTTTCTTTCTAACGCTGGGTAATATTCCAGAGTCTGTTATTCCTTTACCTCTTGAATATACATTTCAATGTCATTAATTACGGCAAAAACAATAACAGCTTGTACTGACCAAAATTTGGGCGGAAGCCAATGACAGGATTGTGAGGCGCCTCCATGCCAGGTGAGCACCACAATGCTATTGGGTAGTCTTTCATGGAAAGGATTTCTTGGAACCCTAAGAATATTTTACTATCCTTATTAAGCTGAATAATAATTTCCGACCTCTGTGGAAGGTGTTACCATTTTAAAGCAAAGTACGTAAAGAAAACCAAGCAATGACTGCCATTTGATTCATGAATGAGTAGGAAGAATGCTTCTCAGAGTATTTTAATAGATTAAGCTGAAGCCTGGGCCACTTCATCTTGGGCCCTTCTGTGCTCCTCAGAATTAATTGAGTCATGAGGAATTGGGAATTAGGAAGCTCAGTGGGGAGTCTGGGTGGCTCAGGTAGTTAAGGGTCCGACTCTTGGTTTCAGCTCAGGCCATGATCTCCTGGTTCGTGGGTCTGAGCCCTGCATCAGGCTCTGTGCTGACAGTGTGGAGTCTTCTTGGGATCCTCTCTCTCTCCCTCTGTCTCTGCCCCTTCCCCTCCATCACTTGCACATGCGCTCTCTCTCTCTCTCAAAATACATACATAATTAATTAATTTAAAAAAAGAAGCTTGGTTTCATGATATATGATATTATGGTCCAGGATGTATTATAGATAAAAAGAGAAACATCAGCAATATCTCCAAGATGGACGGGGCCTTATACCATAGAGGTGATGGGTGTGCCCTATTCTACACACTGCTACTGTTTTTGTGACTGTCCAAAGGCAGCCCAAAGGATAATAGCAACTCTCCATTTATGGATCAGTCATTAGCTCGTCCACATAGCCTCAGTGTATATTATCTTTAGTTTTATAGAGGAGTAAATTTTAGGTCCAAGAGATGAGATGCTTGGCCAGAGGACTTAGAATAAATGATAAAGCATGGCATTCAAATTCAGATTACTAGACTAATAACTGGCTTTCATTACTTTGTTGTTTCCTTGATTTTAAAAAATGTTACCTCAAAATTCTGGATTAGAATTTGCTACATGGCCTTTAAACATACTAAGTACCAACATTACTTAGGTACTATTTTTCACATATAACTTCAATTTTAAAAAATCAACTATCATGATGCTGCTCACCTAATTTTCCTCCTTCCTCACTGGCTGCCCCTTCTTAACCTCCTTTATACCTCTAGATGTTGATAGACTCCAAATTCTTGTCCTTGTCTTTCCTCTTTCTATAGAATCTAGTTCAGACCCATGGCTTTAAATATCTTTACACTGATGAGACCTGTCCTCGCTTCTGAACTTCAGGTAGATATACTCAATTGCTTACTCAACTTCTTTACTTGGATGTCTAGTGGGCTATTCAAATGGAATATATCTAAAGAGAATTTTTAGTTTTCTCCCCAAAATCTGCTTCTGACTAAGACTTTCAATCTCACCAATGTCCAGCTGCATAAGTCAAAACTGGAGGCATCATCTTTTATTATCCAGTTTCCCTCATTGCTCACCACCCCCACCAACCATAACTATATCCAAGCAAGTATTGTCAGCTCTCCTCTGAAATATATCTGGATTCCAATCACTCCTCTTCACCTCCACCATGACTGCCTTCGTCCACACCTCCACCTTGTCTCTCCTGGACTACTGAAGCACTCTCTTAACTGGTCCCTCTGTTTCCAATTTATCTCAAGCACACCTCTCGGGTCATGGTCCATTCTCCAATCAGCAGAGAGATGATATGCTAAAAGTATAAATTAGATACTATCATTCCCCAGCACCCTCCATTGCTTCCCATCGCTGGTAGAATGAAATCTAAAATCTACATGATTTGGCTTTTGGCTACCTTGCTAAACTCATAGCCTACCACTTTCTCCTTATTCATCATTTCTTCACTACACTGGCATTCTTTCTGTTCCTCATACATGCCAAGTTCATTCCTATCTTGCTATGCCCTATGCCAGGAACACCTTTCCATGAAATTTTTTCTGGACTTTTGTACTCCTCAACCTTCTTTTCTCACCTTCTCAGAGAAGTTTTCTCTGGCCATCTAAAAGAAGTCACCACAGTCCCACTATCCTCTCCCTCATTACTCAAATTGTTTGTTTTTGTTTTTGTTGTTGTTGTCAAAGTTTGTTTGTTTATTTATTTAGGGAATGCGAGAGCTGGAGGGGCAGAGAGAGAGAGAATTTCAAGCAGGCTCTGTGCTGTAAGCACGGAGCCTGACTTGGGGCTTGAACTCATGGACCATGAGATCATGACCTGAGCCAAAATGAAGAGTCAGCTGCTCAACTAACTGAGCTACCTAGGTGCTCCTCAAATTGTTTTTTAATATCACTTGTCCCCATCTAAAATCATCGTATTTGATTTGTTTGCTGACTGTCTCTGCCCATCAGAATGCCAGTGTTTTTGTTTGTTTCCTTGTTTTTTAGGTAGAAGACACAGCTTTTTAATGAAAGCAAGTCAGTGTACATGTCCTTAGGGGCCAGAATGCCAGTCTTCTGAGGGTAGAGACTTGGCTTATCTTGTTTACCTCTGGAATACCAGTGCCTGGAATGGCATCTGTCGCAAAGTATGTGTGCAATAAATATGTGCGAGGAAATGAATGGCAAAATGAACAGATCATTAAAAAATATTTGTCACCTCATTAATTAGAAGTTCCCCTCATATATTTTCAGGCTTGTTTTTCTAATCTCTCTCCTTTCGCTCTCTCTTCCTTGCTTCTCTCATTCCCTGGTTGTATGTGTGTATGTATATAATAAAATATATATATATATTGTACATACTATTTTATATTATCACCTGGAAATAATTATTAAACCTATACCATAATAATAATAATTTTTATGAAGTTTAAATGTGCCTGTTTAAAAAATAAAAGACTAAAAAGGAAATAATTAAAGTCATACCCCACTCAGTCCAGTTCCCAGAATTAACAGCTTTTAAGATTGATATGTATTATTCCATGGTTTTTTCTTTGTCTATTAAACATACATACAAATACATACACCACACACATATACATAAGGTGTTATATAACATATCATATGTATGTATATATCCATGTTTATATATGTATATATATATTTATATAAAGAGAAATAAGATCACAGAAATCAAACTTGCCCTTTTTTTTTTGGTTTGCTTATTTATTTTGAGAGAGAGAGTACGAACAGGGGAGGGGCAGAGAGAGAATCCCAAGTACTGTCAGCACAGATCCTGATGCAGGGCTCGATCTCACAAACCGTGAGATCATGACCTGAGCTGAAATCAAGAGTTGGACACTAAACCAACTGAGCCACTCAGGTGCCCCAAACTTGCCTGTTGTATTTCATAATATATTAAGATCTTCCCATGTCAGCACATGCTGAAAATGTTAAGGGCTTTTTAATCTTTAAAATGGCTGCAGGGTGGGGAGAGAGGTAAGCCAACAAGAGACAAGCTGATTCCTGCTTCAGAGAGGTTCAGGAATTAAAGACAAATCGTATCTCTGAAGGCAAATACTCAGGGTGAAGTTGAACACAGGAGGATAGATTCAAAGTTTTTACAAGAAGCATATTGAAGTCCAGTTTCCCTTGCTCACTACATAGTTGACACCCTCAGCCTTGGCAGAAGACAGAAACGTGCCCAGAGAGTATTGAGGACAAATCAGGGGTGAGGGCAAAATAAGGCACATGCTGAAAACAGGTGGGTTACAGTCTGCTTATTCAATGGTGAATGTTCCAGTTTATTCTCCCCCTGGCTCCTGGTATAATAACAACCAGCCTCTGCCTTCTAGACAAGAAGTAGGAAAATTCTACTCCAAGAAAACTGATCTGCCCAAGAAACAAGAATTACATATACTGGCCATTTGGAGTCCTTCAGACCAGATTCACCCCCTTAACCAATGGTGAATCCCACTAGTTGAGCTCAATCAACATGGAGTTTCCAAACTAAAATGTTTTTGTGTCTTACTCTGAAGTATATATGAATAGCCAAGGATCATCAGACAGCCAGGAAAAGCCTCAAAATTGAAAAACAGACACCAAAACATATACGTAAGCAATCAAAAAATGGAGTTAAAAGGAAAAAAGAGATATGGATGGGGCCAGAAATAAACTTCAAAAAACTTATAATAAATATGGGAAATGAGAGATTTTGCTTCCACAAAGTAAGTCAGGATAACTATTTTTAAAGGAAGAGAAATAATTAGGGAATAAGAAAATGCTCTTGGAAGTTAAATATATGATCAAAGAAAATTTTTCAGAATCCAGGAAGATTGAAAGATTAATATTGAGAAAATTCCTACAAAGGAAGCATAAAAAGAAAAAGAGATGGAAAATAGAAGGGAAAGTAAAACAAAAAGAAAAAAGAACAATGGAAAGAAAATGACAGAAAATTAGAAGATGGAACATATAAGGTCCAAGAAAAGACTATTAGGACTTACAGAAAGCGAGAACAGAGATGTGAAGCACGACAAGTGGATACAAACCAGCACTAAGGCACATGATACATTTCAGAAGAAGGAAAGAAAGAGAAAATACTAAAACTTGCCAGAGATGAAAAAATGAGTCACAAGCAAAGGAAATCAGAATGGCATTTGCCTTCTCAAGAACAATATGGAATGTAGAAGAAATGCCTTCAAATCCTGAAAAAAATTTTCAACCTAAAATTTTCAGCAAATGAAAAAATGAGTCAAGAATTCATTCCAATAAAAACAAAAATTTGGATGAGGAAATGAAATCATTTACTGCGAGACTCTGCTGAAAACTACACTTACATAACCACAGTGATATAACCAAAACTAATGACATAACATCACTGGGAACATGGGAAGAGACGTGTCTGTAGGTCTGCATGCATGGCTGTGTGCGTGTGTGTGTGTGTGTGTGTGTGTGTACTTGCACATATACCTGCGACGTGTAGGAGTGAGTGGGATGGATATAAAATATGGATGGATATATCCTTCTCTTCCAAGATAAGAGGTCAATATAAAATAAAAGTCTATGGGGAAAAAAGCACATTATTTGAAGGGTGGAGGTAAGTATCAGAAGAGACAACTAAGGCAGTTTTCCATGGTTATTGATAGCGTTAGAAGCCTGGACGCATAAAGCAAGCAGAAAATGGGAGGGTCCACTCTTTTCATTATAAGGTTTTTGAATTGTATGACTTTTTTTTGTTGTTAATGTTTATTTTTGCGAGACAGTGCAAGCAGGGGAGGGGCAGAGAGAGAGAGGGAGGCACAGAATCTGAAGCAGGCTCCAGGCTCTGAGCTGTCAGCACAGAGCCCGACGAGGGGCTCTAACCCACAAACTGTGAGATCATGACCTGAGCCAAAGTTGGATGCTTAGCTGGCTGCGCAACCCAGGCGCCCCTAAATTGTATGATTTAAACTTAACATATGTATCGTTTTAACTTGTTTTTTTGAAGGACACAAGAACTTGTGAAAATATTTGCAGTGTTTCTGAATAGGATAAGTGTTTCTTTTTCTTTTCCATTTTACCTTCCTTCCTTTCTCCTTTCCTTCCTTCCTTCCGTTCAGGATTTTATTTTTAAGTAATGTCTACACCCAACACGAGGCTTGAACTTACAACCCTAAGAACGAGAGTTGCCATGTTCTACCAACTGAGACAGCCAGGCCATTCTATAAGTGTTTCTTTTTTTTTCTTTTTAAATTTTTTTAAAGTTATTTTACTTATTTTCAGAGAGAGAGAGAGAGAGAGAGCGAGCGAGTGAGCGAGCATGGGAGGGGCAGAAAGAGGGAGAGGCAGAGAATCCCAAGCAGGCTCTGCACTGTCAGCGCAGAGCCCAATGTGGGGCTTAAACTTACGAACCGTGAGATCCTGACCTGAGCTGAAATCAAGAGTCAGTCCCTTAACGAACTGAGCCCCCAGGCACCCCTATAAGTGTTTCTTAATAGGCACTGGTTTCACAGATAAATGATAACACTAATGTGTTAGCATTTAAAAAGCTGTCATGGAAAGGTTTTCAGAATTTTTGAGGGATGAGAGTGATTGTAAACTGTAAAAAAAATTTCAGTTTTGTCTATTATAGAAAGCCATTTTTTATTTGGAAACATTTTAACTATTTAAAGAAGTATAAAGAACACAATACATATATTTCTGTGTTTTCCAACCACAGGTATGAAAAAAAAAATCTAACATCTTGTCATTTTTGCTTCAAGCTTTTTTTATTAATAAGAGAATGTTATAGATCAATCTGAAATCTCTTTTATTCTTGTTCTCATTCTCACGCCCTTTTGCCTTTCCTAAATATAATCATACCATAAATTTGGTGCATATTCTTCTAGCCCATGTTTTATACTTTTGTTACATACAATAATATCCTTAAGTAATGAAGTATATGTATATGCTTGATGGGTTTTTAATCTTGTGTAAATATTTTCTTACTGTGTGAATTAGTCTGCAATTGTATTTTCTACATGAAACCCCTTAAATTTGTCTATGTTTATACACATAGATTTAGCTCATTAGTTTCAACTGCTCTGTAGTATTCCATTGCTTAAGATTCATTAATCTAAAATGTATTCATTCCCCTATTGATGGACATTTAGGTTGTTTCCAATTTTTTAATGTCACAAAAGCTGTATTGATGGAAGAGATTCTAGATGTGTCTCCTGACACGCATAGCCGAGAGTTCTTCTGGGGTTTAAACCCAGAAGTTGAAATTCTGGTTACGGAACACACACATCTTCAACTTTTTTCAGTATTACAAAAATTTTCAGTGTTACAAAATTGGTGTTCCGAGGCACTGAGGCACTGTGCACTCACACCAGCAGTTTACGAGTGGTCTAAGTAAGCCCGGGGAATTACTTAAGTATGGTCAAGGTTTCTGATCTTACCTAGTCTAGTGGTGGTGAAATAGTATATTATATATATGTATATATATATATATATAGTCATTTATCTGGGGGCACCTGGGTGGCTCAGTCTGGTTAGTATCTGACTTCAGCTCATTTCATGATCTCGTGGTCTGTGGGTTCAAGCCCCGCATCGGGCTCTGTGCTGACAGCCTGCTTTGGATTCTGTGTCTCCCTCTCTCTCTGACCCTCCCCCACTCATGCTCAGTCTCTCTCTGTCTCTCAAAAATAAATAAATAAATAAATAAATAAATGTTAATTGTCATTTATCTGAACATTTTAATTTTTATATGGATTTATATTTTTAACTGTCATTTATCTGAAAATTAGTGGGTTTTTAAAAAATTTTTTAATATTTTTTTATTTTTGAGAGAGAGAGAGACAGCATGAACAGGGGAGGGTCAGAGAGAGAGGGAGACACAGAATCCGAAGACAGTCTCCAGGCTCTGAGCTAGCTGTCAGCACAGAGCCCGATGCGGGGCTCGAACCTATGAACCATGAGATCATGACCTGAGCCGAAGCCGGATGCTCAACTGACTGGGCCACCTAGACGCCCCTGAAAATTAGTGAAGTTAACCATCTTATGTTCCTTGGCCATCCAGGTTCTCAATTTCTGAATTACCTATTCATATACTTTGCCTATTTTTCTATGAGGTTATTTTCTTTTTCTAATTCATTTGTAGAAATCTTTTAAAATATATTCTGGATAATACTAATAATATCTATGTACATTCATGTAATATTTTGGTGTTTTAATGCCTGGATGACAAAGAAGAAATGTTAATAATTCCTAGAATTGGTAGAACCATAAGGCCTTGGAAAGCAACATGGCCATATATTTCAGAAATTGTAAGTACTTACTGAGTATTCATTACATGACAGGTACTGGAATATCTCATTTAATCATTTTAGCAGAACTATGAGCTTGGAATATCTTTCCATTTTGCATGTAAACAAACTACTGGTCAGTAAGTCAAACCGATTGCTTGGGCCATGCCAAAACCTAGTGAAAAGGGTAAGATTCTATTTGATAAGAAAGTCTGTACTTTTTCACAGCACTGCATAGCTCTCATTAAAATACAATCCGCGCCAGGGGCACCTGGGTGGCTCAGTCAGTTAAACGTCCAACTTCGGCTCAGGTCATGATTTCACAGTCCGTGGGTTCGAGCCCCGCTTTGCGCTCTGTTCTGACAGCTCAGAGCCTGGAGCCTGCTTCGGATTCTGTGTCTCCCTCTCTCTCTGCCCCTTCCCCACTCGTGCTCTGTCTCTCTCAAAAATAAATAAACAGTAAAAACAATACAGTCCACTCCTAACAGCTTATTCCTAAAGGAATAAATCTAGTAGATAAATGCAAATACACAAAAACATTTATTGCAGCATTTATTGATAGCAGCAAAAACATTATAAAAACCTAGGCTCCAGTATAAGGGAATAATTTACTAAGACACCCCTCCTGACACAGCAACTGTGAAAAACCAACAACCAGTGCCCTCTCAAGGAGATTCCCTGCTAGAACCACCGCTGCGTAACAAGAAACTAGTTCTTTACTGAATGAAGACAATACATGGTGATAGGAGTCGACTAAGAAGTTGATTAAAGTAATTTTTGGGGGGGGGGGCACCTGGGTGGTTCAGTCAGTTAAGTGTCCGACTTTGACTCAGGTCATGACCTCTCTGTCCCGGAGTTCAAGCCCTGCATTGGGCTCTGTGCTGACAGCTCAGAGCCTGGAGCCTGCTTCAGATTCTCTGTCTCCCTCTCTCCCAGCCCCTCCCCCGCTCATGCTCTGTCTCTGTCTCTCTCAAAAGTAAATATAAAAAAAAATTGTTTTAAAAAGTAACTTTTTGTGGGCCCAAGAGGCAAATGTTGTAAGGGATTCATTTGTTAATTCATTTATTCTTTCATTCATTTTGTTCAGGAGGCGCTAATGAGCACCTTTATGCACCCTATCCTATGTTCTGTGCCAGCAATAAAAAACAAGACATGCTCTCCGCCTTTAGGGAGGTGACAGGTTAGCATGACGAAATGGAAGCACAAACGCTGAGTGGAGTGGATAGCTGCATGCCATGGGGCAAAACAACACGTACCTCCTGTGTGTTCCCAAACTGATCTCAGTTTGCCCCTTGGTGATGGCAGGGGATGGGAGAAGGTAGACATGGACTTAAGGTTGCCAGTGAAAGGTAACTTAGCTTGTTCTGGGTTAAAGTCTGTTTTGGGCGACCTTAATTCCTTTAGAGTAAATACTTCGTGGTCCAAAGTTCACTCTTTTGTTTCAGCCATTCCTCAAACATCTTCCATCTCCCCCTTTAGGAAGACAACAGGGAGTGTTTACCCCTTTGTGGGAAGGCATGGACTTCATAATGAATTAATCCTAATCTTCCCCCATTGAGTCGGATTTGCCTCTATCCCTACTGGCAAAGGTTCACCCCTGGAGTGATGAACAGTCTGTTTCTTTTGCTCTTGCAAGGCACCGAGGCCATTTCTCAGGGATCTTGCCTATCAACTGCTGCTGACGTGGTCCCTCCTTGGCCTCAGCGAGTGCTGTGGATACTGTAGCCCATAAGTGGTGATGTGACAGAGAAGCTACAAGTATAGGCTGTCTTGCCAGATGGCCCGAGGTTGAGTCCCAGTCTAATTATTAGCTTTGTGATTTTAGGCAAATTTCTTAAGTTTACTATGCCTTGGTTTCTTCATCTATAAAATGGGGCTAAGAAAAAAAACATTATCTATCTTGTTGGGTGATCAGGAAGATGAAATAAATCATATAGAGGCACAAAGAACAGTATCTGGGGCTCTGGACTGTTCCGGTCCTGCTTTCTGTTGTCAGGATCACGCATCAGCAATGAGAGGCAGGAAACTCTGGATCCGGGCCAGAATATTTTGGGGCAGGTGAAATAATGATGCTCTCTGAGGCTCTAAAACAAAATAATGGCTCCTTAAAGACATTCAGGTTGAAGACAGATGAATCTAGTGTGGAAATCCAGAAGTTCTTAAAGGATATGAAAGACAGCAATCCAAACTTGACAGTTGAATGTCACAATTTCAGAACGGCCAGATCCTCATGTCGTCTCTTCCTTTCCTCAACATGCTGAGCTCATTCTCTAGCAATTACATGTCTCGAAAGGGGTGATCTGATATCTCTAAGACACCTCATTAATGAAGACCAGACAGCCAAATGTTAATTACTGGGTCAAAATGTGGAAGTTAAACCTGGCTTTCACTCTCTGGTTTAAGGTAAATTCTGTACAAGTCCCATACCCGCATTATGTCAAAATGCCTGTTATTTCTCACAAAGGTACAAAGATAATGAAAGGCAAGCACTTTGGGGAAAGAAACAAAAACCCTCAACAAATGTGAGCCATTTTTCTAGCCTCTGACCTCATCAGATAATCACATAACTCCTTCATCCACTCTTGGCACTGCCTGGTACCTAGTGGGGGAGGGGTTGGGGAGGATTTGGATCACTTCCATACCTGGCAAGCTGAAAGAGATGGCTTCTTTCTAAAGTTTTCAGGGGAAAGCTGGGCACACGATACCACACACATACCTACACATGTTAGCTTTCCTCTCTACTTCTCTGTGACTTCTATCCCTTCTTTGATTCCTCTTTTCAACCCAGAGTTTTATCCTAAGATGAGAAGTAGGATGTTTAAGCTACCCTCTGCTGGTACCTGCCATTCTTCTTTTGTGGCAGGAGGCTTTCTTATTCTTTCTGTTTAGTGGGAACTTAATATAAATCACATCCTGAGTTCCCTCTATCTAAGGCTTAGAATAAAACTTTGTAATCAGACCTCCGCGCTTTGCTCTTCATATGTAAGGGAACATTTAGAATATAGAAATTCCTTTTCTCTTTCAATTAGGCTGATTTCACAACAAAGGAGACTCAAGAAAGTCAGCCTGGAGATTCAAAGCTGGCTGACTACTTCCTTATTTTAGTGTTTCCTGTCCTGTCTCTAAAGGAGTGAGTGACACAACCAACCCTACACGTTATTAGCTTCACTATTTTTCTTTGATTTCTACTTCTCTGTGATTCCTATTCTCACCCCAAGGAGAGCCCCAGTAAAACAAGGTTGATGGGGAGAAAGCAACATTAGAAAGTGTCCCAAAAAATCATCTCCTTTTATATACAAGTAACATTAGCTCCAATCTCTTAAATACTTGATATGTGTTAAGCATTGTGCTGGGCTCTTTTCATATAGTCTTTCAATTAATTCTCACAGCAACTAAAATGATCCCCTTTTAACAGATAAATAAACAGAATCTTCAAGATATTAAATATTTGCTGAATGTCACACAGCTAGTAATGAGCAAAGATGTCATTAGTAGACGCCAGCGTCTACTCGCAATCACTGTATTATTTTGCTTTGTAAATATGCAGTGATATGGCATAGGAACGTATTGGTGAGCCTGGATGGGCCAGACCTTGGTGGCAAGCTAGTGTCAGGGCTTTAGAGAAAGGGAGACATGATTCTAGATAATGTAAAAAAAGAATTTAGATCTTTGGGGAGAATCCAAAAGGAAGAGGATGGAGAAGGATAAACACAGTGGTTGAGAGAGGAATTTCTTTCAAGATATCTACCTTTCAAAATAGAAAAGCAGACAGGCCAGATCATGGAGGGTTTTGTCAGCCATGCTTTTGAGTTGCAATGTGATCCTATGGGATGTGAGAAGCAGTGGAAGTGAATGGGGTCAATAACCCAGAGATGTGTCTCCCAGCCAGACTTCTGCTAAATAATGACAGGGCTGTGTGGCAGATGCTGTTGATGCCCACTTTGAAAGCTGCTGAGATCCCCCCACAGCTGTGGTGGCTGGTCCCCACGCACTTCCCCAGTAGCTGTGTCTCTCTGCCTCTCTGCCTGAGGGATTTAACCAGCTTGCTCAGCACCAGCACATAGTACTCCTCTGAAGTACTTAAGATTTAATCCTCAACCATTAAGGGACAGAGGTCGGTTGATAAATACTCCAGTTTCTGTCTCTCTCATGGGGCAGTTCTGAGTGGTTCCACAGAGGTTCTATAGCAGGATCCAGCCCCAGTTCCCTACAGTGGTAACCAGTAGTAGTAACATTAACATCCAGTTTATTGGTTTTTCTCCCTTCTCTATATTATTTTCCTCGCTTGAGATTCCTGGGATCACCTCCAAAATACTACTAATACTAATACCTAAATCCTTGTCTTGCATTCTATTTTTGGGAAAAACCAATGTAAGAAAAGTGGTTCTGGGAGTGGCCTCAGGATGGAGCCAGCCATTGGCTCACTCCAGTTAGATGATGGCAGCCAGAATGGCACTGTTGGCGGCATGTGCAGCTGCAGTAACTCCTGACAGCCTGGAGCGTCACAATTACTAACATGCTCTCTGTGATCATTGGTTGAAAGAGGAAGCACTGGCTTGTGTGCTTTCTGCAGCCCTTGAAAGATACAGGGGCAATAGTAATGATAAAGATGGTGGGATTGTTAACTGGAGAGAGGGAGGAAAAGGCTCGGGTCCACCAAGCATCAGCTCACTGTGGCACAATGTGAAAGCCAGAGGTCCTCCACGGAAACATTTTAAAGAGGTCCTTATCTCCTATACCTGTAAGGCAGCTGTGTTGAAAACCCAGCCTAGGATTTGACATAAGGATGATAAACATACCAAGGAGACTGAAAACAGCCCTAGGAGGTCTTCTATGTTAAAAATCAGGCTTTGATATGGAAAGAGTTGGACTCTAGGGCCTGGGGTGGGGGCATTGGGTGGAAGGCTCCATACTGGCTGAATGGTGCCCTACCCCTTAGCAGAGAAAAGCTACCTCCAATTGCCTGAAACCACACAAAGTTCCTTAGCTGAAGCAGTTGCCTCACAAAGTGATGGTGTCCTTATCATTGCTCCTTCCCTCGGTGCTTCTAGAGCAATAACTAGGGTGAGGGCTTAGGATATCCTGAATGGGCCAGTGAAGTTCATGCCACCAGAAGAAATGGCCTATCCACCAAAATAACTGCAGGACCTGGTTGACCTATCCAGTAGGCATGGAGGGAATACACATGGGAATGGATCTTGAGGATGTTAGATTGAGAGACGGTTGTTGGAATGAACCACCCCTCAAAAGTATAAGCCACTCACTTAGAGACATCAGACCCTTCCATCCTGGAGGAGGTAGTAATTCATCCTACCAGGGTTGGCGTTTACTTCTGTTTCCCTTCCCTGCCTACAATGCCCCGATTAGCCCCATTATCCAAGGGCTTATGGAGTTGTTGAGCTATTGACATGAGATCCTATATAACATTTCCTTAAACTAAGGGACCCAAGGTGTGACAATGGGCACATGACCTTGAGGTCTTTCCATATACTTTACTCTCCCAGAAGCTGCCAGACTGATAAAATATTAAAATAGTCTTTTACAGTCTCAGCTAAGATGCCACCTCACAGGCGTTTCAGGGCTGGGATCAGCCCCTTGAACCTTTACTCCCAGTATCTTAATTGGGGGAACTTGTGCCCCTTTTAATAGAAAATTTTGGCTCCGAAGAATTAGAGATCTAGGTTTCCAAGAGGGGGTGTGTTTCAACCAGGGGACATAATAAGGGTCCCACTGAACCTAAAGCTCCTGCCACTGGTCAGTTTGGGTACCTCATGCAGGTAGACCAATAGGCCAGTAATCAAAGTTAATATACTGGTGTTAATTGACCTCAGTCATCACAAGGGAATATAGTTGATGTTATGAAATATCAGTGAAAACCTTGGCAACAGCTGCAGTTATGAGGACCATAACGTATTTCATGAATCCTCCCATTTTTTTAAGTTAATTTATGTATTTTGAGAGAGTGTGTGAAGGGGGGAGGAGCAGAGAGAGAGGAAGGAGATAGAAACCCAAGCGGGCTCCATGATGTCTGTGCAGAGCCCTATATGGGGCTCCATCCCACAACCTACAAGATCATTACCTGAGCCAAAATCAAGAGTCGGGTGCTTAACTTACTGAGCCACCCAGGCACCCCACTAATCCTCCCATTGTTAAATTCTGCTTAGAGACTATGGCCCATATCTACCTTGAAGCATTAATACAGACTCTACCCAGAGCAGGGCAGGGATGATCTAAGCAAAGCCAGGAGTGAGGGGCTACAGGCAACAATGTAGAGGTCCACCCATGTCTCCTGAACTCCTTCCTGATTTAACCTGCAGCCACAGCAGACAGTTGCCTTACACACTGACCGCCTCCCACCCAAACATCTGTCTTTCTGCCTGTTGGCCTGAATGCTTTACCTGGCATCTCACCTCAGGAGCATACTCAGGCTGCACACAGGTCGCCCAGACATGCCAGGATTTAAATCCCAGGAGCAAATCTCAACCATGAAAGACAGTCATTAATTAGATAAATAGCTCAGCCTCCTTGTCCTTCAGTAGGGCTATTTTGAGGGGTATCCTCCACGGCTCCTCAGCAATATTGAGCCTCGGTGGCAGTGATCTGACTACACATACATGCTTACCTGTCTTTTTTCCTCAGCTGTTTCACTCTCCTCAATCCCTTCATTTGTACTTCCTGGGATCACTTCCTGAATAAACTTCTGTAACCTCAAGTTCTTGTCTCAGGAATCCAAACATGGCAGTGTGCCATGAAAAAAAAAATAAGTGTTCTGATTTCAAAACCTCTTGGTGACTTAGAATTCATTTTAGCCCATTAATGGTCCTGAAATTTGTATAATAATAAAAAACAAAAAGCAGAAAACAAAACAGAATTCTTTAAACTGTATTTACCTCTGTATTTCCCAAGTGTATTTGTATATGGTTAAGAGAATGGGCTTTGGAATCAAATGCACCTGGCTTGAATGATGGCTCCATTATTTCCTCTGTAAACCTCACTATCCCAAATGCTGACATGGATGTGATAATGTATCTACCTAATGGGAGTGTTGCTATGGTCAAATAAAAGCCTGGCACACAGCAAAAAAGTGACACAAGGTGGATATTATTGATATTGTTATCGATATTGATATAGTGACTTGACTATAGAATCCTTTTTAGTAACATCTGCTAACATCTGGAACACGAAGTTCTTGGAACTTTCTGTATGCATTTCTGTTGTGAAAATCTCATCTTGTGCAGAGAATATCAGGTCAATTCTATATGATGACTTCTCTTTTACAAAAGTCTTAAGTACATTTGTAAAACTCAAAAGAAAAAAAGCATTCCTATCAGTGAATCCCTACAAATGAGAAACTTATGTTTAACATATCGGCTTGGCACAGACTATAAACCTTATGATGCCTCTCTGAGGATTCTCATTTTGCCTGTGTTTTCTCCAAAGTTCCTTGTTCACTGGAAAAGGTGTTTCAAGGGAACCTTGTGTTTTAGTATGTGGAAGTTGTCTCCACTTTTCTGCCAGTCCTAACTCATGCTGTGATGACTCACTCACCCCCAGGTTGAAGGACAGACTGGGTTGCTCTGTTACCAAAACAAACATATGTCCATAAACTGCTTTTCTTATTGACGACCGGCTAAGAGAAAGACCATGGAAACGGGCTGCCTGTGTCTAATCCTCTGCCACTCTTCATTTATTTCCCAAAGCAGCCCTAGGATTACATAGCCATCAGTTCTGAAAACTTCTCTCACCTCTTCCTAGAACAAAAAAACTGTCGTGTAAAAGAATGTGAACAACAACTAGCCATGTTTTATACAGAAGCCGCTCAGTACCAGGCCAGCTAAACTGAGGGGACTCAGGTGGAAGGTTAGAAGCAAGCTTTGCAGCTTGAAATGGCTTTTCCTTCAATAACTCCGCTTTCCCCTGGTTCCAGGGCAGCGCCCCTCTGCGCATGCGTGAGACGACCCATCCAGTGATCCCCAAGAGCCCGCTAGACAATTAGGCTAAAATTCAGCCAACGGTAGGGGGGACGCCTGGGTGGCTCAGTTGGTCGAGCCTCAGAGCATCCGACTTTTGATTTCAGCTCAGGTCATAATCCCAGGGTCCTGGGATAGAGCCCCACGTTGGTCATGATTTCATGGTCGTGGGATGGAGCCTTGTGTTGGGCTCAGCATGGAGCCTGCTTGAGATGCTTTCTCTCTCCCCCTCTGCCCCTCTCCCCCCCGCCCCTCTCTCTCTCTCTCTCTCACATTCAATCAATCAGTATTCAGCCAGTTGTCCCTGGGAGCTCCTGGGTAGCCTGCTCAGTCAGGAAGCACACAAGGGTCATTCTGAGCTGATGAACTTCAATGGGGTATTTCTTACTTTTTATTTTATTTATTTTTTTAAAATTTTTTTAACATTTATTTATTTTTGAAAGGGAGAGACAGGTCGCGAGCAGGGGAGGGGCAGAGAGAGAGGGACACACAGAATCAGAAGTAGGCTCCAGGCTCTGAGCTGTCAGCACAGAGCTAGACGCGGGGCTCGAACCCACGAACCGTGAGATCATGACCTGAGCCGAAGTTGGACGTTCAACCGACTGAGCCACCCCAGGCGCCCCTTTGTTACTTTTTAATATGTAGTTACATGTGTAGTTTCCCTTAAGGTCTGTGTATTTGCAGTGCGTGTGAATAGAAAATGACAAACATCATTTGACTCAGCTTCCACTTTAATCAGTGATGTGTCTGAAAGTTGATTTTACCCTTTCAAGACATAAATTGGAGAAGGGGGAGTGTGTTCACACTGGCAGTAAGTCCTTGATGTCAACGGCGAAAGCTGCCTCTGTTTCTGAGCCACACAGAAGAGAATCTGGGGAGGCACGCAGGGGTGGGGTGTGCAGGGAAGGATGGAAGAAGTCTCAACCAACTTCTCGAAACAATCCTGGCAGCAATTTTCATCCCTCCTGAGGCTGCTCCTTGGAGTGATGTCTGGATGCCCCGATCCCAGGGCCGCTGAGGGGGGCCCTGCAGCTGCGCCCTGTGCAAGGGACCCCAGCCCACGTGCTCCTGGCAGAAGGCTGTGTCAGCTCTTCTCCTGAGGTACAGTACCCTCCCCACAGAGAACCCCCGGCCCTTATTTGTATTTCTTTGGGGTCTGCCAAGAACTAATTTTTTTTTCATGATGCGGTCTCTAGTCTTGGGGACTCCAACTTCTGACCACTTCGACATGCTCACAAGAGGCAACTATTCCACTGGGAAATTCTATCAAAGTGAAAGCAATCATGGCAAAAGCCAGCCTCCTATATGGACTTCAGTTTTTCAATGTTCCGTCTGGACTGAGATCAGTTTTTCTTTTTGTTTTTTGTTTTGGTTTGTTTGGGGAAAAAAAATGTTTAGGCACTGTGGTGTTACTTGACTAGGAATTGGGTGGGGTGGCATTTGAGAATATGAATTGTCATTGAAGCATTTCGATGGAAGAATATCCACTGAGTAACCAAAACAGAAAGCACAGAACAGAGAAACAGAAGATTTACATATAGAACTTGCTTCCAAAGTCTCACTAAGTTGACTTTTAGTGATTTAATTCAGTTTCCATTCCAAATCTAAGAGGTCCCTTTTAAAAGTAACTCATTCAGAAACAGTTGATAATAGCAGGTTAATTATCTTGAATCTTTGTACTGGAAAAACTGGCTGGGCAAACCATTATAGTGTTATGATTATTTGGTGACTCATTATCACTAAGACAATCTTACAGCAGTTAAATCAGCAGGGTTCCATTTCTTCACCAGAGAACTATCTTCACACACCAGCCAGCCACACACATGCACACACACTTCTGAATTTTCCTTTATTTCCACAACTAAAGAGAGTAAGCTCTTGAGATAACAATGTAGCACACAATACTACAAGTGGAACATCTGTAACATGACAGTATCTGAACCTCTTTTCATTTTCCTTTTGGGCTGTCTTTTCCCACACCTGAGGTGTGTTATCCTCACTTCTGCCACACCCAGAACGTACACCCAGATACTTAGCAGAATTGTGAAATCCAGGAACAATGAACCATACACGTGACAGGGCAAGTTCAGCTCCTTGAAAAATTACCTCACCCAGCAAAAGAAGCTGAACATTCACTGACAGGTCCCAATCCTGGTCTGTCTTCAGGCATTTTAAAACCTGAAACCACATCCACAGAGGTGAGATAAAGCAATCTTCTGACTTCAATTAGACCTGTTTTTAACACTCCTTTGCATAAATAACTGTTGCGGAAAAAGTGAAGCAAAGCGGGGAGGTCAGAGGAAGGAGCTAGAACTCCGTCTCTTTGTCCCAAGCTCCCCAAGCAATCCGCTCTTGCCGCTGATGGAGGTGTTTGCATCCTTGCTGCAGAATTGTATGAAATATTCTTGTTCAGAGTCATCTCCTTTTCACAGCAATCTAGATTTCAAAACCGTTAGAATTTCGATTATGGTTTTCCTGGTAACATTTTGAATTTTTTTCTACTGAAGAGAATTAAGTATGAGAGACTGTTAAAAACATGTACTTGTGTCTTCCACCTAAATTAAAGTCAAGGTATCAGGAATTCACACAGTTGCTTCTAAGGAGACGATGACTTCCTCAAATATGTTGAGCTTCGTTCATATCTGCTCCACTTGTTTGAAGATTTGTGGGATGGGAGGTGAAGAGTTAAGTAATTATAATTTAAAAAAATTTTTTAATGTTTTTTTATTTATTTTTGAGAGACAGAGACAGCATGAGCAGGGGAGGGTCAGAGAAAGAGGGAGATACAGAATCTGAAGACAGGCTCCAGGCTCTGAGCTAGCTGTCAGCACAGAGCCCAACACGGGGCTCCAACCCAAGAACCGTGAGATCATGACCTGAACCGAAGTCAGACGCTTAACTGACTGAGCCACCCAGGTGCCCCTAAAATATTTTTTATATTACAGTAAGTATAGCTATATTTTAGATTAAACAGTTGTGTGAAAAATAACGTAAAACTGGGAGCTGTGCATTCACCTTCTTATGTTTAGACTTGGGTGAGAAATATTTAGACACAGTGATGTAGGAAAGTGAAAGGAGCCCTTTTTCTATTTGTTTCTGTTTCTGATGGGGAATGTTTAATAGCATAACAAAGGCCAAACGGATGAGATATGGTATATCTATATCTAGATCTATGTATTCTATATTTTATGAGAATACCATGTGTTCACCACCTGGGGGTTTTTTTGGTTATATTTTACAGTAGTCTATAAGCAACAATTAAAACTTACAAAATGCTGTACTGTATGGATGATTCTAATCTAAATTGAATCTAAAAAAAGTTAAAGCCAGTAATCTGTAACATCAAAAGTGGTACATTTTAAGAAGATTGAAAATAAGTGCCTCAGAAAGATGCTATTGGGTTTTTATCTACAAGGCCCTCTCCATCAAGGCACCAAATTAAGACTGGGCCCTCTCATTTCAATCAGACCCCTGTGATAATTTGGACAATGGCTTATACCTGCAACACTTATGAAGTCATGACTCCCATAGTCTGGTCATTGAGAAGTGATCCAAAAGAAGAGAGTATGGTCATGAAAACTCAAAACATTGTGACCTGGGTGTCTCAAACTTGATGCAGTGAGATACATAGGTCCTAGACAGCGATTCTTAAATCCCTTATTTTCCTCTCTCATTTATGCCCTTGAGCTGCCCCCACCCAGGTCTAGCCCTTCATATTTCTGGCCCTCCCCTCTACACTTCTGCATTATACAATACTTACCCACCAGCACACTGGGAAGGCTCAAACTTCCCTGGAGCTTGGAGAAGTGGAAGATGTTGAGGGACCCGTATCAACACAATGGCAGGAGGGGCAATCCAGAGAATACTTGTATTGTAGTATTACTTACTGGACTGTTCCTTACTGCACCAGATATCATCACACTGTATTTTACACTTATTATTACTGTTATTTACTAGCTGTCTGATCTTGAGAAAGTTACTTCATGTTCCTCTGTTTCCATTCCTTCTTTGAACTATTAAGAATAATTAAACCCATATCAGAGGGTCTAGATGAGGTTTGTATGGGTTAGCACATGGGAAGCACTTAGAGCACACTGTTTCACAAGTATGATTGTCATCTCTGGGTTTTGCCTATAGGTAAGCACCTTAGGTCAATTGCTCCTCTCTCTAAGGGGTAGGAGTCTGATGGGAGGAAGGAAAGGCCAGGCCAACTGGCAAACTCTTCATGGGGCAGACGAATTCCCCTCCTTTTCCAGTGCTACTCTTTTCTCTGCCAACTCCAAGCTTGGCACCCCTTTGCCACTTATCAAGCAGCACAGTTGTTCATTTCCCAATCGCCAACTGGAGTTTATTCTGGGTGGTGGCTTCACTGTTGACGATGTCACTCGTCTCAAATTTGGCAAAGACTCTGGTCAGCTGATGGACCCCTCCCTTGTTATGGATTTAATCTCTCTGGTACTTATTTATTATTCTACAATTTTTTTCTATATTTGTCAGAAGGGATGGTTTTAATGGAGTCCACTCCACCATCTTGAATCAGAAGCTCCCTAGAATACAAATAAAGCTTTTCTTCTAAGCTTTAGGGTTACTTATGTTTATGATAGTTTATATTCACTTATTTAGTGGCTCTCCCAACTAAAGGAATCTTCTTTCATTTTCTTTTTAATTTTTAACGTTTATTTATTTTTGAGAGAGACAGACACAGAATGCAAGCTAGGGAGGGGAAGAGAGAGAGGGAGAGACAGAATCTGAAGCAGGATCCAGGCTCCAAGCTGTCAGCACAGAGCCCCATGCAGGGCTCGAACTCACAAACCGCGAGATCATGACCTGAGCCAAAGTCTGATGTTTAACCAACTGAGCCACCCAGGCACCCCTTCTTTCATTTTCAGTTAAAGAAAAAATCCATCACAGTATTAGGATTTTAATCATTGTCTCTAGTAATAGAAGTCAACTTGAGGGAAAAAAACGCACACACAAAAATAGCATCACTTTACCCTATTTCCGTTTACCCAAGAATATTTAAGTAAATTAACAAATGAGCAGATACATATACAAAAACACAGAATCAAAGAATTTTGTAAAAAAAAGGATCATTGCAATCATTTTATCAATGAGGTTATGAAGCCAAGCGGGGGGGTAAACTGCCCAAGTCTACACGGCCAGAAAGAGGCAAAATTGGATGCAATTCAAATATGCCCTTTTTGGATACAACAGAAAAAAAACAAAATAAGTTGATTCAGCATTTATGTTTGTTATATTAATAGGACTGTCTTTCAGCAGGAGTTGGTAGCAAAAGTCAATATAATGAAGATATTATGGCTATATTCTCCCGTTGTTTTCATTTTCTTAGAAAAGGAAAGCCTTATGCAATTTTATTGTCAGTCCTGTCGTATATGGTTTTGAAGCTAAAAGTAATTACACTCCATAGTTAAATTGTGTGACAATTGAAGGACCTTGACATATTACTTCTTTGTGGCATTCAACAGTAAATGGCACCCAGCATATCTGACTACTTATAGTGTGAGCATGAGAAAGTGTTTGGGAACCTACAACTGCTTATTTAAAGGGTGGGGACTCAGTATAATTAGAGAGCCAACAGCCACTCAGCTTTACCAGGGGAAATATCATGCAATGCATTGTTAGTCATCAGATGGCTTCTTAGTCCAATTCTTCATTACTCTCCAGAATTCTTTGGAATTCTACCCTGTTTATGACATAAAGGTATCTGTCCTGGTGAATATGAACCAGCAAGGAACAGAGGATCTCTGTGTTTGAACAGGGCTAAAAGAAGTAGAACATGTTAGCCAAAGTAACACCACTTAGTATGTCTTTGTTAGAAACATTTCAGATTGAAATGCTTCTGTTAATACAGACCATAGGTCCCAGGAAGCCCTATTTTTCCTACATGTGCATCATTAGACTATAGTATGTAATTTATTGAGGAGGGGAAGAGAGTTGGGCAGGGAAAAATCCAAAGACAAGAGTGCTTGCTTTAGAGAACCATGTATCTGAGAGTCATTTTCAGGTAGACAAGTCGTTTTCTTAATCTCTTAATCTCTAGCTACCCATTATCTTCTTGAATTACCTGTGCTATTATTTTAGAAGATGACATTTTTAACATTGTTAATTAGCACTTCAACTCCTCTACCTGTCACAGAAGTTTTTAAAAATTTTGGTGTGAATAATCACCCAAACTACATTCTTCTGAATTTATGAGAAACATTCAGCTCATATTTTGAAAAACACAATAAAATTGACTGCCAAGAACCAACTAGCCGACAGAAGCACTGTATCTCGAATCTCCCACGATGCCCCTCTGCAATCTGTCTTCACATTTACACACACCATAGGAGGATTAACCTACAATCCATGGTGGAAAACTGGGGGAAGGTGGAAAAGAGGAAAAAAAGTAAAGAAATTGCTTATTGTTCCACTACCTGAATGGAAAAAGATCACAACTCAAGCAGGAAGATGAGAGAAGGATGAAACTTTAGCTAAACCACACGAATGTTCCCTGGCATCTCGAACTACAAGAAATCTCTTAGTCCATTTCCCTCTGGTGGCAGCACTGGGTAGATGTTGTCTGTGTACCGGGTATTAGTCATTGAAGAAGAAGTCCAGGGAGGAGACTACTAGAATCCATTAAAGTTCACTCAAAAATTGTTATTGGAAACCTAAAATGAGCAAGACCCTTAAAACTAAGAAAAAGCTACTTTTCATTTTATCCAACGTTCTTCTTATTTTGCCCCACTCAAAGCATTTTTTTTTTAAATTCCCTTCTCCAGGCAAATGGGTGGCTTAGTCAGTTGGGCGTCCAACTCTTGATTTTGGCTCAGGTCATGATCTCACAGTTCGTGAGTTCAAGCCCCATGTTAGGCTCCATGCTGACAGTGCGGCGCCTGTTTGGAATTCCCTCTCTCCCTCTCTCTGCACCCCTCCCCCACCTGTGTGGGTGCTCTCTCTCTCTCAAAATAAATAAACTTAAAAAAAAAAATTCCCTTCCCCAGAGTTGAAAAAAGAAAAAAGTAAAAACAAAAACTACAAAGTAGAAACAAGATTAGAACACCTGGTTTATTGGGGAAAATTCATAATGAAAACTGCAATTTATTGCAGTTTATTCTGCAACTTACAAAATAATAATTTGGTATATAAAATGAATTCGTTTTCATTATGTAAGTACAAATGGTAAAAAACAATAATAATAGTCAATGCGATATATCATATATTTGCCATTCAGAGAAATCTCACCTCCCTGAATTCTCCTGTTGTATGTTTTATATCAGATATTTTAAATCTCTTTTCTGAGGAAGACCAGGTTGGTAACTACATGTAAGGTGTTGTTTACAACTGCAATCTATCAGAAGCTGTGTCTATATGATTAGGGCCCAGTTGAACCTGAGATGAAAAAGTCAAGCCATTTCTTCTCCTGAGGCTGTTTTCATGCTACTCTGTGATAGGAATGGCCCTCCTAATGTTTCACTAAACAACCAAATCATACCCATCAGTCATGATGAGTTAGACCCAGCCCAGCTTTCAATCAGATCTAATCTGATCCCGAATATATAGACACAAAAGAGTACAGATTTATTAATTCAGCATTTTCCCACACCCCAACCCTACAAGCCACTTTAAAAGAGAAAATTTCATCTTAACATTTCACTACATAAGGAGGCCTTACTACAGCAGTGAGCTTTGGGTATGAAAGAATACTTTCCTCGATGCCATTATCAAGTTAACATGAAGCTTTGCACAAAAAATCTGGATATTAGTTAGAAATTCTCACAAATGATACGCATTTAGGAAAGTGTTTTGCTTCTTTAAATAGGTGAAGGCTAGAAAAATATTATTTTTTTGTATTTCTTTTAGAATATTTGGTGACTGACAATTTTTACTAATACCTCTCTCTTCTCGTTGGCTTTTAATAGACCCAGTCCATTCCATCTGGGAAAAACAGAAACCTGATCAGGTCACTCCAATCTTTGAAGCCTTCTCATTTTTTTTTTTTTACCTTATAAAGGGGTTAAGTTTCATGTTCATATTCTTTTACAAATGCAGTGTAAATGGTATGGATAGAAATAAGGAGATATGGGCATATTCTAGGTAATTAGTTAAAAGAAGTAAGTTTTGTTTACAAAACATATATAAAAGATGAATATGAAACTGTACCGCCATTTAAGAAACATTTTCTCACAAATTACATTAGCATTGACTGGTTTAATGATATGAACATTGCCCACAAAATAGGTTCAAAGGATGCTGAGGAAGACAGTGTCTTGCTCTGGGATCTATCTTGGCAGCATCGATTTTCTTCTGCTCACGGCCCACCTTAGGCGGATGTGTAGAAGTATCTGGGCTTAGCATTGCCCAAAAGGTCGTCTTCATAGTTGGGAAGGCAACAGAAGAAGAAGGCACAGCCGATCAGGATAATCGTGGCCGCCCAGCCAAACCCATAGGCCCAGTTATAGATGTAAGTGACGGCAGGGTTGTCATGAAGTCTGAAGGTCTGGGTGTACTTCACGGGGTAAATTACCAGGGAGATGATCTGGAATACAGCTAAAGGGAAGAAAAACATCCCAAGGAGTGAATATGGACACATGAATGAATGCATGGTAACAATAGGTTAACTCCCTCGTCCACAATGTCTTCGCCTTTAAATAACGGTCAAATCCACTTCATGCTAATGAAAGGGACTGGGGGAGTCTAGTTATCATGAGCCAAAACAGCTTATTGAATGTTGTGTGTCAGAGATACCTGGCACTGAGCAGAACACTGAATATATGAAATACAGACAGAAGACAATTAGAGACTCTCTCTGTAGTACCTGTGTAAGCATTGTATTTACTAAAGTAAAAGGTGCAAAACTATAGTACACAGTAGAAAGCAGGGTGGTACCAAAGAGTATTTTTTCATCTTGGTAATTCCTGTGCCAAACATAGTTTGTATTTTCAGTGTTAGCAAAAATAACATGTACACATATACGCACATGTGCACACAACACATATGTTTGACAATGTTGATATTTAATAATACACCATTGGAATATTCATTTAATAAACAAGTGACTAAGTGGCACAGCAAGCCACTGATGCGAACGATCAATGCAGAGAAGCACCAGAAAACCTCACGGAGGAGGCGGGGATCTGAAGAATAAATAGAAATGGAGAGATGGAGGTTGGAGGCAAGAGCATTCCAGGATGGGGGAACGGAAATTCAAGAGGGGAGGGGTCAGTGCCTTGGGGAAGTGTAAGGAAGATAAAAGAAAGAAAGAACAGATCAAGATTTCTAAACCCTTTGGTAGAAGAGTCACCTTATTACAGTTAGTGTTCATCGTATTAGCATTTTAAGCAACTTTAAAAATTACAAACTTGATTAAATCTACTTTTGTATACTCTTTCAATGAACACGTGTAACTCTACAAAGCTATAATGAGCCTACATATGCTGTGCTCTGTTCTGCATTCTCTTCATGTAATAGTTCACACGTGCATGGTCACGTCATAGGGTATGAACGCATTTTCAGTCTGTGACATTGAGACACCAGTCTTCCCCAAGAGGGGCCGGCTGGCCATGCTCTAGAGAGTGTAGAGTCCTCACGCCACCTCCTTTCACCTAAATGCTTTCTGCTAGCTCCACAAATGCACCCCCAAAGTCATTTTCTTTCCCTTTTTGGTTTTTTTGTTGATAGAGAGGCTGTCAGTGTTTCCACATCATGGTTTGTTCCTTCCATTTCTAAAATCAAAATATTCCTCTTCTTTGGCAATTTAAGAAGGGCGATCTCGGGGCAGATCTTAACACTTCTGTTTCTTATATGCTTTAAATGCCAAACTCTTACTTGTTAAGTTTATTATTTATTGCAAAATATTGTGTAAGACACAAAAGCAATCCTTGCCTACATTATTCTCAAGTTCTCCTGGTTATAAATGTTCAATATTTTTCATCACCCGTTTCAGTTCATCATATATAAAGTTCTTAAAATGATTTGGATCCATTTCTGCAAAATCTATATTGTATCGGTAGTCAATTTTTCTGATATTAACCCCAAGATATATATAAAATTAAAAATAATTGTTGCTGTGAAATATTTCTTTTTTTTAAATTTATTTACTGTTTTTTTTTTTTTATTTATATTGAGAGAGACAGACAGAGCGCAAGCAGGGGAGAGGCAGAGAGGGAGACATAGAATATGAAGCAGGCTCCGGGCTCTGAGCTGTTAGCACAGAACCCAACGCGGGGCTTGAACTCACAAACCATGAGATCGTGGCCCGAGCCGAAGTCACACGCTCAACCGACTGAGCCACCCAGGTGCCCCAAAATATTTCTTAAAAGTCAAGTAGGCCCCTCATTGTACCACTAAAAGTACATTGAGATTTCTAGGCTTTTCATTCTTCTATAAACATTCCCCATTCTACTTATCAAACTCTCAAGGAGACGATGACTACTCAGTCGTAAGATGAGAACGCAGAATTAAGCAGGACAGTATGCAGTGAAACTGTGGGAGTTTGCTAGAATTACCTTCCTTACAACGGTAACTCTGCAACCCAGTCAGCTCGAGCTGGCCCTTTCCAGATCATAATGTTTTAATGCTAACATGGATGAAAGAGTTTTATTGGGATTTTTTAAATGATGGCAAATTACATACAACATCATATTTATCATGTAACCATTTGTTACGTGTACAATTCAGTAGCACTGAATACATTCACAATGTTGTGCAATCACCACTATCTATACCTAAAATGTTTTCAACCTCCCCAACCAAAACTCTGCTCACCCCATAATGCCTCCCTCTCTTAGCCCTTGGTAAGCTTGGATCTACTTTCTGTCTCTATAAATTTGCCTATTCAGGTACTTCATATAAGTGAAATCATAAAATACTTGCCATTCTGTGTTTACCTTGTTTCTCTTAGCATACTGTTTTCAAGGTCCATCCACAGTGTAGCCTACATCAGAACTTTATTCCTTTTCAAGGCTGAATAATATTCCATTGTATGTATATACCACATTTCATTTAACCATTTCCTGCAACACTTGGGTTGTTTCACCTTTTGGCTGTTGTGAATAATACTGCTACGACCATGATGTACAAACATCTGTTCAAAGTCCCTGCTTTCAATCCCTTGGAACATATACTGAGAAGTGCATTGCTGGCTCATATGATATCAACTAGGATTTTTCAATGAACATTAAACGTCCCAGTGTGTTATTTCTAATGGTGATTTAAACAGGCATCCATCTAGTCTTCTAAGACATGTGAAAGGAAGATACATCTAGTATGTTTCTTTGATAAAGTCAGAAATTTAACTACAAAACAGAAGTGAAGATAGGATTCAACAAGATTCTTCATGTTTTGTGACTCCAAACCATTTCTGGTTTTAAAATAGTATTCTAAAAGCACAGTCTGAGACATAAGGAACAGTGGAGTAAACCTTATGTTTCAATCAAGGGAAATTCTCAAATGTAAAGGTGAGGGCCAGACCTGTATCGGCTGGTTCTCTGAGGCCACTTCCTTCCTCTGAGCCAGGACCCTTTTGAACCCCAACCTGTCCTGCCCCAGGCTCCATGAGCACCTTCCCTAAGTTCAGGGAACCCAGCACGGGGTAGTCTCCCTCTGGGCTCATGCTTGATCTTATGCGCCTCTTCTTTTTTTTTTTTTTTTGTTTATTTTTAATTTTGAGTGAGAGTGACAGAGCAGGAGTGGGGGAGGAACAGAGAGAGAGACACAGAATCAGAAGCAGGCTCCAGGCTCTGAGCTGTCAGCACAGAGCCCGATGCGGGGCTCGAACCCACGAACTGTGAGATCATGACCTGAGCCGAAGTCGGCAGCTTAACCGACTGAGCCACCCAGGTGCCCCTTATGCGCCTCTTCTAATCACAAGGCTTCTGACCTGTTTCCGAGACCATCTGCTCACTCTGTGCTTGTACCCCAGGTCTGGAGCCGGATTTCTGCTTTGATCCCTCGAACCTAAGTTGGTACCTTGAGAA
This sequence comes from Cryptoprocta ferox, assembly GCA_028646485.1. NCBI lineage: Eukaryota > Metazoa > Chordata > Mammalia > Carnivora > Eupleridae > Cryptoprocta > Cryptoprocta ferox. Next base: position 26,262,037 of record CM053577.1, on the reverse strand, counting down.
GAGACCTGTGGCTTGGCTTTGCCCTTATCAGCACCTTCTCTTTTCTCTTCCTCAGAAAATCCAGTATGGCATCTAAATTCAGTTCTGTGGCTGAGGTCCCTAGTGCCAGGGACCCACCTAAAATTTTCAAATAATTCTTGCTCCTAGACTCCTAGTTCTTGTATCCCATTAATAAATGTTCACTCTGACCACACTCAGCTGCATAACTAAATTTCCTGTCCCCCAGAATTGGCTCTATGATACAAAAGGGCAAACCCAGCTCTGGCGCCTCCTAGAGTCTCCGTCCCACTGCAGGAATCCTTTCTATGACCCACTTTATCACAAGATTGTGACATCTTTCAATAAGTAAAATGGCTCCGGGACATTCTGGCCCCCTCAGCAAGGGGATCAAGCAGGCCAGCACTGGGACCACTGTGGAAACACTATGCTTCCAGGGCTGACTCAGCCATGGTCCCTCAACGTAGGGGTGTCACTGGACATGGGGTCATCCATAAGCGACAGCAGCATGCAGAGTGACAGCCTTCCTCACTTGGATGGAGGACATGTAATACCATGTGAGCCACAGGAGGAAAGGGAGCTAGATCTTGACACATGACCGTTATTTCTGCCCTTGGTGACACATGTTCTGGGAACAGATCAGGAAGTATAATTTTCAAGGGTTATGGGTTAGACAGTACTATAGTGACGCCTACTGAAGGTACAAATGAAGAATTGCTGACACAGTCTTACCAGCCAGGGCCAGGAGGCCTCCAATTACTCTCAGAAAGACAAGCATCTGGGGTCCACAGAGGGCAAAGAACGAAAGGATGAAACAGATCACCAGGATGATAAAGCCACAGAAGAGCATGGCAGCGGCTGCCCTTCCCCATGCTGTAAGAAAAAAGAAACAGTCATTAATAAGACAGTCATGCCAGATTTAAAAATCACCTGCCAAAGTATCCATAGGAGTTTTTTACATTCTGCTAATTATATTTGGATGGAAGGACGGTTTCTTTTATTTTATTTTTTAATTTTTATTTATTATTTTTTATAGTTTATTGTCAAGTTGGTTTCCATATAACACCCAGTGCTCATCCCCACAAGTGCCCTCCTCCATGCCCATCACCCTTCTTCCCCTCTCCCCC
>CM053577.1:26224128-26260413 GCA_028646485.1 Cryptoprocta ferox | reverse complement strand
AGCAATTAAATTATAATCTCTTTAGGAAATGGTTCAAACACCTTGACAAAAAAATCTTTGTTTTGTATTAATGTGTACTTCTGTGCCAAAATAATCATTGAAAACATACTTATGACTAGTAGAGATGTGAAATAAAGCAATTTAATTATAAAGAGGCTGTGATTGTTATAATAAATTTAGGTACAAATGTATCCAATTGTTAGTCTAAATTTTAACTTGTTGAAGTATTCAGAATGTATTGCACAAGGGTTCTTAATTATTGATATTGGCCCTAAAAGGAATCAGGAGGAAGTGAAAATTGATTTCTGGGTTTGAAAATCCACACGGGCGCCTCCAGCCCTGGGTTGTACCTTGAGCCTGTGGAAATCTGGAGAGCCATGATACCCTGGCTAACAATTCGAGTCAATAATTCCCATTGGGCAACCTGCACTAATTTTTAAAATTATAACCTCTTCAAATACAACCTCACTAACACTGCTGACGTAATCGCTCTGTTCCAGGCTCTGTGCTGAGAACCTGACATGCATTAGTTCACAGAATCTTCACGATGGCTTTTTAAGGTTCATACTATCATCATTTCTTTATAGGGGTGCCTGGCTGGCTCAGTCGGTAGAGCATGTGACTCTTGATCTCAGGGTCATGAGTTTGACCCCCACGTTGGATGTAGAAATTACTTAAAAACAAAAGATCTTTATCATCATCTCTTTAGAAATGAGTATATACTAAGGCTTTGAAAGTTCGAATAACCTGTCACATAGCCACACAGCTGGTAAGTGCTTCAGGTAAACCTGATTTCCAGCCTGTCTAGATCCGAAACATGATTCTTTTTAGATCTATAATTCACATGTCATAAAATTCACTCTTTCGAAGTATTCAATTCAGTGGCTTCTGCTATATTCACAGGGTTGTGTAACCATCACCACTTACAATTCCAAAATTTTCATCACCCCCAAAAGAAGTCTCACACTAGCCATCCCCCCTTTCCTCCAGCTCCTGACAACCATTAATCTAGTTTCTGCCACTACAAATTTGCCTGTTCTGGACATTTCATATAAATGGAATCCATACTGCATGGCCTCTTGTGACTATCTTCTTTCACCTAGCATAGTATTTTCAAGGCTCATCCATGTTTAGCATGTACCAATACTTCATTCCTTTTTATGATCCAAAAATATTCTATTGTATCACTAGTCCACACTTCACTTATCCTTTCATTCACTGATAGACGAACATGGACTTTTGATCTATTCCTCTTTATTGCACTCAAAACAGAGAGTCATCTGCTCATCTGCTCTGGTTTTAGTCCTACTCGAACACAGCTCAGCTGACAAATTTATCCTCCCTTAATTCTAAAGTCATTGGACTGGTCAAAGTGAAAGTTGTCAGGGAGCAGAGGCTTTGAAGCCAGCCAGATCTCATTTATGCCTGCCTCTGTCACCAATTAGCCACCATCAGCCTGCACATCTGCTAACCCGGGCTAAAAATGCCTTCTTTCAAGATTATTGTGAGGATGACAGCCCTTGTGTGAAAAGTCAGAGAGCTAGGAATTCTCCAGCCTTTGCCACCTCAAAGAGTTCCTCATGTATTATTCCTATGACTTTTGTCCAGCACCTCAACTTTTCCCATTTTCTTTGTAGATTTCTTTATTTCTGTACTTCTCTGCATTCCTTCTTGTTCCTCAGTTACCCATGGCATGTTTACATCATCATCTGTTTATAGACAAACCTTCTCCAACCCCCAAGCTCCCTCCAGATCTTCCTCTAGATTTATGAATGACTGGGGCATAATAGGTTATTAAGAAGAAAACACATTTTCATATGTCTCAGAAATACCATGTTTTCCTACAAATTATCCCTTAGTGGCCTGCAGGATGAGACTGAGACAGAGCATGAGTGGGCCTAATTTTACTTTTATCCTTTTCATTACTTTCCTCCAGACATTTTTGCTCTTTCCAGAGATCAATAAAAGATCTTAGGGGCACGATAAAATAGCAATGTTTTATTTTAAAACAGAAATGAATACAGCCAGAATGTGAAATGTTCTCTTTTGCCTTGTCCTTCAAGTAAGGTAACTTGCAAGAGAAGTGGGATTGTGCTATGGAAAGAATATTAATCAGACCATCTCAAAGTCTAGCCCATAGATCACTGTGTCAAAATCATCAGTGGTACTTATTAAAAATACTGATTCCTGTGGCTCCCTCCAAACCCAATGAATCATAACTCAAGAGGTAGTACCCAGGAATCTGTACTTTACTGGCATTTCTTACATCCATACTAAAGTTTGAGAAGAACTAAGAGAGATGATTAATCTCCTTATAAAAACAAATCCAGCACTGCCAAAAAAGAGCATATAACTTTCAGTATATGACCCACTGTCAATTACAGTCTCATTTCTATAGATTTTTATGGCTACTGCCAATCATTACATTCAATTAAATCTAATTATTAAATTCAAAGAAGCAGACACTGATTTTTCCTTTTAAGTTGAGTTTACAGCTTCGAAACTGCCATGTAAGGTGACATACCTGTATAAGCCTACGGAGGAATGCAAACATGATGAAAAATTGCATAGCAGAATGTGAATTTTCAATAATAACAAAAAAAAATCCCTAATGAGGAATATATTTTGCTGACCAAACTTTGATAGTCACAGATTAAGGTTTTAAAAGTATAGCTAAATAAATGATGTGTGATGTAGCTATGAAGAGTAATATCAATAATTGTTCCTGTTTATTTGGGGAAGATTAATACAGATTATTCCTATTCCTACTTCCTCTAACATGATGGCTGAAGGGTAATTTACACTTCGTTTCAAGTACTTGAAAGGAACTAAGAAAATAGTGAGCCCATTCGCCCAACCTGAAGCCAACAGGTGAACAGAAATATAAACACAGCCCAGTTTAAGAACTTTGCCTATGCTATGTTAAATAGTCCAGTAGTGTCTCGTTTACTTAAAATGCTGAGTCTAAAGAAAATCAAAATGGCAAATTAAGTGATATTTTGTCTTGAGAAAGTCTGTCCTAGAAGCAGAACACGTGATAACCTGTTCCTGCAGCAGGGAAACACCCATACTGAATCATTTAATTACCATAGAAGACAGAAATCTTGGCACGGCTTGGAAGATCTGGCTGATGAATGATGAGTAAGGCAATCTGCCCTCTCCTATCAATGACTATTTGGCTGTAAAATGATGAGATGGGCCCTACCTGCTCTGAGCAAGGTCGTCCCAGCCCAACATTCCTCCCGAGAAGGGGACCGGAGAAGGGGACCGATAACCACGCAGACTTATAACATGGCAAATTTTCCTGATATACATTTTGAAAAGTTAAATCTCCACCCCGAGTACTTTTGGTCTCACTTAATTACCTAGAATAAGCCTAATACCTACAAATTTATCCAACCCTTTGGGGAACTATTTATGTTTTTATATTATACCATGGTCTAAATTATACCATATTTACCAACCCCAATAGAGAAACTCCATTTTTAAAACTTATCCTAAAGCTACTTCCTCCATGATTGAACAGATGGACGGTCCTTGGCTCTTGGAAGGCAGATGGTCCATCTTGATTCTGCCGACAAGTCTTTCCTCCATGATTATTTTATACACAAAATGTATTGTCTTTCCTAATTATGGTTTGTGATGGAGAGCAGGGAGGATTCTCACTGTCAATTAGCCCTCTCTGAATGGGGACAACAAATCATGCAGTACAGTCATGCAGGTAAACAGATGCTGTGTTTCTGGGCAGGAATGCTTTTTGTTTGTTCTGTCTCCTTAAGGGAAGATCAATTCGGTGTTATATATAACCTATGACATCCTAAATTTATTTTCTAAGTGCCACTTGGAGAAGTTCAGATTATTAAAGAAACCAGCCGCTTTATAAATTCACTTTTAAATAAGATTCATTAAAGATCCATTTGGATGAAGAGCCGCCTACCTAACGTTGCTATCACTTGCAAAGATTCAACATTCAATCAACTAACGGTCACTAATGTAATTCTGAGTTTTTCCTAGGAAATGCTTTTAAGTTTTTTGTATGAGAAAAATGCTATTATCTTTTTTCCAGTGATGACATTTGAAAATACAATGTTACCAGGCAAATACAGCTAGGAAAAGACCAGTACGGTCAACTGATAAGAAAGAAGCAAAATAAAAAAAAAAGTAAAAATAAATCTTTGAATGCCACGCTAGAAACCATAAATCAAACTGAAGCTTATGAAAAGTAAAAAAAGAAAAACCAACTTATAGACAAGAGCACTACTAATATTTTTAGTATTGTGGGTATAATATTTTAGAGACGGTCACTAATTGTTCTTCCAAAGTTAGTTTTTCTCTTCACGGATTTGCTGCATTCTTCAGTAGTTTGACATGTGGGCACCCAACATTGACCACAAGAGTCTGGTCTAGCTAGCCCCTTACTCAGTGCCTTCAGACACCTACCTGTCGGCCAGTTAAACTAGAATCCCTTTTCAGAACAAAAGATTCATCTATTAATAGTACGAAGGCATTACCTAGTAAATCTGAGCTTTTATCAGAGCTCATGCAATTTGTATAGAGTTTATGTCAGATAGACAGACTCTTTACGTCATAGAACTGAAAACTGGATAAAACCATGATGGAAAAAATTAAACAGTTCCTATCTGCAAATAAGTATACACATGGATGGAATATATATTCAAAAAGACTGGTGCATGTCAAATGAGGAGGTAATCTGCAGGAATATGGACCAGTGCTTCTGAAACTATACAGTGCTTACGCATCACCTGGGGACCTTGTTAAAATGCAGATTCTGGTTCAGAAGGTGCGGCCTGAGACACTAAGTGTCCAGTAACCTTCCAGATAAAGCGATTTTGCCGAAACTTTAGAAGACACACAAAGCAATGTCACGGTCACATGCGACAGCATCCAGTTGGTGTGAGATTCTTGACATGCTCTACGTTTTCTCCTGAAACTGAGCCAGATGATAACTACTTAGCCCCACGGTTCTTAAAATGTACGGGAAATGAGAAACATAAGTACAAAGCTAATAGGTTTACATGAGGCTAACTGGAACGTAAAAACACTTCTGTGTTTTTCCAGAACCATGATACTTTACCCCTTTATGGTCTTCTTTGAAAGTCTCAGTGGGGAAACTATCCTACACAGGAAGACGTGAAAACAGGGAATTGTTCGCGCAACTTGGACAAGATAACTAGCAGGGATCTGGGTATCAACCGTCACACATCTGAAAGTCTGTCCGATGAAGAAGGCTGGGAAGAAGAATTTACACGGAAGCACATTTGCGCTTCGTCGGTAGGAGACAAGTACTTTTGGACCAATAGCAGCATCCAGGGAACTGAATTAAGTTGCAAACAAAGGGGAGAGGCTCCGCTCATCATGGGTGGCGTGGATGAGCACAGGCTTTGGTGAAAGCATGAACAGGTGCACTCTTCCACCCTTCTAATTCTCATAGCCTGGGAGTCTGTGCTTGCTTACAGGGAGAAAACAAGTTAGGGCACTAAAAAGGGAGTGAGGCTCTCGGGCGGTTAATGCCAAGTGCAGCAAATGGCTAGATCACTAGTTCCCACACCTCTGGATTTCATAAATCAACATACATATATATGTTTTAATTATGAGAATCAGTTGAGTGGCCAACCTTTATTTTGCTGTGTAAAGACATGACCACACACCCTCAAAGAGTAATCTACCTACTAATGCCTAGTTTCATAAACTAATACCATTTCAATATCTCACCCTGCCTCCCTGCAAAAAAAGCCTCAAGAGTGTAATCTCAAAATGAACCTTTTATGTTCCAGTTCGCCTCATGTAAACCTATTAGCTTTGTACTTATGTTTCTCATTTCCCGTACATTTTAAGAACCATGGGGCTAAATGATCTAAAAATATTCACACAATACTCTGATTCTTGGACTTATCCAAGACTGATTTCATGTAAAAAAAAAAAAAATACCATTCAATGCATTCTGTGGTATTCAAAGGGCGTCTGGTAAAACTGAAGCTCTATGCTTGTGAGTGCAGATCTAAAGCAAGCACTCTTTGACTGGGCTGTACTGACTCCCGACTGCCATTCTTGGTGCATAAACTCATCGCCATTATCCCAGTGCATAAACCCGTCTCCATTAGTCTCCACCCTGACAAGTCAGAGCTTGCTTGGGATTTGAAATCTGCATCACCGATACTTAACTTATCCTCCTGATGTATTTTTTTTTCTTAAAACTGGGGAATAAAAGGTGCGGGCAGTACAAAAACAGTCCATGACCATGCACTCAAATTTAACTTTGCATTTTATTTATATGTGAAATTTGAATGATTGTTTCAATGTTCTTTTCCTGTCGGACAAATATAAACGTGATGTTCTTTCTATGCTCTAGATGCTCATGATTTTTTAAAAAATTAAACAAGTATTTGTTAAGCTGGGTAGCTATTGAGTTAATATCATGTAAAAACAAATATGCAGCTTATAATTTGGTTAATTTATAAGGAAAAATGAGGTGATGTGGTAATCTGAAATTCTTTAAAAAGCTGTCAATAACCATGAGGAATAAAATATTTGCATTTTACATAGTTCTAAGGAACTATTTCCCTTTATAAAAACATCTATGTTATTAGTATTATTGCCAATACTTGGCAAAAATAATCTGTGTTTTTAATATCAAAATGAGCATATTAATGTTATAAATATTAATAAAAAGAGATGGTCAAGCACTTTGTAATAAAAAGGTATACGTTCTTAAAAGTTACAATGGTAGTTACATGGGTGGCTTAAAGTTACCTGGGTGGCTCAGTCGGTTAAGCGTCCGACTTCGGCTCAGGTCATGATCTCGCGGTTCACAAGTTCGAGCCCTGCAACAGGCTCTGTGCTGACAGCATAGAGCCTTGAGCCCCTTTCGAATTCTGTGTCTCCCTGTCTCTCTTTGACCCCTGCTCATTCTCTGTCTCTGTCTCTCTCAAAAATAAATAAAACAATAAAAAAAATTTTTTTTAAGTTACAATGGTAAATCACGTTTATGTTCTAGTACCTATCAAGAAGTTTTTAAAAAGTGGATGTACACAACTCAATCCTCTATATTGAGATATTTTCATCCACCTTACTCTTGGTTGTGTTTATACATATGTGGGTGTGTGTGTAAACTGCATCCTACATTTTAGATAAACCTCCTATAAACATACTGTTTTCCACAAAGCCTTACTGAGGTTATCTGAAAATCTCCAGGGTTCAGAGATGCCTAGATAATCGCCCTACAGTGTGGGAACACACAATTTCTACACCTGTGAAGCAAGCCAACATCCATGGCAGGACATGAAGCGAAAGTATAATAAACACTCCAACTCATCTCTGACCAGAACAGCCTGAAATGGACGTCTCTTAGAGAGTTCACATCACCGTGAGAGTTCTTCCCACGGTCACCTAATGCCAATGGATCTTAGAGTCATGATTTGATTCTAGGTCTTGAGCAAAAGCTGCATCTCACACATTATTGGCACTTATCTTTGCAAAAGTCACAGGAGTAACTGAGTTGGGATGTTAAGGCCACTACCCACTTATGAAAATCAGTCTTGCTGCATCATAAAGGTAGTAACAGATTTTCCAAGACCCAGTTGGAAAACTGAACTTTACCAAAAACCAATTTCTTTTTTTCAAGTCTATTTATTATAAGAGTGAGAGAGAGAGAGAGAGAGAAAACGTGAGTGAGGGAGGGGCAGAGGGAGAGCAAATCCCAAGGAGGCTCCGCACTGTCAGCGAGGATCCCTATCTGGGGCTCAAACCCAAGAAGGGTGAGATCATGACCTGAGCCAAAATGGAGTCGGAAGCTCAACGGACTGAGTCACCCTGGCACCCCACCAACACCAACTTCTATATCAAATTGAAACATAGTTTGTACACTGGATCAGTGCTGTCTTTACAATTAAAAAAGTTAATGCTTTAGACTTCTAATTAAAAAATTAAACCAACAAAGCCTGCTTATTCTCTTCCATATACAAAGCACTATATCATTCTGAGGCTGCAGGAGCCACACCCTGGGAAGGTGAGCTCATCTTGCAAATCAAGAAAAATAACAACGGCATTGTGTGAGTTTCACAAGAGGGCTGCAGCCACAGTCAGGGAGAGCCTTGCAGGCCAGATCATGTCCCAGCAGTAGTGCTGATGGCCCTTCTACTAGTATCTCTCTTCCAGTGCTAACATTCTTCACAGGCGGAAGGCTGTGGTACTCAGTGCTCTTTGGGTCTTAGTCTTTGTTCTGAAGTCTGATTATCAAGTCTGTTTAAAAAACACAACTTTATAAGCAGTCCTATTAAGTCCCCTAAAGAGACTGAGTTCTAATAATTTTAGCTAAAAGATGCAGATATATTACTTCAAAGAAACTAATTCCTTTTAAAGCCCTAAAAGATCTGAGATAATAAGAAACTGTGGCAGACGTGCTGTTTGTTTAAAGAGAGAAAAAGCACAGACTTTAAGGAAAGCAGGAATTCCATTCGGTCTTTACATTTTATTACCTGCTGATGAGGACCATGCCTCCCTTTGTGGGGCAAGCTCATGCTGAGAACTTCCAAACAATTCCACAGTAGATAAGATACAGCACCAAGCTCTGGATATGGGCCCCCAGAACCAGAAATAAACGGTGTGCTTGAAGCCCTGGGCCACTTCAGAGTAAAGAATCAAGTCAACAGTCCTAGCAGGGAACGGAAAAAGGCAGGGTAGGCTTTCCCCCTCGGTTTTAAACTCAGTGACTAAAGCCCCATTCAGTAGCATTTGGCTTTAAGTTTTGAATTATGCTCAGACTTAAACCCTCCTCTCCAGCACCCAGGCACACATTGCTAATCACAATAGAGCCCAGCTCTTCTCGGCAACTACCCTTAGCGGGGGGTGGCAGCGGGCAAGAACCGGTTCCTTTCCAGTGGCGCCGATCAATTAAGCGAAACACCTGGCTGCCTCCGTGCTGGAAAAATAAAATAACTCCAACCGCAATATGTTCAATTTGCCAACTCTGCTTCATTTGGCTGATGCAGAAGATGTGTTTGCTGTGTAGATTTCAAATCAGATGAAAACGACTGAGTTTTCTCGACAGCAATGCCCTACTTAGGTCAAAAAGACACGCCCTAAAACAAAAACTAACAAGAACTAGCCTGCTGCTTGAAAGAACTGCAGTACCCTTGAAATCGTTACTGCTAAAACTTTGACAGAAAGGCCTTTTTTTTTTTTCTTAATGGAATAAGAGTTGCTTTCACTTAATTCAAGTCAAACGAATATACCGACCTTGGGGAAGGCGCGTATAGTTTAATTTTATGAAGAATCAGAGGAGGAGGCATAATGGTAAGAGATTTCAGTAGATCTCCAAGAAAATCGACTTTGTTCATTATATTTACTCATCTAAACCTCTTTGATGGCTGAAAAATCACCTTTTGCATGTAACCGACAAACCGTACAAATAACATAGTTGGAACTAGGGCTATTTTCGCCCAGCGTTGAGCCTGGTTTTGGCCACTCAGAGCTGCTACTGCTTTCTTTTGTTCAGGTTGGATGCCTAAATCTAAGCTCTAAGATTTTTTTTCTTTTTCTTTTCTTTTCTTTTTGTGATCACCTACTACCACCTCTGCCCCAGTTCAGTCCTTTCACCTAGGGCGGCTTCCGAAGGCCGCGCACGCCCAGGGCTTCCTGGAGGCGGCGGCACTCACCGTACTCCATGAGGCTCTGGCAGCCATCCTCGTAGGACCCGCTGCCGCCGCCCTCGTGGAAGCATCGCCACCACAGGGAGGACGTCTGGATGTGGTCGCTCGACTGCAGCCAGCCGCGGCCAGCCAGCGCGATGATGTCGAAGGCGATGGCGCTGAGCAGCAGCAGGGGCAGGATCCACCTGCAGCGCTCGCAGGCCAGGCCGCAGCGCAGCATCTCGACGGTGGCGGCGCGGAGGAGAGGAGCGCGCGGGGCTCGGACGCCGGCGGAAAGTGGCCCGCGAGCGCAGGCAGCGCGACAAAAGGGAAGAGGCCGCGGGGAGGCGGCTCCCGGAGGACGCGGCTCCGGGCGCCGGGGCCCCACCTAGATTCCGGTGACTCACGGCGCGCCGCCCGGACCTGCCCGGCCGGCCCGGGTGCGCGCGGGGAGAGGCGGGGCCGGGCTCGGGTTACACCGGGCGTGGGTGAGCCGAGCCCGCCCGCCCCCGACCTGGAGCCGCGGGGGCCGGCGCCCGCCCAGGGAAGGGGACCCCGGGGCAGCGAGCCCGGCTGCAGCCACTCGCGCCTCTGCGCCTGACCACTGCCCCATTCCTCGCTTCTTTGAGCCCCTCACACCACAGGTGGTTCTTCTCAGTGCTTCGCCGAGTGCACGTTTTAATCCGAGCAAACCAGCTAAATATTTAATCCCTGATGTCGGAACAAGGGTCTGATTTTCAGCAATCCTGTATTTAAGTTTCAAGCAGGTTGAGCTGGGTGTCCACGTTGTACCTGTGGGTCGATGCAGCACTCCATCTGGACGTGTGCGCAACCCAGGAGCCGGTCCCTGGCCTTCCTGAGCAGAGATGGGCACTTCCTCCAGCCTTCCACCTTTGTACTTTGCACCTTGGCTCTCTTCGTACCCTTTTTTTTTTCTAACTTCAATGTGTTTTTTTTTTATTTTTTTAATAGTTTATTGCCAAGTTGGTTTGCATATAACACCCAGTGCTCCTCCCCACAAGTGCCCCCCTCCATGACCGTCACCCCCCTTTCCCCCTCCCTCTTCAGCCCTGAGTTTGTTTTCAGTATTCAAGAGTCTCTCATGATTTGCCTCCCTCCCTCTCCCTAACTTCCCCCCCTTCCCTTTCCCATGGTCCCCTGTTAAGTTTCTCCTGTTATACTTATGAGTGCAAACATATGGTATCTGTCCTTTTCTGCCTGACTTATTTCACTTAGCGTGACACCCTCGCGGTCCATCCATGTTGTTACAAATGGCCAGATTTCATTCTTTCTCATTGCCGTGTAGTATTCCATTGTATAGATGAACCACATCTTCCTGATCCATTCATCAGTTGATGGACATTTAGGCTCTTTCCATGATTTGGCTATTGTTGAAAGTGCCGCTACGAACATTGGGGTACATGTGCCCCTATGCATCAGCACTTCTGTGTCCCTTGTGTAAATCCCCAGCAGTGCTATTGCTGGGTCATAGGTCGGTTCTATTGATAGTTTTTTGAGGAACCTCCACACTGTTTTTCAGAGCGGCTGTACCGGTTTACATTCCCACCAACAGTGTAGGAGGGTGCCCGTTTCTCCACATCCTCGCCAGCATCTATAGTCTCTTGAGTTGTTCATTTTAGCCACTTTGACCGGTGTGAGGTGGTATCTCAGTGTGGTTTTGATTTGTATTTCCCTGATGATGAGTGACGCTGAGCATTGTTTCTTGTGCCTGTTGGCCATCTGGATGTCCTCTTTGGAGAAGTGTCTCTTCATGTCTTCTGCCCATTTCTTCACTGGATTATTCGTTTTTCGGGTGTGGAGTTTGGTGAGTTCCTTGTAGATTTTGGATACTAGCCCTTTATCCAAGTTGTCATTTGCAACTATGTTTCCCATTCCATCAGTTGCCTATTAGTTTGGTTGATTGTTTCCTTTGCAGTGCAGAAGCTTTTTATCTTGATGACATTCTCCAAGATAACTATCTTTTCCCATTCTGTCGGTTGCCTATTAGTTTTTTTGATTGTTTCCTTCGCAGTGAAGAAGCTTTTTATCTTGATGACATACTCCAAGATAGATCACATACAGGGTCATAAAACAGCCCTCCATAAATACAAAGCAATCGAGATCATACCATGCACACTTTCAGATCACAATGCTATGAAACTTGAAATCAATCATGGGAAAAAGTCTGGAAAACCTCCAAAAATGTGGAGGTTAAAAACCACCCTACTAAAGAATGATTGGGCCAATCAGGCAATCGCTTCATACTCTTATCTGTTTGTGTACTCGCCTTTCCTGCTGGGTCTCGAGCTCTATGCCAGCAAGGGTCATGTTTTATTCCACACAGTGTCTAGCACTATGTCTGGGTCTTAGGGGGAGCTCAGTAAATGTTTAATGCCTGAACACACTGGATTTAACAGATGCTCACTTCAGTTTTGGAAGCCTTCATCTTGACTTCCCAGATATGTTCAGGTCCGATCTGTGGCAGTCCACCCTCCACCGCAAATCTGTCCCTATTTAAACCCCACTTGGGGCGCCTGGGTGGCTCAGTCGGTTGAGCATCCGACCAGTTCAGGTCATGATCTCATGGTTCATGGGTTCAAGCTTCGTGTCGGGCTCTGTGCAGACCGCTAGCTCAGAGCCTGGAGCCTGCTTCAGATTCTGTGTCTCCCTCTCTCTCTGCCCCTCCCCTGTTCATGCTCTGTCTCTCTCTGTCTCTCAAAAATAAATAAATGTAAAAAAAAAAAAAACCCACTTAATTTACTCTTTTCCTTTACTATTTTGAGGTTTCTCCAAATGAAAACAGTAGGTCAGCATGCATCCAGCACCTAAAATCCCACCTCCAGTGTCCTGGCCTGCTGCTGTCACCACCATGACTCAGGTCTGGCAAGGAGGGTGGGGTGGCAGCCGGGAGTGGCACTGAGGAGAAACAAATTCTCAGTGTCAGGCTCCACGGTGGCCTTGGGCAAACTATGAGAAACATCCAATAAGGGTCACATCTTCCCTTGTACCTCCACAGATCTCCTCTGAATCCCACCCATTTAATATAAAAAAAGAGGGAAGTACTTAGTAATGTTTACCATTTAGTCCTCTATTTCACTTTTGTACTCGCAATAGAAACAGAGTACTATTTTGCCTTAAGCAGTTCTTGGGCAATTTTTGAGGACTAATAAAATAAAAGTGCTAAGAAAGTGAGTGTTTGAAAGCACATGAAAACATTTCCCCAGCCTTAATTTTACATAAACCAAATTCACACATATTTCCCTTACAGGCAAATATCTTCACTTTGAAAGAATAGCATGGGGGGGGGGGGGGCTTCTGCCAAGAGTTAACTGCATAAGGTGGAGATTATGTAAAGAAAATAAGCTCTTAGGGTTTTCAAACATAATGTAAATATGTGTTTAAGTAGCTGTGTCTATATTGTGAGGGAAGAAATCATATTTTCACAAATCAAATAGAGTATTGATCAGAAGCAAAGTGGTTTCAGACAAAATCAGAGTTTCATTGGTCTTACTATCCCTAAATGATTTTGGACTGGATATACTTTCTTTTTCTTGTTCCAATAGATTTGAGGGAAAGAGCTTATTAATGTTGAAGTGGAAGCAAGGGAAATAGCTCTTCAGAATTTCTAGAAGAGACTAAACCTGACTTGGCTGGGCTCTAACCGTAACGTACCTAACATATGTGTCTCAGGTTGTGGAACCAGATAGCTCAGGTTCAGATCTTTTCTGATACTAGCTGTGTGATATGGGGACACTTAGCTTCTTTGTGCCTCAGTTTCCTCATCTATAAAATGGATAGTGTTCACCCCATAGTGTTGTAATGAGTATTAAAAGAGCAAATATATGTAAAGTGTGCAAAATAGTGCCTGCACATAGTAAGCCATAATAAAAGGGTTAATGGTGATGATGTTCACATAGGTTTCCCACTTTAATAAGATTAGAAAGGGGCCTTTGCATGCTTATAAGGAACAAAATCCTTATAATACCAACAATGCAATCATTCATCCTAATCGTTTTAGTGAAATGACGGCTTATAGTGGATAGTAGACGATTAAATAGCTCCCCCTGCTGGATAACATAGGGATCACAGAGCACTTGACGATGTAGAGTGTATCTGAAAAAGGGTTTTATTTTTCTAAATTTGGATTTTTATGGTAATAAAAGCAATAAATATCACAAGCAAAAATACTTGAATACATAATTTAAAAACAACGTGTAGTTGTTTTACTATCTTGTATAATGGTCATAGCAGCTAACGAATATTTGTTGCGAGTTTACTATGTGTCAGAAAAGTATTCCACATCCCACCTGATGAGGTGTGTACTATTACCTTCATATAGACCAGAGGACTGGGGTACAAAGAAGTTAAGTAACTTGCTCAAGACCACACAGTCCCTGAGTGGCAAACCCACAGGTCACCCTAGGCTGTTTGTCACCAGAGCCAGTGCTTTGTACATAACCATTTGTAAGAATTAGAAAATATTTCTCCAAAAGTTTCCTTCTTTCTTCTCTCCTCTTTATCTTTGTTTTATCTTTGTTTTTGTTTTTTATTTTGTTTAATGTTTCTTTATTCTTGAGAGAGAGAGAGAGAGAGAGAGAGAGAGAGAGAGACATTGAGGGTGAGCGGGGGAGGGGCAGGGAGAGAGGGAGACCCAGAATCTGAAGCAGGCTCCAGGCTCTGAGCTGTCAGCACAGAGCCCGATGCGAGGCTTGAACTCACAAACTGTGAGATCATGACCTGAGTTGATGTCGGATGCTTAACCAACTGAGCCACCCAGGTGCCCACCTTCTCTTTACCTTTGTAAACATCCCACCCGCTACCAGTTCTCTCCTGAGCTGTAATGAAATGGTCACAGATAAGCTGCCATGATATCACTAGTAAACCAAAGTGACAACTGTGAAGGTGGTAGTAGAAAGAGCAATGGACAGGAAATCAGGCATTCTAATGTCTACTTCTTTCTGACTGTGTTTCACCTCTCATATTTGTCCCATCTCTCCCCTACCCTGTTCATGCAACTTTTCATTGTCTCTCTGCTCTTCCCCCCCATTCCTTCCTGTCTATTCTACCCAGTGGTGTGATGGTAAATGTTTACCAACCAACTTTCTGACATCTCCCCCAATCCTAAATTTGTAGCATCTGCCAATTTCCATCATGTAAAATTCCCCCAATGCTGATTTCCAGCTATCACCTTGATGTCACTGAACACAGAGTTAAGAAGAAACATACATAATTATCTTTCTCAAACTGGTAAAAGCACACCCCTGCATCTACCCCCTATATCTACTAAAACTCTTCTCGCAGAGGTTACCAGTAAGCTCATATTTGCCAAATTTGGTAGACATCATTGGCCTCTCTGTTCCACTAGACACTGTGATGTGTCCCTCTGTAAACCTGTCTACTCTCTTGGCTTCTTTTTTTTTCCTTTTTTTTTTTTTAAATATAATTTATTGTCAAGTTGGTTTTCATATAACACCCAGTGCTCATCCCAACAAGTGCCCTCCTTCAACCCCATCACCCCCCTTCCCTACTTCCCCACCCCCCATCAACCCTCAGTTTGTTCTCAGTATTTAAAAGTCTCTTATGGTTTGCCTTCCTCCCTCTCCTTAACTATATTTTCCCCTGCCCCTCCCCTGTGGTTTTCTGTTAAGTTTCTCCTGACCCACATATGAGTGAAAACATATGGTATCTGTCTTTCTCTGCCTGACTTATTTCACTTAGTATAACACCCTCGAGTTCTATCCACATTGTTACAAATGGCCAGATTTCATTCTTATTGCCGTGTAGTATTCCATTGTGTATATAAACCACATCTTCTTGATCCATTCATCTGTTGATGGACATTTAGGCTCTTTCCATGATTTGGCTATTGTTGAAAGTGCCGCTATGAACATTGGGGTACATGTGCCCCTATGCATCAGCACTCCTGTATCCCTTGGGTAAATCCCTAGCAGTGCTATTGCTGGGTCATAGGGGAGTTCTATTGTTAATTTTTTGAGGAATGTCCACACTGTTTTCCAGAGCGGCTGCACCAGTTTACATTCCCACCAACAGTGTAGGAAGTTGCTCATTTCTTCTCATCCTCGCCAGCATCTACAGTCTCCTGATTTGTTCATTTTAGCCACTCAGACCGGCGTGAGGTGGTATCTCAGTGTGGTTTTGATTTGTATTTCCCTGATGATGAGTGACACTGAGCATCGTTTCATGTGTCTGTTGGCCATCTGGATGTCGTCTTTGGAGAAGTGTCTATTCATGTCTTCTGCCCATTTCTTCACTGGATTATTTGTTTTTCTGGGTGTGGAGTTTGGTGAGTTCCTTATAGATTTTGGATACTAGCCCTTTAACTGATATGTCATTTGCAACTATCTTTTCCTGTTCCGTCAGCTGTCTATTAGTTTTGTTGATTGTTTCCTTTGCAGTGCAGAAGCTTTTTATCTTGATGAGGTCCCAGTAGTTCATTTTTGCTTTTGATTCCCTTGCCTTTGGAGATGTGTCGAGTAAGAAATTGCTGCAGCTGAGGTCAAAGAGGTTGTTTCTTGCTTTCTCCTCTAGGGTTTTGATGATTTCCTGTCTCACATTCAGGTCCTTCATCCATTTTGAGTTTATTTTTGTGTGTGGTGTAAGAAAGTGGTCTAGTTTCATTCTTCTGCATGTTGCTGTCCAGTTCTCCCAGGACCATCTGTTAAAGAGGTTGTCTTTTTTCCACTGGATACTCTTTTCTGTTTGGTCAAAGATTAGTTGGCCATACATTTGTGAGTCTAATTCTGGGTTCTCTGTTCTATTCTATTGGTCTGTGTGTCTGTTTTTGTGCCAATACCATACTGTCTTGATGATGACAGCTTTGTAGTAGAGGCTAAAGTCTGGGACTGTGATGCCTCCCATTTTGGTTTCCTTCTTCAGTATTACTTTGGCTATTCAGGGTCTTTTGCAGTTCCATACACATTTTAGGATTTTGTTCTAGCTTTGAAAAGAAAGCTGGTGCAATTCTGATGGGATTGCACTGAATGTGTAGATTGCTTTGGGTAGTATTGACATTTTAACAATATTTGTTCTTCTGATCCGCGAGCATGGAAAGTTTATCCATTTCTTTGTGTCTTCTTCAATTTCCTTCATAAGTTTTCTATAGTTTTAAGCATATAGATCTTTTACATCTTTGGTTAGGTTTATTCCTAGGTATTTTATAGTTTTTGGTGCAATTGTGAATGGGATCCGTTTGTTGATTTCTCTTTCTGTTGCCTTATTATTGGTGTATAAAAATGCATCTGATTTCTGTACGTTGATTTTGTACCCTGTGACTTTGCTGAATTCATGGAGCATTTCTAGCAGCTTTTTGGTGGAGTCTGTCAGTTTTCCATGTAGAGTATCATGTCGTCTGCAAAAAGTGAAAGTTTGACTTCATCTTTGCCAATTCTGATGCCTTTTATTTCCTTTTGTTGTCTGATTGCTGATGCTAGGACTTCCAGCACTATGGTAAACAATAGTGGTGATATTGGACATCCCTGTCGTGTTCCTGATCTCAGGGGGAAAGCACTCAGTTTTTCCCCATTGAGGATGATATTAGCTGTGGGCTTTTCATAAATGGCTTTTATGATGTTTAAGTAAGTTCCTTCTATCCCGACTTTCTCGAGTGTTTTTGTTAAGAAAGATGCTGTATTTTGCAAATACTTTTTCTGCATCTATTGACAGGATCATATGGTTCTTATCTTTTCTTTTGTTAATGTGATGTATCACATTGATTGATACAACCCACGAATGAATCCCATTTGATCATGGTAAATAATTCTTTTTATATACTGTTGAATTCAATTTGCTAGTACCTTGTTGAGGATTTTTGCATCCATATTCATCAGGGATATTGGCCTGTAGTTCTCTTTTTTTGCTGGATCTCTGTCTGGTTTGGGAATCAAAGTGATGCTGATTTCATAGAATGAGTCTGGAAGTTTTCCTTCCATTTCTATTTTTTGGAACAGCTTGAGAAGAATGGGTATTAACTCTGATTTAAATGTCTGGTAGAATTCCCCAGGAAAGCCATCTGGTACCAGGGCTCTTATTCATTGGGAGATTTTTTATAACTGATTCAATTTCTTCACTAGTTATGGGTCTGTTCAAATTTTCTATCTCTTCCTGTTGGAGTTTTGGTAGTGTGGGGGTGTTTAGGAATGTGTCATTTCTTCTAGGTTGTCCAGTTTGTTGGCATATAATTTTTCATAGTATTGCCTGATACTTGTTTGTATTTCCGAGGGATTGGTTGTAATAAATCCATTTTCATTCATGATTTTATCTATTTGGGTGTTCTCTCTTTTCTTTTTGAGAAGCCTAGCTAGAAGTTTATCAATTTTGTTTATTTTTTCAAAAAACAAACTCTTGGTTTCATTGATCTGTTCAACTGTTTTTTGGGATTCTATATTGTTTATTTCTGCCCTGATCTTTATTATTTCTCTTCATCTGCTGGGTTTGGAGTGCTCTGGCTGCTCTGCTTCTAGTTCCTTTAGGTGCACTGTTAGATTTTGTATTTGGGATTTTTCTAGGTTCTTGAGATAGGCCTGGATTGCAATGTATTTTCCTCTTAGGACTGCCTTTGCTGCATCCCAAAGAGTTTGGATTGTTGTATTTTCATTTTCATTTGTTTCCATATATTTTTTAATTTCTTCTCTAATTGTCTGGTTGACCCATTCATTCTGCCCCGTGCCCAGCCGTGTTCCAAGCTCCCACTCTGTTTGAGTTAATGATGCCACCGAAAATGTAATCCCGCGAGCCCGGCACTTCAGAGCAAGGGACTGGTTCCTCCAGATGCTGACTGCGCCCCTGAGGTGCCACCGAACCTGGAGGGACTCCCCTCATCCCCAGGCGTGGGGACAGGGCAACCAGCCCCAGTCCAAAGAAAGCCCCACAGTTAGAATGGGATCTCTCCGAAAGCCCTGCGGTTAGAGATGGGATGATAGGATCCCTCTCTGTCCCCGACGGAGGTTTTTATCTTGTCCAGATACAGTCCTACATTTCCCAGCTGCTCTTTCTCTTCCCTTTGTCTCTCCACAGAAGGCGATCCCTCCCCTCCACGCCTCCATGTCCTGGCCCATTTTTATCTCCCCCAGTTCGCAATCACACACCTGTGAGGGTATCTTCCTAGTAGATTCTGTCTCCTTTCCTCCCAGACTCTTGGGTTTCAGAGTCCTTTGGCTTCATCCCCTCTTTGTTTGAGAGATGTGGGTGGGAAGTAACGAGGCCCCTACTTCTCTGCCATGTTGAACCCAGGCTCTCTTGGCTTCTATAAAGATGTTAAAGCTCAGTGTCTAAAGATTATCAGGAACACACCTACAGTCAAATTAAGTTAGATTTATTACCTCAGCAGCAAGGGAAACTGCACACCACTGGAAAATCTGGGGATGTCTTAGTGAGAGGATGCTAGGAGAGCTTAGTCAAAAGATTTAGACTTGGGGTGCCTGAGTGGCTCGGTCGGTTAAACATCCGACCATTGGTTTCAGTCATGATCTCTTGGTTCTGTGAGTTCAAGTCCTACATCAATCTCTGCACTGACGGTGTGGAGACTGCTTGGGATTCTTGCTCTCCCTCTCTCTCTGCCTCTCTCTCTCTCTCAAAATAAATACATAAACTTAAAAAAAAGATTTAGGTTTATGTCAGGTGATTTTGGAGAGGGTTCAGCGATGTGGGTGTTTTGTTCTAAGTTATGCTACGTCAGGAAGAGTGATATCTTATTTTGTAGTTGCATGGTGTGTTTTTCTCTGTGTCCAGATGTGAACATGGAGTGGTCTTGTTTTTGTTTTGTTCTATCATAATGACACTGTGACCTTGTCTGATGTTAACATTCTGTGACATTACTTATGCTCAGCATTGGATCATTCTGGCCTTGCTATTGGCTGCCAGAACTATTACCAACTGTCAGGGACAGGGTTTTTCTTTCTCTTTCACTGGGTCACCATGAACCCCTCCATCCATCCCTTCCCCTTCTCCCTAACGTGCTTGTCCTCCTCTGACCCTTGCCCTCACCCAGGGCTGGATTCGCTGGGATTCTTTCCTGTATCACTCTTTGCTTCATTCTAGACATTTTCTTTGTGTTACATCGTTCACTTTGATGATTTCAACCCCTATCTATATATTCAAAACTTGCAAATATACACTTTGCATCTATGCTTCAGAATTTTATACTCTACTTCCAGCATGTGGCACCACCTAGATTCTCCCATCACCACATTAACATCAACCCGTATAGAGCTCAAACTGCTCTCTCTTCTAAACCATTCTCTCTTCTCTCTGTAGCCCCTGAACCACCTCTGTCCTCTTGGTCACCAAAATTAAAATTCCAACATATACTTGGCTCTTTCTTTTATATCCAATTTAAATCCAGTAACTTGAAGTTTTGCCAGCTCCCAGACATTCTGCAGGGCAGACTCTCTGTTCTGCTCCTTCTCCCCTCCCCCTGCCCTGGGTCATTGGCCCTCACTGCCACAGCTGTGCCCTCCTCCAGTTCTGAACACGCCCCTCTCCCTAATCCATCTTCCACAAGGTGACTGAAGTGATCCAGCTAAACGTGGATCCGACTCTGACACTCTCCTTGATGCGCCCCTCCCTGATTCCTCATCACCTCTGCCATCAGGGATGAGATTCCTAAAAGTAACATACCAGTTCTTCTGTGGGCTGGCCCATTTTGCCTCTCCAGCCCCATCTGTCCCCTTTAGACTGGCTTTCTTATCTTTTCAGTGCTCCTCAATCTGTCGCTTCAAAGCCTGTTACTCTAAAATGCTATGAAAGTATAGATAAATGAAAAAATTTTGACTCAAAATTGAAAGAATATATATTGACGTGGAACAGTAGATGGCAGTAGGATACTATTTTTCAGCATAGCATTTGCAAGACCTAAAATTGATCAAATACCCATAGAAAAACCGATAGCCAAATAGTAGTAAGATTTTTAGTTAATAGCAATGTGTCCATATTGGTTTCTTAATTATAGCTAATGCACTAGGCTAATTAATGTAAGATGTTAATAATAGGGAACACTAGGTGCAGGGGTTTATGGGAACTCTACTATCACAAGTTTTCTATAAATCTGAAACTATTCTAAAATATTATTTTTAAATGCCTCTATATTCTTAGCATATAATTTTTCTCATACGAAAAATAAATATGATAATCCCAATAACAATCATTTTCTCATATAAAATTAAATACAAAACCCCCCAAATCAACAATTATTCTTTAAGTTTTAAACATAGGTGTTAGATATTCAGAAATAAAAGCTATTCATTTAACATTTTACTGTCCTGTTGTGATTATGTATGTATTGTTTTAAAAAACCTACCAACCTGACAATAAACTATAAAGTTAATAAAAAATAAATAAATAAATAAAAACCTGAAGAAGACAGAAAGTATAAAGAATACATCACCCAGAGACGATTGCTTCTTTCTTTTCAAGCAGAGTCAATTGCTGCTACTATTTCGACCTTTTGCTTTAGAATTTTTCTCTGTGTGCTGTAATAGTTGAGATTCTCCCCTGTCTCCTCATAGCCCACATTCTTCTGGTTTCTTTCCACCTTGCTTGAGGCTTCGTTCTGAGCACCTATATCAAACCAGGGGGATTCATCAGGATTCGGTCCTGGCACCTTCTTCAACCCCTGCATTTTCTCTTTAGATGAACTCCAGTATTGCTTCGATACTATGCTGGGCACTTCCAAGTTGATTTCTGGCCCAGACTTCTAAAGTTCAAGTTGAATGTCTCACAGATAATATCAGACATACAACAGCCCAAATTGAGCTCTTTCCTCCCCAAAGTGTATTCCACCCCCTTCTTTGTCTTATCCATATTAATATAATAAATGGTACCAGAATCTTCTAGCTTCTTAGAACCCATCCTCAGCCCACTTGTCCCATATCCAACCCATCAGAAAGTCTTTAGCTACCACCTGTAAACGTGTATCTCAAATCCATGCAGCTTTTGAAGTTCATTATCACTGTCCTACTCCAAGTCACCATCCTTTCTCACCTAGACCACCGGTAATAGCTTTGTAATTGATTTTCTAGGTCTATTCTTATCTCCTTAGAGCAGCCAGAGAGATGTTTAAAGATACAGATCACTTTCCGAGTTAAGATTTTAACAAAACAGCAATGCCCATGGCACTTGGATTAAAATCTGCCTGGTCGCAGCTGGCTGGTCCCCTGCCAACCCCTGTTAAAGGACCAATGTGCCTTCCTCTCCTGATAGAACTCTGATACAATTTTTAATTATTGAAAACATAAGAAAGAAAATAAATACGCCTTGTGCTGTCACCTACTCAGAGATAAGCACAGTTAATATTTTTATATATTTCTTTCTACTTCTACTCTTTTTCTCTACATGGACACATTCCTAAATATACATGTATGGATAGTATATTATCTATACATCTGTTTTTAGAAGATTAGGATTACCCTCTATAATTTGTAGCCTGTTTTTCTTTCACTTGATAGGTAAAATATGAATATTTTTAAGTTCTTAATACACATTGCCCTTTACTTTTGCCACCAACAGGCACTTAATACCTGACCTGTCCGACCTTTGCTACCTTTGATGATGTCCCCTCTTTGGATCTTTTTTTTTTTTTTTTTATGTATTTACTTTGAGAGAGACAGAGAGAGTGGGAGTGGGGGAGGGGGAGAGGAAGAGGGAGAATCTCAAGCAGGCTCCATGCTGTTAGTGCAGAGCCCACCGTGGGACTCAGACTCCCGAATCACGAGATCATGACCTGAGTCGAAATCAAGAATCAGTCACTTAACCAGCTGAGCCACCCAGGCACCCCCCCCCCAACCTCCCACCCTGTTTGGAACTTTATATTCCTGTGTCTTAGTGCTTATAACGTTTGTTTCTCCTGGAAGCTTTTGAGTTCCTCTCATGCACGCTGCACTGTGTCAGGAAGTAGTCTAGGAAGTAGTCTAGAAGTAGTCTAGAATATCTCCCCAAAGCCACTCCTTCAGTGCCCAGGGTTTGGAGGAGATGCTGCCACCAAGTGGTACTGATGCCAATGCAGTGTGCTGTGCTAATGCAGGGCTGTGCTTGGGCCTGTGGGAACAGAGAGGAGGCATCACTAGCGGCCCTGGAGCAGTCTGCACATTCATTAAGAGTGGGAGACAAAGGCTAGTTTTAAGCCCAGGTATTCTCTGTGACCTAATTCTACCTAAATCCCAATTCCACACCCCTCCCTAGGACCAGTGTAACAACTTTCCCAGAGGGACTCGTTGATAGCCTTCCAGTGGGTAGGGGCAACTAATATTTGTTTGAAATGCTGTTCGGCCATATTACAAGTAACCTCTCTTTGAATTCTCATGACTATCTTCAAGTTCAATTCTGTTATGCCCATTTTAACAGACGAAAAAAACCTGAAACTGAGCTACTAAGTAAATCATGTTAGCCGCTTTTCTCAAGGCTTAGGCACTATGCTGGAAACTTTCAAATTTATTTCTGGTCCAGACTTCTTTTGTAAATTAGGGGATCTGAGCACCAATCTATTTGCACCATGTCCATACTATGTCCCCTCTACCATAAGTGGGTTCTTAGGGAAGCACAGAATTTGGAACAAACAAGTAAATAGAAGGTGTTTAGTAATAAGGGGTTAGCATAGACATACACTCTGTATAGAAAGTGGTTCAATCTCAACGTCATTTCCAAGTTTTGAATGTCATTGAATAAATAGAGAATGAAATACTGAGCTCAAATCATGTCATCTGGAACCCAAAATTTAATTAGAAATAATAAACGCTTACATTTTTGAGTGCTTCAAGGTATGTGACACTATTA
The DNA here is from genome assembly GCA_028646485.1 of Cryptoprocta ferox. Lineage (NCBI taxonomy): Eukaryota > Metazoa > Chordata > Mammalia > Carnivora > Eupleridae > Cryptoprocta > Cryptoprocta ferox. The sequence continues at coordinate 26,236,981 of CM053577.1, read as the reverse complement.
TTTGTACATGATATGTATTAATTACTTTATTCTCAGAACAATCCTATGAGGTAGGTACAATGATCACGTCTACTTTGTAGATATGGATACTGAAACAGATGGTTTGAATTCCTTGTGTAAGATCACCCAGCAAGTTGGGGTTAGCTAGGATTAAAGCCCAGACCAACTTTCTTGGTCTACGGTCTCAGCACCTAACCACCGTGAGAATAATAATACTAGCACTTGGGGCACCTGGGTGGCTCAGTCGGTTAAGCGTCTGACGTCGGCTCAGGTCGTGATCTCATGGCTCATGGGTTTGAGTCCCATGTCGGGCTCTGTGCTGACTGCTCAGAGCCTGGAGCCTGCTTCGGATTCTGTGATCTCTCTCTGCCCCTCCCCTGTTCATGCTCTGTCTCTCTCTCTCTCTCAAAAATAAATAAACATTTAAAAAAAAAAAAAGCGTCTGACTCTTGGTTTTGGCTCAGGTCATGACATTACAGTCTGTGGGTTGGAGCCCCTCATCGGGCTCTGTGCTGACAGCACAAAGCCTGCTTGGGATTTTGTCTCTCCCTCTCTCTCTGCTCCTCTCCTGCTTTCTCTCTCTCTCTCTCTCTCTCAAAAATAAATAAACATTAAAAAAATAATAGTAGCACTTATTATGTGCCACTGCCTGCTTCAAGCACACATTGATTTGTCTTCTCCTCACAGTATCATGAGCAATGTACAACGACTGCTTCTACATAACAGATGAGGAAACTGAGGCACAGAGAAGCTAAATGACTTTTCCTGGATAAATCAGCCAGTAAGTGGCAGCGCTGGGCTCAAATCCAGACCTTTCACTGCAGAGTCTGCCCACTTAACTCCTAAAATTCAATTTTAGTGTGCAAATTATTCAATCTATTGGGATGCATTTAAAATTTGTAGAGCATATCCAGTCATTGGTATATATTTTAAGACTACGTATCCTTCCAAGGGTGCCTGGGTGGCTCAGTCAGTTAAGTGTCCAACTTTGACTCAGGACATGATCTCACAGTTTGTGAATTCAAGCACTGTGTTGGACTCTGTGCTGACAGTTTAGACCCTGGAGCCTGTTTCGGATTCAGTGTCTCCCTGTCTCCCTGCCCCTCACCTGGTCACGCTTCCTCTCTCAAAAATAAATTTTAAAACAGACTACTTATCTTTCTAAACCAGTGCCACAGTGTGCTCTGTCTCTCCCTCTCCCTTCCCTCACCTAGTACAAGATGATTCTTGTGTCCCAGGATGATCACTATATTCTAGGGTTATTTCAGCCTGGAAAATTTCCAATAAATACTCAGCTAAGACCTCAGTGTGTCAGACAGGCTCTTAAAATAGACTTTTAAAAAATATACTCACAATATAGAGAAAGGGATGAAAAGCATGGACCCAGGCTGAGCAGAGCTGGATTAAAAATTACACTGGTGCATCTGAGTGGCTCAGTTGAATAAGCGGCTGACTCTTGATTTCAGCTCAGGTCATGATCTTGCGGTTCGTGAGATCGAGCCCCACATCAGACTCCACGCTGACAGTGTGCAGAGGCTGCTTCTGATTCTCTCTCCCTCTCTCTCTCTGCTCCTCGCCCACTTGTGCTCACCCTCTCTTGAAATAAATAAACTGAAAAAAAAATTTTAAATAAAGAAATTTTAAAAGTTAGACAGACTTGCTTCTTTAGTGAATTGAAGGAAACATCAATGTTCGGGAGACTCCTTCTATTTAAAAATTCACATATTTCAGTCTGTTTCTGATACGGACATTTTGTTTTATTTGAAGTTTTCTGTGAGTTCTTTCCTGTTTACAACTGATCCACTATGCAAGGCCACCTCAGCCCAGCCCCTAATGGCTTCTGAGAGACCACTTGGCCTTGTCTCCTCTCTACACAGGTCTCTGCCATTATCTCTCGAACTGACCTAAAAAACTACCAGAGGAAGTTTTGCGCTTCTCTGTATTCTTTTAGCATCCATGTAATCTGCCAGATGCCATATTTCTTGATTTTGGAACTATCACTGCCAAAGAATAAATTGAATTGCCTTAAAGATAGAGATTAGAAAGAAAAATATATTCTTAAATACATGAATATTAGGTACTATTTTGCATCTCTATCGAGGACAAAACAGTTGTTCCTCAACTCCAGGAATCTGCGTCTGAGTCAGCTCCTATTGCTGTGCAGAGAAAGGCGATGTGAGCAGAAGTCCAGGGGGCTATTCATTTATTAATGTCCAATTAGAGGGTGTTGAGAGAACTGTGTTCGCTCTTAGAGCCCACATAGAATATTAAATAGAATACAAGGATATCTTCAAATCACTTTGACAAATTTGCAGATTGCTTTTTCCAGAGATGAAATTAGCAGAATAACATTACTTATCCATTACTGGATCCTTGTCACTGTTTCCATTCACTGGACTCGCATGAAGACTTCTCTAAGTAACGCAAAATCTATTCATCCTTTTTCTAATCCTAGTGCCCTGTACACACAACTATGCAACACACATGGTATATGAAATAGAAATGCTTTGTTTTAGTAAACCAGTGACAGATTTCTGGTTTGAGAAATTTAATAAATTGGTGATTATGTCATTCATGAAATTTAAAGAAACCTTCCTTCGTCCCATATGATCTTGGCAGATAGCTAGAGAATCCTAGTGGGCTTTAAAAAAAATCATTGAAGTGCACCTGGGTGGCTCAGTCGTCTGAGCATCTGACTCTTGATTTCTGCTCAGGTCATGATCTAAGAGTCATGGGATCAAGCCCTGCGAGTGTGGAGCCTGCTTAAGAGTCTCTGTCTCTCCCTCTACCCTTTCCCCCCCATTCTCTCTCTCTCCCTAAAATAAAAATTGAAAAAAATCATTGAAATCTCAAATGGCAAAAATTAGATACGGGCTTTTTGGATTTTTTGGTGTTTCCAAACCACTTTATGAGCCACAAAACAGTTTATAATTGATGTGGCAATTTGTAGTTTAATTATTTTCTTTTAAGAGGGTCGTTCTTTTACTTTTCCAAAGATTTAAAACAGTGTTTCTTTTAAAATAGCTATGAGTTCATCAAGCACTTTACCAGTTGGATTTGTGGCAATTAGAAAGAAATATGGACCCCACCTCTGTTTCCCTGCAGTTTACAATTTAATTTGGAGCACAGCTTACACTGCATAAAAAAGTATTTATGAGTGAGTGTTCGGTGGAGATACATTGAGTAGACGTTCAGAGAAGAGCTGCAAAGAGAATTATGGGTAGGCAGGTATATTAGTTTTCTGTTGCTCTATGACAAATGACCACAAATTAGTGACTTCAAACAACACCCAGTTGTTAGCTCACAGATGTGTAACTCTGAAGTCCAAGTGGGAACATACTCCTATTCAGACCGTTTTCTACTTAGGGTCTCTCAAGGCAAAATCTGGTCAGATGAAGCTCATATGAAGGAGCTCCAGAGAAAAGTGCGCCGCTGTGCGCATTCACGGTGTGGGCACAATTAGTTCTCTGTGACCATACCTCTGAGGTTGTCAGACGGGCCCTCACTTTTCCCCAGCCTCCTCCATCTTCAAAGCCATCTTCCAAGCCACAGTGCATCGACACCTGCTCACACTTCAGTCTCTCAGATTTTTGTCTGCAGCCACCTGCTTTCAGTGGGCTTGCCTGATTAGATCGCAAACACCCAAGTTATCTCCCCTTTGCCGTAGAAGGTGACACAATCACAGATCACAGTTTCCACACTCACAGGGAAGGATTATCCAAAAGCGAGGGTTATTGGGAGCCACTCTTAGAATTTAGGGAACAGTTCACACAGAAGGAGGGACCAGAATGCACCCTAAAGGAAGGATACATTCTAGATAAATAAATGCACTAACAGGTTTAGTCCAGAGAGAAGAGCCATTTATTCATTCAATAGGTATTTGTATAATATATTGATATCTGATTATTGGGATGAAAATGATGAGCAAAGGAGACATGATTCCTGGCCTGATGAATGTTACAGAAGAGAGTGACCACAAACATATTTGCATGAGCTATGCTCTGGGACAATGAGCAGTCCACAGTTTTGGGGACAGAAACAATTCCTTTAAAAGAGAGAGTGTGGAGTCATGTGGTATGTTTGTAAGCTAAGGTGCAGATGTGGACACTTGAAGGTTTTAGGACGAGGCATGGAATTTTGGATAAGCGGCCCAGTGGCTTCTGAAAGGAAAAAATAAAGACACCTAACCTTTCTTCTAGAGACCTAAAGCTGCTCGCATCTGCTTGGGAAGCTGGATGCCCCCATCCTAGTCCACTGTCAGGTCAGGGAAGATCAACAAAACCCTGAGTTTCAAAACACTGTGAGGACAAAAAAGATGGCCCAGTGGGCTGGTCCCCACACTGAATTGTATGGTCAGGGAGGGAACGGTGGCTCTGTGGACATGTGGTGGTGGCACCCAGATCACATCCTACCCCAGCCTCCTGCTTGGCAAACAGGCATCCTGGGACAAGTTGAGGTGAGCAGGCAGTGTGGGAGCCTGGCTAAATTTGGTGTGAAGCACACGTGACTGAGCTTGGTGTGGAGGGAGAAAATGGTCCATGACGAACCTCTGTGGCAAGGATGAAGGTCTGCGGAAACGGGTGGAGAGAGTCTCAGCAGGAATGTCCATCCCACTGCAGTAACTGCATGCAGAGAATGTCCTAAGACTGCCACGGTCCAGCAGCTTGTTTTGGCAAATAATGGCCCTTCTCTAGCCTCAAAGGAATATAAGTTGTAGGCAAATACACTTAGCATTTGTTTCAGAATTTCCCTGGAAATGGAATGAAGTGATAAGCTAATAAGACATACCATATAATGGATGTCCATGGTGAGTCAAGGGTTGTGAAAAGCAATTCCCTACATGCTCTGCATGCCTTCCTTCTCCAAACCCTAAGACCCCATGACTCCCATATTGCAGATAAGGACACTGAGGCTCAGAGAGGTTAAGTAGCATGTCCAAGGTCTCACAGAGAAGAATTGGTAGCCCGAACTCTTCTGGGTCTGTTAAGTAAAGCCTATGGTCTTTTAACTTAAGCATCACTGCCACTTGAGATCATGTTTTAAAAAGGATGAAAGGGGGCGCCTGGGTAGCTCAGTCGATTAAGCGTCCGACTTCAGCTCAGGTCATGATCTCGTGGTTCATGGGTTCGAGCCCCGCGTCGGGCTCTGTGCTGACAGCTCAGAGTGGAGCTTGCTTCAGATTCTGTGTCTCCCTCTCTCTCTGCTCCTCCCCTGCTCATTCTCTGTTGCTCTCTTTCTCTCAAAAATAAATAAAAATGTTTAAAAAATAAAAAGGATGAAACGTGCTTTTTATGATTTCTAATTTTTCAGCTATCTAAAAACTTATGAAACAACATATGACCTATGTTATTAGTTGCCTTAATGGCAATTACTGGAGATGAATTTACTGATCAGAGCATAATATAATAACTTGGGGTGAAAAGGACAATTCCAAGTGTCAAGAATGTCACACACTAAAGAAATTCTGGGGCCTAGCCCGTACTGTGTGTTGCAAACACCAGGACCAAGCATTGGACTACTTAGGTAATCTGGGATTTAGCTCCATTGGGGTCCTAGTATGCTGGTTGGTGACTTTCCCAGAATATTTGGGAGTTTCTAGGGCCTGAATGACGGCTACCCATGGTGGCATGAGGACCAGAATGGGTCCGGGACAGAGGCTTTCCGAGAAACCTTCCCAGCACTTCCAAAGGGAAAAAGGATTAGAGAGTGAAGATAAGCCAAGAGGAGAAGGGAGGGCCAGGAAGGAGATGCTTTCTCAGTGTGCTTGGTAAGTGATGGTAGAATGGATTTACAGTCCCCTTCTAAGGGTCTAGATGGGACCATCCCCTTAAATGCAGATTCCACACCATATTTAACTCTGTCCCAAAGTCTCAGAGCCGTAGCCTGGATTTCACCCTTCTTGATTGATCTCTGAGCCAATGTAACAGAGAGAGAATTGGAATGGGAAGTAGCTGGAATTTCAGTCTTGATTTTGCAGCTAATTCTATGCCTTCGGAAAACACACTAACTCTCTCTATAATTCATTTTCCTCATCTGTAAAACTCTCTGCTAACACAGAGCTATGAAAATGGAGTGTAAGGTGAAATCAATTATCCAGGTAATCTTAGGCTGAAATACAGTCCTCTGAGATATCAAGAAAATAAGGGTAAACGTGTTGGAGACAATTGCTGAGACTCTTCTAGATAATTACATAAATCGACCTTCCTATCTTACATGTTTTTATACAGTCAATATACAGTGACATTTTTTTTGATGGAAATAATAAATGTAACACCCAACAGCCCCATCCCTGAATATTTGGGGAGCCTGTGATGATACTAAGAATGGAGGCCAAATAACATATTCTAAGTGTGCAGAAGTTATAAATCAAGGCAACAAACTGAAATAAAATATGTTCTATCCTCCTGTCTTGACAAATATACCTTCCTAACAATCTGGAAGGACAGGTTTGAATTTAGAACCCATGCAATGTTGATTCCCAACCCATCCCCATTCCTTTCCCACCTCTGCCTCCTTCCTGTATTGCCAATCCCTTGTACATCCCAGTGTGCACACTCCATCCCACACACCAAGCTCTGGCCAAAGCTCCTGCAAACAGCTGCCTTTGGCTACCACGTAGGCCTAAGGGTACACATACCAGCAGCACATTTGGACCTTGGGAAGGTGTACCCAAACTCGGGCTGATCGGACAGGGAATTTATGGGACATGGTACTCAAAACATGGTCCAGAGAGGGCCAATGAGAGCAATGGGTGATCATGTACCCTTGGATTCTTTATCCCACGTGGAGGGCACAGTCAAGGGATGGCCAGTATACGGCTCTTGAAAGCCAGGCCAAGGTAGGGACCTCAGGTGCCCTATGTCTACAAGGCTTTGCGATAGATCTGACACATCCATTTTGTAAGTCTTTCTCCTCTGGACGTGGTGGGAACTCCCGGCCACATTCTCTAAAGCCCCACTGCACTCAAGAAGAACATCATCTGAGAGACTGATAATCCCTGAGGCCTGCTTGTGCCCTACATGCCTCTCTCCATCTTTTCTGCTCAAGCATAGCAGGGGCAGTGTTCCCTAACCTCCCCTTCCCTTACTTCAGGAAGTCTGTTCCACCACCATTACCTAATCATCTTTTAATGGATTCTGGGGCGTTTTCTGAATTTTGTTTTAAAATTTAAAGCAGTATCTTTGTATGCCTGAGAAAGAACTAGAAGGATATAGGATATATGTTAACAATGGTCATTTATAGGTGGTAAATTACAGGTATAAAGCAATTTTTAATTTTTTAAAAATAATTTTTATTTTCACTTTAAATTTAAATTTATCTCTATTTTCAAGTGTGAATGTATTAATTTTAAGAGAAAGAAACATGAAGGGCTTCTGGGTGGGTCAGTCAGTTAAGCATCTGACTTTTGATTTCAGCTTAGGTTATGATCTCACAGTCGTGAGTGTTGGGCTCCATGTTGCCATGGAGTCTGCTTAAGATTCTCTATCTCCCTCTCCCTCTCGAGAATGAGAGAGAAACATGACTTATATGATTCTTTCTAGAGACATTTTAGGCACGTAGGAATACATGACACACAATGGTGTGATATGATACATAAACCCCTGCTTTTGTGACTTAATTTTTTTGATACTTGTAGACACAGTTCTACCTTATTCTCTTTTCATTGTGCATCAGAATTCCATGATACAAAATAACCATAATTAAGGCAACCATTCTTCTATTGATGGATACTCCGATTGTGACCAGCGTTTTGCTTTTCATAGTCAATGCCACGACAAACATCCTCTTGTATATTTCTGCAAGTATCCCTTTGGGCTGAATCTCTAGCAGTGTAAATAAGGGATCAAAGATGATATACCAACTGACTGATATTAACAAATTGCCCTTCAGAAAGGTAGCACCCATTTTCATTTCCACTAAGAGTGTATGAAAATTCTGACAAGCGCTTGCCAACATTGCATTTTATAAATGCTCATCATTTTTGCAAGTCTGATAAGTAAAAAAAAAATAATAATGGTGTCTCCTTGATTTGATTTTCAGATCATTTTGAGTAAGGTGGAATGTGCATATGGGGTATTTTTATTTCTTAATAATTTAAATTTAAGACTCTGCCCAGCACTGGGTTTAGGGTTACTGCTACTTAGAGCAGAAAATATGGGGAGGGAATAATGTCTTCCTTCTCTGAATCCATATTCCATGCCCAAGCACTTGCTTTATTTGGTGATTACTTCTTGTAAGGTTTACATGCCTCCGCAACATGATTGTGAGCCCCTTGGTAAAATCGACTTCACATGCCTTAAGTTTATGTGTAGTAAAATGTAACAGAAACAGAACTGGGTGGGGGCGCCTGGGTGGCTCAGTCCGTGAAGTGTCCGACTTCGGCTCAGGTCATGATCTCACGGTCCGTGGGTTCGAGCCCCACATTGGGCTCTGTGCTGACAGCTCAGAGCCTGGAGCCTGCTTCGAATTCTGTGTCTCCCTCTCTCTCTGCCCCTCCCCCTCTCATGCTCTGTCTCTTAAAAATAAATAAACATTAAAAACAAAATTCAAAAAAAAAAAAAAAGAAAGAAACAGAACTGGGTGTAACCTCACCAGGCAAGACTCATTTGCTTACGATAAAACTTAAACTCTTTTCTGAGAGCTAAAAGCCTCTCCTGATCTGGCCCTTGCTAATCCTGTCTCTCCTTCTCCTAGTCTCCTCCTGTCCCTCCAACCCACTGACTACTTTCCTGTCCCAAAGCCGTCACAGTTACTATTCCCTCAGCCTGGAACACATCTCCCTAAGTTCACATGTGCAGCACACTCTGGTCTCTCATGCTCCAATCCATTCCCCCTCTTAACTCTGCACCTTCCCTCAGTTACTCTAATACACCACACTGTTTCTTTCACTTAATATGATCCCGCTCAGACTCAATGATTTGCTAGAATGAATCATTGGATTCAAGGAGTTTTGTTTTTTTTTTAAATTTTATTTTAGAGAAAGAGAGTGTGTGAGAGTGGGAGAGAGGGGCAGAGAGAGAGAGAGAGAAAGAATCTCAAGCAGGCTGTCCACTGGGCTCCATCCCGTGACCCTGGGATCATGACCTGAGCCGAAATCAAGAGTCAGATGCACAACCGACTGAGCCACCCAGGCGCCCTTCAAGGAGTTGTTTTATTCATGGTCGTAGTTTATTACAGTGAAAGGATACAGATCAATAACAGCAAAGGGAGATGGCTGACGGGCAAAGTCGAGGAGAATCCAGGTGCATGCTTTCAGGTGCACCTCCCACTGGAAACCCATGGACATGCCCTTAATACCCCTGGCAACAATGCGTGCCAATACATGTGAGTATGGTGAACCAGGAAAGTATGCTGAGCCTTCGTGTCCAGGGTTTTTGTTACAGACCAGTCTCACAGGTGTGTATTACCCATGTGACTGACCTTATGATTCAGTTTCCAGCCCCGCTACACTCAAACTGACACAGGACCAACCAAGCGAAAACACTCTTCTTAGGCAGGGTATTCCAAAGGCTCAGTGTTATCTCCTAGGAGCTGGTCAAAGGTTAGTCTTCCTGAAGACAGGCCTTTTTTGGAATGTGCAGGGTTTGAACAACCTGGGCCTGCTAAGCTGAGCACAGTCTAAAATGTCTTATTTATTCATTCATTCCTTGTGGATTATTTCCCTCCTTAGAAGATATTTCCATGAAGGCAGAAAGACCTAGTCTGTATCTTCTACACACCCAGAAATTAGCCCAGTGTCAGGCACTCAATAGAAATTTGAAGGAATCGATGAAGAGTAAGTGAAACATTTTTTAAAAATGTTTATTTTTGAGACAGAGAGAAACAGAGCATGAGTAGGGGAGGCGCAGAGAGAGAGGGAGACACAGAATCCGAAGCAGGCTCCAGGCTCTGAGCTGTCAGCACAGAGCCTGACGTGAGTCTCAAACCCATGAACCACGAGATCATGACCTGAGCCGAAGTCAGATGCTTTACCGACTGAGCCACCCAGGCTCCCTGAGTAAGTGAAACATTTGAATAAGTATTTACAATAAGTTCCTCTTACCCCTGTTTCTTACAGGAATTTTGTCACTTTTGCACACCTTGAGAGCTTGGAAGAAATTTATAAAACAGAACATTTTCACAGAGAAAAACAATCCTCTACAGTTAAGTCTTTATTAGCATAAAATTCCAAGCATACCTTGAAGCAATTTTTAAATTTCATAATTATTTGACTTGGCATGAGAATTCTATCTAAATATGTCAGAGGCTTGAAAAATAATTTTGGCTTTGTAATGAATCTCACTTTATTGCAGAGCCTGCCTTCTCTCAAATGATAGTAATAATTCTCCTATAATGTTTTCTGAAACATTTATGAATTCCTTTAACTTATATTTCAGTGGCATCATAATCTTTTGAACTTCGTGAAGCGGAAATATCTTTTTTATCTAAGGTCATAATTTTTTGCAGTGCATTCCAGTGGAGTAGAAAAAAATTCCTTCAATAAATGAAAGAAGTTTTCCATATAGAACATTTCTGCTTTTTTGAGGGGTGGGGAGAGTGTTTTATGATTACATTACCTGATGCTTAGTTCTTGCCATCTGCTTTGCCCGCAAATTATAGATGACAGGAGAATAACTCACGAACATGCAAGAGATAAAAATGATTTAAGATCCCTGTATCTGTTTCTTTCATTAAAAAATGTTGTTAAGAAGACATTATTATTCATGATTATTCATGATTCAGGCACAAATTATAAAGTGAACTGGTCATATACGACAGACCAATTTATTTCCTGGACTAAAGATTTCTTCATGCCCACGGGACACTGGAGAATGACTGCGTTTAAACGTCCATAGCGTCTTCTGCGTTAAGGCACAACAGAAAGTGAATTATTTAAGGGCTGAGGCTTATGGCAGGGTTGATGACACAGATAAATAGTTCTGACTGCATTCACTTTGTGGAAATCTGTGTTTTGAGATGAAACCAACAACAACAACAAAAGTTAGAATGGGAAGTGAGAATGTATCTAAGAAGATTTACATAATCAGAATAATAATAAATCCTGCTATAGTGAAAATAAATCCTACTGTGGCAACGAACTTAAGCCCTAACTAAAGCCAAGTCTCATGAGAGTCACTCTGTTCTTGTTTAAGCACATATAGGTCTCTTGCTTTTGGAAAAATTTCTGGACCCTGGTAAGTCAAATAAGGGTAGAAGAGACTCTGCTAATCCTATACTTTGGTAATAAGAAGAATCACACGGGGGCTTATGAAAATCACGACTTCCTAGGCTCCATGCCTATAGAATATATTTCTGAAGTAAGGGAGGGGTGTGTAAAATTTATCTTCTAATCAGTAAGATGGGCCAACAGGAAATGTCCTGGACAAACCAGGCCATATGGTCATTAACAGCAGGCCTGGGTATATACTTACCAAGTGTTCCCCGTGATTCATGTGAAGAGGGAATAAGTTGCCTTCTATCCCTCAGGACCTACAGCACTTCTAGGAAGAACTTCTGCCTGGAGGGAACCACCTGCCATGTAACAAGGAAGGGCCTTTCAGATAGAGCCACCAAATGTCCCGGCTTGCCTGGGACTGAAAGGATTCCCAGGACACAGGACTTTTAGTGCTAAAACCAAGTCCTGGGCAAATGGGGATGTGTTGGTCACCCTATCACAGGGAACCAGGCAAAGCAGCAAGGAGCTTTTCCAGAGCCTACGATTGAGAACGGAGAACTCTCACAGGAGTGGAATAGCATTTCCAGCCAAAGGGAGAAAGGTATGTCAGAATTCCTGCCTTTCTGAGTGTTTATATTCATTTCCTAGGACTATCATAACAAATACCTTAAAACTGGAGCTTAAAATAACAGAAATCCTCTCACACTTCTGGAAGCTGAAAGTCTGAAATCAAGGTATTAGCAGGGCAATCCAAAGGCTCCAGAAAAAAATTCTTCTTAGCCTTTTCCCAGCTTCTGGTGGCCAAGAAAAGTCTGGGATTGCAGATAGCCACCAAAAGAACTCTGTACCCATTGTCACATGACCATAGTCCCTGTGGTGTGTGTGTGTGTGTGTGTTTTGTGTGTGTGTGTGTGTGTCTCCAAATCTTCTCTTTTTTCTTATAAAGACACAAGTCATTGGATTTTGGGCCCTCTGGAATTCAGTATGACCTCATCTTAACTGCAAAAACCCTATTTTTACATAAGGGCTCATTCTGGTGTCTAGTGAATGTAGATGGTGGGGTAGGGGTGGGGAAACTATTTAACTCAGTCTAGCACATAAGCTGCATTAATGGAAAGAAGAACAGATTATTTTCAGAGAGAGTTCCTGCAGTCCCTTTTGTTTGGAGACTCCTCTACCTAGTGTTCCTACTCAAAGAGATTTACTTGCCTACCCAGAGGTCCACGTTTAGCATTTCTCATTCTAAGCTCAAAACTCTGAAAAGACCAACGTCACTCCCAACACACAAAGATGGAGCAACTTGGCAGGAGTATCGTCATCTGAAAAACTGAATTATATTTCTTGGCAACATTCTGCCTTTACAAAGTTTTGCTCTTAGGTCCTCAAACATGAACTAAGAAGTGTATACTGAACAAAAGGCAACTGAGTTTTTTTCATATATCATTTTGGAGAGGGGAAAAATAGAATGGCACTAACATTTATTAAGCATTGAACTCTACTAAGTACTTCTTATATATTATTTCATTTGTCCTCACAATAACTGTGTGATATACATGATTAGATAGCTCTTCTTTCCTCAAGGTTGTTTTAAGAGAAGGGGGGCCTCAGTTCTTATGCACTCATTTATTCCCCAGACTTCTTCAGAGGTCAGCGGGGATTGGTTACTATCTGTTCCAAAGCTTAGAGGAGCAGAGCTTA
>CM053577.1:26139732-26223628 GCA_028646485.1 Cryptoprocta ferox | reverse complement strand
CTGAATAATATTTTTTAAATGTAAATGAGCTGCCAGCACAGAGCCTGACACGGGGCTTGAATTCATGGATCTCAAGATCATAACTTGAACTGAAGTCGGATGCTTGACTGACTGAGCCACCCAGGTGCCCCATGGCTGCATAATATTTCATGGTATACACACATACCACATCTTGTATATTCATTCATTTACCAGTGGACACTCGGGCTGCATCCATAATTTGACTATTGTAAATAATGCTGCAATAAACATAGGGGTGCATTTATCTCTTTGAATTTGTGTTTTTCATTTCTTACGTATCCCCAGGAATACTGTATTCCAGTAGTTGATTTCTGGATCAGAGGGTAGTTTATTTTTCACTGTTTTTCAGAGTGGCTACACCAACATTTCACTTTTCTCCATATCCTTGCCAATGCTTGTTGTTTCTTGTGTTTTTTATTTTAGTCATTGTGACTAGTGTGAAATGATATCTCATTGTAGTTTTGATTTGTATTTTCCTGATGATGAGTAATGGTGAACATTTTTCTCCTGTGTCTGTTGGCCATCTGTATGTCTTCTTTGGAGAAATGTCTGTGTCTTCTGCCCATTTTTTAATTGGATTATTTGGTTTTTTTGGTGTTGAGTTGTATCAGTTCTTTATATATTTTGGATACTAACCCTTTATCAGATGTATCATTTGCAAATATCTTCTTCTATTCAACAAGTTGCCTTTTAGTTTTGTTGATTGTTTTCTTCACTATGCAGAAGTTTTTATTTGGTTGTAGTCCCAATAGTTCACTTTTGCTTTTATTTCCCTTGCCTCAGGACCTATTTAGAAATATATTGCTACAGCTAATGTCAGAGAAATTATTGCCTGTGCTCTCTTCTAGGATTTTTATGGTTTCAGGTCTCACGTTTAGGTCTTTAATCCGTTTTGAGTTTATTTTTATGGTGTAGGAAAGCAGTCCAGTTTCACTCTTTTGCACATGTCCAGTTAAATCCATCTGGTACAGTGTGTCATTCAAATCCACTCTTTCTTTCATCATTTTCTGTTTGGATAATCTGTCCACTGACGTAAGTAGGGTGTTAATGTACCCACTATTATTGTATTACTATTGATTATTTCCACTATGTTTGTTATGAACTGTTTTATGTATTTGGGTGCTTCTCTGTTGGGTGCATAAATATTTACAATTGCTACATCTTCTTGTGGGATTGTCCTCTTTATTGTTATATGGTGTCCTTCTTTGTCTCTTGTTATAGTCTTTGTTTTAAAATCTATTTTGTCTGATATGAGTATTACTACTCCAGGTTTCTTTTGACAACCACTTGCTTGAAAATATTTCCCCATCCCCTCACTTTCAAGTTGCAGGTGTCTTTAGGTCTGAAAGGAGTCTCTTGTAGGCAATATATAGGTGGGTCTTTTTTTTTTTTTTAACCACTCTGTCCTCCTATGTCTTTTGATTGGAGGATTTAGTCCATTTACATTAAAAGTAATTATTGATGGATATGTATTTGTTGACATTTTGTTGCTCGTTTTGTGGTGGGTTTTATAGTTTTTCTTTTCTGACTCTCTTTCATGGTTTGTTCGCTTTCTTTAGTGATATACTTGGATTCCTTATTCTTTATTCTTTGCATATCTATTACTGGTTTTTAATTTGTAGTTACTCTTAGGTCTGTTATATAACATCTTCTGCATATAGCAGTCTATATGAAGTGATGGTCACTTAAGTTTGAACCAGTTCCTTACTCCTCTCCCCTCCACATTTTAAGTATATGGTGTAATATTTAAATCCTTTTGTTTTATGAATCCCTTGACTGATTTTTACAGATATGTTTATTTTTACTGCTTTTGTGTTTCCTACTTTTTGTACACCTACTTATGCTCTTTCCTTTCTCCTCAAAGAGTCCCCTTTAATATTTCTTGTAGGACCAGTTTAATGGCCATGAACTCCTTTAATTTTTGTTTGTCTCAGAAACTCTTTATCTCTACTTCTATTCTGAATGATAGCCTTGCTGGAAAGACTATTCTTGGCTGCAGATTTTTCTCTTTTAGCACTTTGAATATATCATGGCACTCCTGTCTGGCCTGCAAAGTTTCTATTGAAAAATCCACTGATAGCCTTATAGAGTTTCCCTTGTATATAACTGTCTTCTTCTCTCTTAGTGCTTTAAAAATTTTTTTCTTTATTTTGACTTTTTGCCATTTTAATTACTATCTTGGTGTGGACACATATCATGGTGTGGACCTCCTTGGGTTGATTTTGTTGGGGAATCTCTGTACCTCTTGGATCTGGATATCTGTTCCCTTCCCCAGATTAGGGAAGTTCTCAGCCATTATTTCTTCAAATAAATTTTCTGCCCCCTTTTCTCTCTGTTCTTCTTCTGGGAGCCCTATAATGCAAATGTTATTGTGCTTGATGGAGTCATGGAGTTCCCTAAGTCTATTTTCATTTTGCATAATTTTTTCCTCTCATTTGCTCAGCTTTATTACTTTCCATTACTCTGTATTCCTGGTTGCTAATTCATTCCTGTGCTTTCTCTAGCCTGCCCTTTACTCCATCAAGGGTATTTTTAATCTCAATTATAACATTCTCCATTCCTGATTTGTTCTTTTTTATCTCTGAGTTAAGGATCTTACTGATGTCCTCCACTCCTTTCTCAAGTCTAGTGAGTACCTTTATAATCATTACTTTAAATTCTCTATCAGTCATATTACTTAACATCCATTTTGCTTAGGTCTCTTGCTGTGGTTTTATACTGTTCTTTTATTTGTGCCATATTCCTCTGTCTCCTCCTTTTGCCTCTCTATGTCTATTTCTGTGTTTTAGGAAAGTCAGCTACATCTCTTGCTCTTGAAAGCAGTCGGTGTGGCACACACTTTTAACAAGGTGTCTCTGATCCTCTTCCACAGGGGACGCACAGCCATTGTGGAGGCTGGGGCAGCCAGGGACTCTGCCAGGCACATGCATATGGGCAGAGGATGCAGTTTTAATAAGGTGCTCGTGTCCTCTGCAGGAGGTTGGGAGATGCAGTGTTGGCAAGGTTTGCACCAGTTTTCTGGGAGAGGGGACCCACAGCCCCAGAACTGAGGAAGGCCCAGCTGGAGAGGACAGGGCATGATGTAAGCAAGTTAGATAGTGAATGCTGGTGCAGGGCTGGTTCCTCCAGGTGACCGTGTGATTATGCTGGAGGTCGGGGAAGGGAAATGGCACCTGCCAGCTCCTTTGTTCCTGGAGAAGTCCCTCAGTGAACTCTGAGATTAGTAACTAACTCTCCCTCCCATATGCTCCAGGTGTTTTTGAAACTGCTGCTTCTAAGCTGTATCTCTGAGGGCTGTTTCTTGTGCTGTCTCTTTAAGGGCAGGGACTCAGCTTCCTGTCACCCTCTGGGCTATCCCAGAGCCAAGCCTGTTGATCTTTAAAGTTCCAGGCTTTAAGTTCTACTGGTTGTAAGAACTCACGAAATTTGGCCCCTTTAATTTTCAAAGCCGAATGCTGTGGAGATTTATCTTCCCTGTGCAGCCTCCCAGTGTGAGAGTTTATTTCTCACCCTTCTCCACACCTGCGACTCCCTCTCTCCAGTGGCCAGACCCACAAGGTTTAGCTTCCCACAACACCTCTGCCCTTCCTCCCTCTCCAGTGTAGCCTCTTCTCTACATTTAGTTGTAGAGTTTGTTTTGCCAGTCCTCAGGTCATTTTTCTGGGTTATTTGCACTGATATGAGTGTTATGTAGTTGTATCTGTGGGATGAGATGAGATTAGGGTCCTCCTACTCTATCATCTTCCCTGGAAGTTCATTTTGTTTGGTTCTTGTATTCACTCCTTAGCCCCAGAGAATATTGCTTTTCTTCCAACCACTAAATTATTGACTCAGTGAGTCTCTCAGAGTTTGCTAACCAAATGCAATCTTGTATCTAAAAGTATATATATCTTCAAACAGATATGATATGGTTTGTTTGTTCCCATACTAAATGGACAGTTAAGGTTTCAGTATAAGCTGGAACATCTAATAGAAACATAAAGATAGACGTTACTATCAGATGGAGATGTTACTCCAGACACCTGGAGTAATGTAAGTATATTGGTTCACTCAAACATTCATCTATATTTGAACTGCATAACCATCATGGGCTAGGCACCATGTTAGACATTGGGCATTTAACAGTGAGCAAAACAGACATGGTTATTTTCTCCTTGACCCAGAGGAGATACTTGAGCTGGAAAGTGATCAGCACAGTGATAGCATTAAAAGCTCTGAGAAGAGGAGATCCTGGGAGGCTCAGTCAATTAAGCGTATGTCTCTTGATTTGGGCTCAGGTCATGATCTCACAGTTCATGAATTTGAACCCTGAGTCAGGCTCTGTGCTGTCAGCATGGAGCCTGCTTGAGATTCTCTCTCTCTCTCTCTCTCTCTCTCTCTCTCTCTCTCCTCTATCTGCCCCTCCCCACTAGCTGGCATCTGTGAATTGCTTGTTGTATATGTGAGAATCATCAAAAATGTTGTGGGCTTTAAGACGGACTTTTATTTTTAAAGCAACATGCACAGCTAATTAAATTTGAGAAAATATTTCTTTTAATTTGATGACAAGATCTCACAAATTCCCTTTACTTTTTTTTAGTGTTTATTTATTTTTGAAAGAGAGTGTGGGGGGAGGGATGGGGGAGGAGGTGGACAGAGAATCAGAAATGGGCTCTGTGCTGACAGCAAAAACCCGATGCGGGGCTCAAACTCATCAACTGTGAGATTGTGACCTGAGCTGAAGTCGGACACTTAACCAACCGAGCCACCCAGGTGCCCCTCCCTTTACTTTTTTAAAATTTATTTTTACTTTTTGAAATTTTTTACCCATTTCTCCTATCTCCACCTGTCTCTAATCATCACCAATCTGTTCTCCACATCTATGAGCTTGGGTCTGTTTGTTTGAGATTTACATGTAAGAGAGATGATATGCTATTTGTCCTTCTCTGATTTATTTCACTTCACATAATGCCTTCACAATCCATCCATGTTGTTGCAAGTAGCAAGATTTCATTCTTTTTTATGGCTGAATAATATTCCATTGTATGTATATACAACATTTCTTTGTTTATTCAGCCATTGATGGACACTTGGGGTTGTTTTCATATCTTGGCTATTGTAAATAAAGTTGCAATGAACATGGGGGTGCATATATCTCTTTTTGAGTTAGTATTTTCATTTTCTTTGGATAAATACCCAAAAGTGGAATTGCTGGATCATATGGTAGTTTTATTTGTAATTTTTTATAAAAACTCCAAACTGTTTTCTGTCGTGGCTGCACCAATTTACATTCCCACCAACAATGTACAAGGGTTCCCTTTTCTCCACATGCCTGTTAACACTTGTTATTTGTCTTTTTTTTTTTTTTTAAGGTAGGCTTCATGCCCAACACAGGTCTTGAACTCACAGCTATGAGAGCAAGAGTCAGATGCTTAACTGACTGAGTCATCCAGGTGTGCCTTGTCTTTTTTATAATTGCTACTCTAACAGGTATGAGATGATTTCTCATTGTCATGTTGACTTGCATTTCCCTGATAATTAATGTTGTTGAGCATCTTTTTATGTATCTGTTGGCCATCTGGATGTCTTTAGAAAAATGTCTATTCAGATCTTCTGCCCATTTTCAAATTGGATTGCTTGTTTGTTTCTGCTATTGAGTTATATCAGTTATTTATATATTTTGGACATCAACTCCTTATCAAATACATCATTTGAAAATATTTTCTCCCATTTGGTAGGTTGCCTTTTCATTTTGTTGGTGGCTTTCTTTGCTGTGCAAAAGCTTTTTAGTTCGATGTGGTCCCATCTGTTTATTTTTGCTTTCGTTGCTTGTACTTTTCATGTCAGACTCAAACAATTATTGCCAAGATCTATGTTCAGGAGCTTACCACCTGTGTTTTTTCCCCAGAAGTTTTTGGTTTCTGGTCTTACATTCAAGTCTTAATCCATTTTGAGGTATGGTGTAAATCCATTTTTGTGTATGGTGTAAATGCTTCAATAGAGACTGGGAGTATTCTGTACAAGGGACCTGTGTATAATTTTTTATATTTATTCCTAGATGCTTTATATTATTTTATTATACTAGAACTGCAAATAGAAATGCAGTTGTCTTTTTATATTAATAGTACAGCTAGAAATCTTGCTAAATTCATTAATTCTGAAAACTTTTCTGTAGATTCTTTAGAATTTTCCATGTAGATAATTATATCATCCATAAATAATGACTATTTTGTTTCTTTCTTTCTTCACTCATGTACTTTTTTTTTCTTGTTTCACTGTATTACCTATAATCTTTAGTCCACTGTTGAATAGAGGTGGTGACGGGAACATTCCGGTCATGGACCTATGTTGTTTCCTTCTTTTTGGTGCTTGCTTCAGAATCAGAACCTCAAACAGATACATTGATGAGGAAAAATAGATGCCATACATTAGCATCCATAGTATGACACAGGGCTCTTTCTCTAACCTTCTGAGGAATTACTGCCAAATTGGAAGGATATTCAGGTGCTGAATAATGCAAAGTAACTTGTAAATGTCTGGGTGCTTCTCTTTATCACAATAAGATTCCACCTATCAATTTAATCAGCATGCGTAGTAATGTGCCTATAGGAGAATTTATTCTTTATTTCAAATTGAAACTCTGAGAGCATATCTTCCTTTGCTGCACACATGATACAAGAATTGGGGATTCTCCCCCTTGTAAATCATTAATGGAAGCTGTGCTAGCCTATTGCAGGGTCTTTAAGAAGCTAAGACTTGGAAAGGATGAGGATGAAGTATGGAGCATTCTAAAGAACCGGAATTTCCTGTTACTATAAAGCCCCAGAAGAGACTTTTTAAAGTCACATCCTCAGTAATTCTTTTCTGAGTCTCCCAAAGATTTATCCACTTCTGTTTCCACCGCATAGCCTATAGCAGCACCCGTATTCTCTTCTGTCTGGGTTACTGATGGATAGGACACAATCTCCTTTGCTTTCATGGTTTTGAAGAAGCTCATGTCCTTTCATGGTTTTCAATGAGAAAGAGCCTTAATAAAGAGGATTCTGCCATCAAATTCACACATACACACACACACACACACACACAGTAACAGAATTTAAAGTGTCTACATAGTGAATCATCAACAAAATTAAAAAATAAATTACAGATTTAAAAAGTACATTCACATTCTATTTTATAAAATTACTATCCCTAATATAAACACAGCTCTTACAAATTAATAAAAAGAGGTAATATCCCAATTTTTTAAATGGGCAAAAGACATGAACAGGCAGAGAGAAAACAATAAAAATAAGATGTTCAACTTCATCTTTTAGGTTTAGTTATATCCTAAAACTAAAATTAGATACAACTTTTTCACCACATAAGTTGGCAAAGGGGGAAAAGATTTCTAATATGTTGTGATACTGAAGAGTAGAAATCCAAGTTCTCCTGTGCACCATTGGTGGAAGTAAACATCCATCTTCCTTGAGGATCATCTGCCAATGTCAACAAGTCTTTGTGTGAGCTTTTTGGCTCAGTACTTCTACTTCTAGAGGTTTAGTCTAGGAAGATATTCTAATAGGGAAGTAATATAATAACCACAGAAATGTTCATTAAAACTTCTTGATAACAGTAAAGGATGGTATCAACAATATGGATTGATTACAGTTTGCTAGAGTCATACAACAGAATAATAAGAAGTCATTTAAAAGGAAAACTTGGGGGCACCTGGGTGGCTCAGTGGTTAAGCGTCTGACTTCCACTCAGGTCATGATCTACATCTTGTGGGTTTGAGCCCCCTGTCAGGCTCTATGCTGACAGCTCAGAGCCTGGAGCCTGCTTCAGATTCATTATCTCCCTTTCTCTCTACCCCTTCCCCACTTACACTCTGTCTCTCTCTCTCAAAAGTAAACATTAAAAAAATTTTTTTTAAATAAAAGGAAAACTTCTCTGTGATAGATCACAGAGTGAAAAGAAGCTGAATGTTTAAGAGCATATATAATATTACCTCACTTATATAAAAGTGTATGAATATGTACATTTATATATATACACATCCACACACATATAACTATGAGAAAGGCTATTTATTAAAATTTTGTTAATGAGCAGGCATCAAGCCTTTGAGTCATTTACTTTATTGTTTATAATGTTATGTATAATTTTATATAGCATTAATTCTGTGTGATTCCCTTTTCCCTGGAACCTTGGTTCCTCGAGTTCTAATTGCTTTAATAGCTCAGAACTCCAAGTTTTTTTTCCCCCCAGACTTTGAGAACTCTGACATCTCTAGACCACCATCTTTGACTTGGCCTCTATGCACTGTGATGTACCGGTAAGTGGTCCAAGGGAAAAAGGTGGTAGAGAAATTTGGCTCACTTCTGTGCATTCCCCTTCTCTCCAAGATCTTGGCCCTTAAGTTCTGGCCACCCTGGATGTTTCTGATGCCTTCAAACAACCACTCTTAATTTTTAAAATTCAGTTTTAGAATTTCTTTCAACAGTAAGTTTGTTCTGATATAGGTGCTGAATCATAGCCATAATTTTTTTTTCCACTTGGTGGGGGGTGGGGCAGAGAATCTTAAGCAGGCTCCGTGCTCAGCACCGAGCCTGGCGTGGTCGATCTTACAACCCTGAGATCATGACCTGAGCTCAAATCAAGAGTTGGATGCTTAACTAACTGAGCCACCCAGGCGCCCCAGTACATATTAATTTTTACTGAAATAGAAACTGTTTTTTGCGGAGGGCCTGGGTGGCTCAGGTGGGTAAGCAAATGACTCTTGAATTCGGCTCAGGGCTTGATCTCAGAATTTGTGAGCTAGAGTCCTGCATCAAGCTCCTGGATGGAAGCTGCTGGGGATTCTCTCCCTCCCTCTCTCTCTCTGCCCCTCACCCCCTCTCAAAATAAATAAATAAACTTAAAAAAAAAAGAAACTGGGGCACCTGGGTGGCTTAGTCAGTTAAGGGTCTGACTTGAGCTCATGTCATGATCTCCCAGTTGGTGAGTTCATGCCCTGCATTGGGCTCTCTGCTGTCAGCACAGAGCCCACTTTGGATCCTCTGTCTCCCCCCACCCCTTTCTGCCCCTCTCCTGCCTGCACTCTCTCTCTCTCTCAAAAATAAACATTAAAAAAGAAACTTTTTTTTGCAAATAAAGGAATCATTTTTCAATGTTAATAATTATTAATGTTATCTATTTGGGAGGTATTTAAAATTTTTCCTTAAATAAAGGTACACTATATTTTATAGCATATAAATTATACATATTATATACAAACTACTTAAAATGTATTAAAAATTATCATGTGCTTTTTTAAACGTTCAGGATCACAAATGATTTTATAAACCATCTTCAAATTAGATACTATTTTCCTAGGCTGAAACCCATACAAAACTGAATTTAATTCAAAATTATGCTTATTTTACTTTCAGATTATACTGGTGCATATTCGGATTAAACAGTATTGCCTACAAGTTCTGTTAGTATGCTGTGAATTAGGTACTAGAATAAATGAGCATCGGCAAAATAAGCTTGAAAGAGAAATTTGAGCTGGAAATTTGGATTTAGCCTCATCAACCTGGATGGTCAGCATCCAAAGCAATAATAGCAAATTCACTAGATATTAGCAGACTTGGAAATTTTGCTGCATTGGGACTGCTCCGTAATCATTCATAAACAGAAATTTCTAGGGCACTTCAAGGAAGCTTTCTATGCATCCTTGGTCACCTCTTTTTCCCATTTCCATGCTTTTTGTCCTCCATTTACATCTACACTTACCAGACATCTTCCTGTTTCACAAGGAAAACAAACCATCAAGTATAACTTCTGCCAAATCCTGTCTCCACATCAACAAACTGAACACTATCAAAACCCCATTTTCCGTCTTCCCCTCTGTATCTGGAGTCTAGCCAATCAGACCCTTACCGGACCAGTGACTCTACTGTAGCTAAATGGCTAAATGTTTCTTTCCCGTCTCCTTACAATGCCTATTTCACCTGTTAGGCTGGCTGCCTCCTACCTATTTAACTTCTATGTTTGGGTCTCTTTTCTTTCATAGTATAAATATACTTCCCATAAATACTCTTTAAAGTTCCCACTGGTCTACTATTTTTCAAATTTCAGGTCTACCTGTTAATGGGTTGTGAAATCAATTAGTCTGTTCCACCAGAGTGTGTTCTTTTTAGAAATGAAGCAGTATCGAATCTTCAATATTGGAACGTGGTCCTTGTATTCTAAGTCATGCTGTCCACATTGCAGCAAATACTGGGGTCAGCTGAGTTGAGTGGCAGCTGATGGAGGGGATATAATGACTATGTGCATTGGCTGGGAGCCAGCAGGCCATTCACTCTTCTGTTCACTGGTGCCTCATTTGATTCTCTGGATTTGATCATAATTATATCAAGAGAGTTAATGTTTTATAGTTTAATTTGTGTCAGTGTAATTATCGGTTAATTATGAAGTTAGAAGACTTTATCCACTGTTGCCAAGGGCAGCAAGAGTTCCTATTAACTTTTTGGTTGTGAGTTCATAATTTACAGTGTGAAATTTTGGATTAGGCAAAATCATTAGGCATTTTTTGACTTTGCAAATAATTGTACACGTTAATGAAGCTTGCATAAATTTTTCTTAAGATAGTTTGTTTTATTATTAGAAGAAATAAGGATGATGACATTAAAAAAAACAGAAGCATATTTTGTGTTGGACTTATAAATAGTAACAACAATGGGAAAAATGTTTCTTTTAATCAATACATTTTTTTAAATTTGAACTTAATCTGAAAAAAGAGGTTAGCCTTTTTAAAAAAGGATTAAGTATTGCGGCACCTAGGTGGGTCAGTTGGTTAAGAGTCTGACCTCGGCTCAGGTCATGATCTCACAGTTTGTGAGTTCAAGCTTCATATCGGGCTCTGCGCTGATAGCCTAGAGCCTTCTTTGGATTCTGTGTCTCCCTCTTTCTCTGCCCCTTCCCTGCTTGTGCTCTCTCTCTCAAAAATAAATAAATAAGCCTTAAAATAAAAAAAGGATTAAGTATAACTTGTCAAATACTCAAAACCACTAAAAATGTATTATTTACAGTGTAATTCTTTTTTTAAGAGATCATTAAATAATTTATTTAACCTTTACCTTATAGTTGAAGTATTAAAAATATCAATAACCAGATATTAGCTAATAAAAGAATGTATTAATGTATTAAGTAGTATTTTTAGAATTTATTTTTATTGAAGTATAATTGCCATACAATACTATATTAGATTCAGGTGTGCAACATAATGATTTTTCATTTGTATACATTGCAAAATGATCACCACTATAAGTCTAGTTATTATGTCACTATACAAAGTTCCAAAATCTATTTTTCTAGTGATGAGAACATTTAAGATATACTTTCTTAGCATCTTTCAAATTTGTAATACAATATTATTGACTATAGTCACGAAATTGTACATTACGTCCCATGACATTTATTTTATAACTGAAAGTTTGTACTTCTTTTTTTTTAATGTTTATTTATTTTTGAGAGAAAGAGACAGAGCACTAGTGGGGAAGGGGCAGAGAGAGAGGAAGACACAGAATCCAAAGCAGGCTCCAGGGTCTGAGCTGTCAGCACAGAGCCCAATGCAGAGCTCGAACTCACAGAGTGTGAGATCATGACCTGAGCCGAAGTTGGATGCTTAGCTGACTGAGCCACCCAGGAGCCCCTGGAAGTTTGTACTTCTTGATCCCCTTCACGCATTTTGTTCACCCTTTCCCTCTGCCAATCGTTAATCTGTTCTCTGTATCTATGATGATTGTTTTGTTTTCTTTGCTCATTTGTTTTTTTAGATTCCACATATAAGTGAAATTATATGGTATTTGTCTTTTTCTGTCTGACTTATTTCACTTAACAAAATATCCTTGAGGCCCATCCACGTTGTCACAAATGGCAAGATTTCATTCTCTTATAGGGCTGAGTAGTATTCCATTATGTAAATACCACATCTTCTTTTTCCATTCGTCTGCCAATGGACGCTTAGGTTGCTTCCATATCTTGGCTATTGTAAATAATGCTGCAGTGAACATGGGGTGCATATGTCTTTTCCAACTAGTGTTTTCATTTTCTTCAGTGAAATACACAGAAGTGGAATTGTTGGATCATATGGTATTTATATTTTTAAGTTTTTGAAGAAATTCCATGTATTTTCCACAGTGGCCGTACCAATTTACATTTCCACCAATAGTACATTAGGGGTTCCTTTTCTCCAGATCTTCCCCAACACTTGTTATCTCTTGTCCTTTTGGTAACAGCCATTCCAACAGGGTTGAGGTGATATTTCACTGTGGTTTCAGTTTGTATTTCCTTGATGATTAATAGTATTAAGCATCTTTTTTTTAAAGTTTACTTATTTATATTTGAGAAAGAGAGTGTGCATGGAGCATAAATCAGAGAGGGGCAGAGAGAGAGAGGGAGAGAAAGAATCCCAAGTAGGCTCTGCAGCGTCAGCAGAGAGCCCTATGTGAGGCTCAAACCCAAAGAGCCAAAGTCTTCAGTTAATCAACTGAGCCACCCAGGTGCCCATTAAGCATCTTTTTATGTGTTATTGGCCATCTGTATGTGTTTAGAAAAATGTCTATTCAGATCTTCTGCCCATTTTTAAAAAGTTTATTTATTTATTTCTGAGAGTGAGCATGCGCACATGTGCCCGAGGGCGGGCAGAGAGAGAGAGAGGGAGAGAGAGAATCCCAAGCTGTTAGTGCACTAACAGTGCAGAGCCTGATGTGGGGCTCAAACTCATGAATTGCAAGATCATGACCTTAGCTGAAGTCAGACACATAACCAACTGCAACTGAGCCACCCAGGCGCCCCATCTTCAGCCCATTTTGAAATTGGATTGTTTAGTTTTTATTTGTTTATTATTGAGTTATATGAGTTTTTATATCTTTTGGATATTAACCCCTTATTAGATGTATGATTTGCAAATATCTGTATCTTCTCCCATTCAGTTGGTGGCCTTTTTATTTTATTGATGGTTTCTTTCACTGTGCAGAAGCCTTTTAGTCTGAGGTAGTCTCATTTGTTTATTTTTGCTTTTGTTGCCATTGCCTTGGGAGTCAGGTCCAAAAAATATTGCCAAGACCAATGCCAAGGTGCTTACTGCCTATGTTTTCTTCTAGGTTTTACAGGTTTTACAGGTTCTGGTCTTACATTCAAGTCTTTAATCTATTTTGAGTTTATTTTTGTGTATGGTGTAAGATAGTGGTCCAGGCTCTTTTTTTTTTTTTTTTTTTTTTGTGCTTGTCCAATTTTCCCAGCACTATTTTTGAAGAAACTGTCCTTTCCCCATTGTACATTCTTGCCTCCTTTGTTATAAATTAATTGACTATACATGCAAGGACTTATTTCTGGGTTCTCTATTCTGTTCCATTGATCTATGTGTCTGTTTTTGTGCCAATACCATTGTTTTAATTACAATAGCTTTGCAACATTGTTTGAAATAAGGGAATGCGATGCCTCCAGTTTTGTTCTTCTTTCTCAAGAAGAAATGGTATTATTGCAAATGAAAATCTAAAATCTCACAAAAAGGAAACACAAACTTGGAAATATAGTAAGTCAAACTTGTTGATAAGGCCCTCAAATATTTTCACAGTAGGGAAAAAAAGACAAATTTGTCAACGCTATTTCACCATTTTACATTGGTTATGAGAAATTGTTACTATTTAGTTATATATTGAGCTGTGTATGTGTGGCAAAAGAGAAAATTACTCACAGAGTTGTTGAAAAAAAATAAATTATTCTTGGTATGCATGGTCATGGTGAATATGATTCCTGATGATAAATCATCTGAGAAATTTAAAACGATACTGCTAAGTGATAATACAGTCTCTTAACAAATTTGTAGGTCCATAGAATATAGAGAATAGAATTAATACTTATTAGTCAGGTATGAGCAGACACAGGTTGTATGATTCTACTTAATGGGAACACTAATATTTCAAGTTACTATACATTTGGTTTATGTCAAATATATATGACCATGTTTATGAAGGATTTATTGTGTTGTTTAAATTTAAGCTACCATATAACTGGTTTGAGTAACTTGATAGAATTAGAAAAATACCGTTTGAAAAATAGAAATTAAACTGGTAAATTGTAACAGAATTGCAAGTGATTCAGAAATAAACATGATCAGGAAACATAGCAGAGTATTTTAAAATGTTATTAGTAATTACCATCTACACGGCTATTTGGATGCACTGTTCACACACTGTTCATACCTTTGCCATCCTAAGACTTCTACTGAATCTCTACTGAATCTCTTGAAAACAAAACGTAGTGATAAATGTTTAACTTCATTAAGAGAACTTTTACTTTACTTTTTGATACATTTTGTTCAAATCGGAGCTGTACTTGATACTGGTGGTCATCCACCAAATCTTTCTCCCCCTGCCTTGGGAAGAGATCTGTGGTGGGGGCTCTGAAGGCCCTGATAAACTACGTTGTATCCAATGTGTCTCTGCAGCTGTCTTCACCAATGGAATATAAGAGAGGGATTTGTGTGACCTCTATCACTTCTATCTATCTGAGGCCTGGGCTCATATACTCTCTATTCGTCTTCCTATCAGCTAGAACACAACCTGCCTAGGACCCACTGTGGGAGAACAATTCCTTCCAGGATGGCGGAGCAGGAAGATGTATGGTACATGGTCCTCAAATGATCTCCTGGAACTGCGCATACACTAACCTGCACCGTGACTCAGGACATAGTTTAAACGATAAATAAAAGTCTATCTATGTTCTGTAAACAACTGTCTTGTGGGGTCACTGTTAAATTAGCTTAGCCTTTCCATTAATTAATATATGTATATGTTATATCATGCTGGGATCGATTGGTTTTTATGAGGAAAACATTAAGTTATATGAACTCAGGAATGGGATTCACATTTTTCTGTTTGAAAGCTATCTCATTTGGCTAACGTTTTTGGAGATGGTATTTTAGCAACAAAGTTGGCACATATAACTTAACGTTTTTTAATAACTGGATTTGGATCTACAGGAAAAAAAGTAACACTATATTTCAAGATGCTGAATATATCCAACAGTTACAAAATACATTTTAAGTAATCACCATGGTTACTATATGTTCTCCACATTTTGCAGCACAGGAAGAGAGCATCATTAGCAAAGACACCTGAATGGAATAAAATTAAAGATATTAATGATATTACAAGTCTCTGTTTCAAACTTCAAACATTTCCAATAAAGAACTTTGAAATACCAAGAAAAAGCATTTAAAGAAAAGATCCATTTGTTTTTCAAAATCCTGAATCCATATTTGTGTTAAAGTTGATGTCCAAAGAAGAAAACTACTTACTAATGCTTTGTGATTCAAATACACTGAAGAATGATTATAAATTTATCACCATTTTAGATGAAGATTAAAGAAGAATCCGTTAATAATTTCGGTTGCTAAGTAGAGTATATAAATAGCATGCATGGCAACTTATTTGTGTAAATTAGAATTTTTAACCACAATAACTGAGAATAGTGGGAAGGAATAGTCATCAAAGCCTAAAGCACCTGGGTTGTGCATGTAGCATTATTCTCATGTCTCCAGCCTGGAATGAATTTAAGAACAGGCAAGCATGCCCGCAACAAGGGATCAAATCCTATTTAATAGTAACTCTATTTAACAGTTAAGTATTCTTTCATAAATAAAAATTTTGTTTCAGGGGCACCTGGCTGGCTCAGTCAGTATAGCAGGAGACTATTGATCTCAAGGTTGTGAGTTCCAGCCCCACACTGGTGTGGAGATGACTTATACAATTTTGTTGTTTCAGTTTTTTAATCTACCTATTCTTGTATCTCTGTGTACAGTGGGTGGTGATGCAAAGAGTATTTTCTAGGGACCTGATGTTTTAAAAAAGTGTTTTGACTAGTCTACTCTTACTTACTTTCCTTCATAGCCAACATTTTGAGAGCATTGTTTATACCTGTGTTTCTCTATGCTCTTAACCTACTGCAACCAGGCTGTGTCCTCGTTATTCTTTTCTTGGGTAGGCTTCCTAACTAAACTCTCATATCCATTTGATCCTTTCTGTATTTCTCTCTGTCCACTCTGTAGCCATTGCCTGTATACTACTTTTCTTTTTTCTACTACTTAAAAAATTAACACATTGCAATTTTCAAAAGAAAAATATTTATTTTCCTGTGTGTGGATGTGTATTTTTTAAAACTTGTATGTACATCAACATCAGATATTTAAATAACAAAATTGAGGTCATTTGGTGCATGGATGTACATAGCATTTTATGACCTTCTTATTTCACTTAGCTATGTAGTAGCAACCACTTTTCATGTCATTCAATATTCTGCTCCCACATTATTCTTAAAGGCTATATTTGTGCTGCTTTATGGATACGTACATCATGCATTATTTATCCATTTCTCTAATGTTGGACATATAGGCAGTTTTCAGTTTTTTTTAAAAAAATGATTGAACAGCACATTGAAATCCTTGTCAGGAAATATTTACCCACTTCTATATTCACTTGCTTCTGATTAATTCCTAAAAATAGGATTGCTGGACTGTAGCCATTTCTGTGCTGTATACCCATCCAAAATCCCTCTAGGATTACCCTTCCACTGGCATCCACAACACGAGAGGATCCAGTTGGCTAGCTCCTTACTAATCCTGGGCAATAGCATTTATAATCGCCTAGCCAATTTGATGGAATTTTAAAAATCACATTTTATTTAAATGTTTGTGCTCTTTTGATCAGTCGGCACTTGGACACTTTTCATAGGTTATACCTCGTTTGCATTTCTTTTGGACTGACTTCACAATCACTGCCTATTTTTTTTAGAGTATAAAAGTGCATCTGTTTTTTAATACTCTGTAAAAGCTTTTTTACAAAGCTCTTAAAACTTTATATTCTGAAATTACTATTCTTTTTCTAGTTTGTAGTATAAGTAAATTGGTTTTTAATCATAAAGATAGTACATACTTTTTTTTAAAAAGTAAGGGGACCGCAACTTCCTTCCTGGCATCCTGCTTTTCCCATTCCACCCACTGCCTCCTGCAACCTTTGCCAAACCCCAGGCATCAACCATTCTCAATACCTGAAGCCTTTCAAATCTTCATTTCTACCAGGCAACACTGTCCTGAGTTCCTGCCCATGAATGAAACACCCTGTGGGTATCTCATTACCGTTTTCAACCTGAATATGTTCAAAGCGGAGCCAAATCCTCTTCTTCTCTTCTTTAACTTGGAAGATGGGGCCACCACCCTCCCATTTTCCCAGAGGAGAAACCTGGAAGTCATCCCAGATGCTAACCACCTCAATCTGTCAGAAAAGGTACTGCTTCAACTCCTTAAATATCTCTTTCTATATTTTCCTCTATTCTTTCCACCTAGTATGGGCTTATTTCTAGATTACTGTTCTCCCGGCTGCCAGTTACTCCTTTGCAATCCCCCCCTCCCCCCCCCACCACTACAGTTACATTCCTGAAGACAAACGAATATGCTTAAAATCCCTTAGTTCCTGGGATTTTCACAACAGGGAAACAAAGAGATGGCAGATGAGATTCCTGCTTTCCTCTCCCCCTCTTTCCTTCAGCAAACTTTTCCGGGGCCTCAGAGTGAAGGACATGAAGTTGCCCGAAGCACAGCATGCTCTCTCAGGATCTGAGGCCCTGGCCAACGCTGCTTTCCTTCCACATCCGGCCACCTAGTCTGTTTCCCAAGTTCAGCCTAAGGGTTCTTCGGTGGGGAAGCTCTTCCTGTCCACCCTCTCCCAGCCCACCGAAGTTGGACAGCTGTTTAGTTCCCCGTGCGCCCCCTCACTTTTTTTTTTTTTTTTTTTTTTGGAGGATAACAATTTAATGCAAGAGAGGAAGGGAAAGCGGAGGCGGGGGGGGGGGCGATAGAGACATTTTTAAAAATGGGTTTAGGATACAAAAATGTGTTTGAGGCTAACTCTTGGGAGGCTGGGGAAGTGAGACTCTCCGGGCCTGGTTTCCTGGTGTGTATACCGGGGATATTAACCCCCCCCCTCCAATCCCCGACCCCCTCCACGGGTAATGTTGGTACAAGGTTGGGCAGAGTCACAGTCTATTCACAGGTAGCGCCCGAGCCTGTCACGTAGAGGGGCCCAGAGGAGCTGTTCACTAAACAGAGAGCGCCGGACAACGGGATGCCAGGGCGCGCCGCCACACCGCGCTGGGGGCTCCGCAAGCCGGGCGGGGCCGCCCCCACCCCGCCCGGCGAGGCCCAGTGCGGGGTGGGGGTCGGGGTCGGGGTGACCGCGGCGACGCCCCTCCCCGCAGGCTGCCCGCCGCGGATCAGACGCTCCCTCTGGCCGCGCCCGGCCGACGCCCGGCCGGCGAGCCAGCTCCGGACATCCGCCTCCACCTTTCCGCGAAGCCTCGGGGCCTGCCTGGGCGGCGGGTCGGGGGCCGCGGCCTCGGGCCTCCAGCCTCCAGCCTCCAGCCGGCTGCCGCGCGCGCGGGCGCACCTGACCCTGGCGGGCGGGGCGGCGGCGGCGGCGGCGGCGGCGGGCGGGGCGGGGCGGCGGGGCTGACGTGGCCCCGCGGCATGGAGCGGGCGTGATTCATCAGCCGCCGCGCCGGGCCGGAGGGGGGCGAGCGCAGCGGCCGCCTAGGCGCCCCGGGCCAGGCAGTGGCGGCGGCGGCGTCCCCGGCCGGGCCTCGCGCGCGCTCCTGTCGCTGTCGGCGGCCGGGCCCCTACGAAGGTCAAGATGGAAGAGATCCTGAGGAAGCTGCAGAAGGAAGCGTCGGGGAGCAAGTACAAAGCCATCAAAGAGAGCTGCACCTGGGCCCTGGGTAAGCGCGCGGCGCGGGGCACCTGCCGGCCGGTCGCCGCCCGCGCCCCTGCTCGCCGCCGCCGCCCGAGGGCCGCGCGGGCCGGGGCTGAGCCGGCCCAACGCGTGGGGGGGGGGGGGGCTTCGGCGGAGCTTCGCTTATGGACGCATTTCGCGCGATTTGCGAGAGTTGCCTCAGTGATTCGATGTGGGATATGAGAATTTTGGTTCGGGCGTTAGCATCCATGCGCCTCCTCTCTGGTCTCTGTCTTCTGGCGAACCTTAACGGGGAACGGCCGGCTTGCCCGCCAGGAGGCCCCCTTTTCCAGCTCCCCAGCGAGGTGGATGATGATCACCCATCTCCGAGTTAGATAGGACCACCAGCCCGTGCGAAATCGGGGGCCCGATTCCAAGCGCCTGTGGGGAAAAGGGAAGTTGAACCATCAACCCCCATCTCGAAACACTGGCGAATGTGACCAGGAAGGAATGGCTTATTTAATTTGATTTTCCAGATAGAGGCTTGTTGAGTATTGGCTTCCGTGGTTATTGTACATGAAGAATTACGCACGGGTGGGATTGTGTTACCTCGGCAATTCTATTGCGGTCTGCCCTTCAGACAGGTGGGATTTTAAATTTGTGAGCCGTGCAAGCCCTGAAATAAGTTCCAGGTAGCACATTTGTGTTTCCCATCAGACTCAGGTGGCAGAACTCCACCTCAAAAAAGACCGAAAGACATTCCAATCAGGCAAGAATTTGGGCAATCAAAATTTTTTTCTGGATGGGAATGCAGAGGGATCAGGGGCATGCTTTGGGTGATAGTGATGGGAACATGGAAAGGCCGAGGAGAAACCAAGGCAGTCCCGTGGGCCCCTGGCCTTGCCCAAGCCTGCATGTGATTCCTCAGTTGCCATCCAATTACAGAATAAAATTGAATCTCTTTCTCTCTTAACCAATTACAGAATAAAATTGAATCTCTTTCTCTCTTAACCAGAAAGCAATTAATGCTTGTTATGACACCGATGTGGTACAACCTGAAAAGAGGTGCCATTAGCAGGTTTTCCTCTAAATTTAGAATCCGATGGTGTTTTAGGCGACTGTTAATATTTAAAAGATCCAAATTCACATATGTTGGGTGTGTGTGTACCAGTAATCACAGCAGTATCGTTTTTCTTTAACATCTGCATCTCATCACATTTTCTACTGGGAAGTTTATCATGTAGGCAGAACTTGACCATTGTTTGCTGTTACCGAAATATGGACCAGATATAAATGAGCAGCTAGGCTCTTAAAGCCACAGGACTGTTTTCGCACTGCCATTGTCATTCAGCAGAGTGATTCAGAGCTAGGTTCCCAAATGCCTCTAATGAAGGGTCACAGATGGCCGAGTAACCTAATAAAGCGGGGCCCGACTGCGCTGTAAACATGCCATTCCTTGTGTTCATTATTATTTTGCTGTAAGTTAAGCAGATTTAGATAACAGGGAAGAGAAGAGAAGAGTAATGTAGTATTTTTAATGTTTAAATGTTGATATCCAACATCTTAGGAACTTGAACTGCAGTGTTGCCGAGTTTAAATCCTCGAAGCTACCTGAGAAGCCCAGAATCAAGGCAGGTAGCTGATCTGAGTCAAGCGTGGAGCCCAACCTGACTGTAAGAGTTGATGTGATTCCTTTCCCAGTGACTGTTCTATAGTCAGGGGACGACAGTGCATGAGATAGTTAAGTAACAGTGCCTGGCATTCATCGTGCAGGTTGAAGTGAGTAAATCAGGAAAACAGATCAAAAGAAGAGGTCATGAGTGTGGGGTTAGGGCTTGAGGGGTGGGAATTGGTGCGAGCTGATGGGGCTTTTAAAGTGGATTTGGCTTGGGGCGCCTGGGTGGCTCAGTCCATTGAGCGTCCGACTTCCACTCAGGTCATGATCTCACAGTTGGTGAGTTCAAGCCCCGCATTGGGCTCTGTGCTGACAGCTCAGAGCCTGAAGCCTGCTTCGGATTCTGTGTGTGTCTCTCTCTCTGCCCCTCCCCCACTCACGCTCTGGCTCGCTCTCTCAAAAATAAATAAAAATGTTAAAAAAATTGATTAAAAAATAAAGTAGATCTGATTTGAAGAATAGGTATGCTGTGGATTCCTTCTTTTCTTCACTTATTTGTTAGCAAACAGTTATGAAGGCCTCCCTATATTGAGCAGTGGAGATATAAGGATGAGTAAAATGCTTCCTCCCTCTAAAGAGAGTATTAGACGGGCATGTTGGAGGGAAAGGCAGCATGAACAAAGGCTTTATGGTTTCCTGTTCTCTTTCCCACTCCAGTCCACCATTTTTTTTTATTACTGTAAACACTTTCTCCTCACCTCCATAATTTCTTTCTAGATTAAAGTGTAAATTCCTTAGAACACTCTTCAGAATCAACCCCAGCTGTTCTTTCTTACTGCTCCCCCTACCAAGGGTTCCATAACTTACAAACACTTCCTCGAACACACTGTGCCCTGCACACTTCTCTGCCTTCACTCATGCTGAGAATTCCCTTTCCAGACTCCTAAGGCCCATCTCACATAGGAAGCATTTCCTGAGCTCTTCAGTTGAATCAGTTTCTCCCCTGGGTTCAGAGCCTTGCCCTCATGACTGTCTTAGAGCACCTGCTACTTTGGATTATAATTGGCGGTAGCTACCCTTTAGGGGCAAGATAATTGAGAAATATTGTATTCAGGAGACCAAAAGCAAATGAACAACAAAGCAAAACAAAACCCTCATTCACATTGAGTTCAGCAAAACAATTTATTCACTGTATTAACTAAATATCCCTTGTGAGGCTAGCTGTGGGGTTGAGTTTGGTTCAGGAATTATACGCTGCTCGAGGACCTTGCTCTGCTCTTTTTGGGGGATGACTAACATGCTCTGTGTGAGTCTCTACAGCTTTGGGCTTTTGAATGACCACATTTAGACCATCTCATGAGAAAGAAGCATCAGCATACTTAGACCATCTGAGGGGAGAGGGATCATCTCCCACTAAAACCATCTTGGGAGAGAAGTCGTTTCCACACTTAGTCCACCTCAAGAGAAAGGCATTATCTCCCACTTGGACCGTCATAGGGGAGAGGGGTCACCATGACATTTAGCCTGTCACAGGAGAGAGGAGTCATCTCCCACTGAAACCATCACAGGAGACAGAGAGGCCATTGCCAT
The DNA here is from genome assembly GCA_028646485.1 of Cryptoprocta ferox. Lineage (NCBI taxonomy): Eukaryota > Metazoa > Chordata > Mammalia > Carnivora > Eupleridae > Cryptoprocta > Cryptoprocta ferox. The sequence goes on along the minus strand of CM053577.1, from coordinate 26,201,668 downwards.
ACCTGGGCCATCACAGGGGAAAGAGGTCATCTACCACTTGGCCCATCATCATATTGTCTCAAGAGACTGGAGCTCTTCTAGTCACTCTCCAGTTTTTGGTTTTACTTGTTCTCTCTTGGTCCTGATGAGTCATGTGTGTACCTGAACCAGTCCTCTAGCTAAGGAATAGAATGGGCTAACTGGCCGAGGCTATAAGGCTTAATGAAATCGCTGAGTCAGAAAAGGATGGTTTCCTCAAAACAAAGGTAGGATGCCGTTTCAGAAGACAAAGGAGTGGATGCTGGTCAACCAAAACAGCAAAGGTCAACAGTGTAGATATGTGCTTCTTTTTTTTTTTTTTTTTAATGTTTGTTTATTTTTGAGAGAGAGACAGAGCATAAGTGGGGAAGGAGCAGAGAGAGATGGAGACACAGAATCCGAAGCAGGCTCCAGGCTCTGAGCTGTCAGCACAGAGCCCGACGCCAGGGCTCGAACTCACAAACCATGAGATCATGACCTGAGCCGAAGTCGGATGCTTAACTACCCAGGTGCCCCGAGATATGTGCCTCTTGAACATAGGGACTGTTGCCAACGTTTCTTTGTGGCTTCTGGCCCTGCAGTAGGAGAAGCAGATGTTCAATACACAAATCAGTCCATTAATGACTTATTTGGGTTTTAAGTGATATTCATCTTTTTTCTATTTATAAAACTTATATATACTCATCTTAGAATATTGAAAAATATTTGGACAGCATAAAGAAAAAACTAATATCACCTGTAATCTCAACACCCAAAAGAACATTAATCACATTTTGGAGTATTTCCCTTCTGCAAAGGGTTATGCTATATATGGCAGACTGTCATTTCATTTTGTTTTTTGACTTCAGCAGTTTCTTCTACTTTGTTATTAATACTTATCTGAAAATCAGTTTTCTTTTTTTTTCTAAATATTTTATTTTTTTAAAGTAATCTCTACACCCAGTGTGGGGCTTGAACTTACAACACCAAGATCAAGAGTCACATGCTCTACTGACTGAGTGAGCCAGGTGTCCCTGAAAATCTGTTTTCTTAATGGTTATGTAACAACAGATAAGGAATATATGTATGTATCTTTCCTCTATTTTGAGCAATCTAGGTTATTATGTATTCTTCTTGTCAGTGAGGAAATGGTCTGTAGGGGACAGAAAAGAATAAGGGAAGGGGTCAGATTGTAGAGAGCAGAGAGAATAGCATTCTCTTTCAAGAACTGGCAACCCCAGAGGCATGTGAGATGGGAATGGCTGGATGAGACAAAATGTCAGAACATTAGAACCAGAAAGGACTATGTCTTCATTTTAGAAATTTTTTAGTGTTTTACATATATCCAGGGACTTGTGTAGAATGGATTTGGAAAATGGAGGAGAGGGGAAAGAAAACTAGAGGTTGGGACACCAGGTAGGGGTAGAATAATTCACCGCCATCCTTCCCTCCACCTTCTACCTACTTTTGCTTCCAGCCACAGTTTCTGGTATATTCGTAGCCACATGCTTCTTAAGAGATGTCTGTAGTGATTATGTTCACATCCCCACTTTCTACTCACCCTTCAGCTCACGGCCATCTGACTTCCTCCTCCATCATTCCACCAACTGTGGGTGAAGAATAATGTATGCAGACCTCAGTCCCGCAGGGTGCTCTCAGCCACACAGCACATACCTATGCCCGCCTTTCCCTGGCCTCCAGGACCACACCTTGCCAATTTTGATCATGCCTCGTAAGTGGCTCTGTCTCCTTTGCCAGCTCCAGCACTTCCCCCTAGCCTAAATGTTTGAGTTTCTCAAGAGTTAGCCCTGGGCCATCTTCTCTTACTCCCAACCCTACTGGAGTGGAACACATCCGGACCCAGGGCTTCCGTTCAGTTTCTAAGAAAGTGATGCCCACGTTTGCCTCACTAGTCTGCACCTGTGCTCTAGCACCTGCATCTAGCCAGACCCCGATGCAGGTACCTACTCAACATCTCCACTTGCACAGGACAGGCTCATTATGGCCACCCTGTGACTTTCCTTTGTCTTTTTTCTTTCTTCTGGCTCCTTATTAGCAATTGTAGGGCTGGGCACTATTGCACATCCTGAGTTGAACAGAAATCCCCCTCTCTGATGAGGAAAACTACAATGATTTGGTTGTTTAGTGTCAACCCCTCCTCTTGGAGAGCAGCATCAAACTGTCCCCGGCACTGGGCTCTGCTCTGCTAACCGCTAGGCCTTGTTGACTCAAGTGGTCTTTGATAGGCTCCCTGCACCTGCATCTCAACGCTTCACTTTCCCATTATCCTGTTTCATCTTAACAACTGATCTCAGTTCTTCCAATTCCTCCCTTGGCCTTGTTGGTCACAGCATAACTGAACCACTTGATCCCAGCTCTCTGCTTTGTGGATTCTCTTGCTTACACCTACTGTTTGTCCCATTGACCACAACAGGCCCAGATCCTATCATCATGTTTTGGACTGTTCTTACTCCTGAGTCTCCAGGATACGTCTAGTGTCCATTCTTCCTTCTGATTTTTTAACAGGCAGGGAGAAATGTTTCTCCTTCTCCAATGAAAATGGTTGATGTTGACAGGGCTTGTCGACTCCAAGCGATGAAGAAAGGAGTCAACACAGTTTGAGCTGAAAAACTGGGAACAAATTGGAGCTCGTGATATTGGGATTTCTAATAAATAAGAAATATGTATTTATGTATTTGGTCTCTGTCCTTGCTTCTGGCACAGAGCCCTTGAAATCTTTGAATTTTCTAGGTGATGAGAACCAGAAAGTGTTTTTTGTCATGTTAACGAAGTGACCTAAGGATGGGGCCCAGTTGCTAGTAGAATTGGCCCTGTGTTTAGAGAGTTGGAATTTTCTTTTTTTTTTTAATGTTTATTTCTGAGAGAGAGAGAGAGAGAGACAGACAGACAGAGTGTGAGCAGGCAAGAGGTAGAGAGAGGGAGACACAGAATCCAAAGCAAACTCCAGGTTCCGAGCTTTCAGCACAGAGCCCAACGTGGGGCTTGAACTCACGAACTAGGAGATCATGACCTGAGCCGAAGTCAGATGCTCAACAGACTGAGCCACCAAGGCACCCTGAGAGTTGGAATTTTCAATCCCATCCCAGACCTCCAGAGAAAGGAGAAGGGCTGGCAATTAAATTCAGTCTCCAGTGGCCAGTGATTTAATCATTCCTGTGTGACAAAGCCTCCATAAAAAAAAAAACAAAAAAAAAAACAACACAGTTTGGAGAGCTCCTGGGTTGGTAAACACATGGAAATTTGGGGAGAAGGGTCCCCTCAGAGCGCATGGGAGCTCCACGCCTTTTCCCCATACCTTAGCATGATACCTCTTCCATCTGGCCATTCCTGAGTTGTATCCTTTTATAATGAGCCAGTAATGTAGTAAAATGTTTCTTTGAGTTCTGTGAGCTGTCCTAGCAAATTAACTGAACCCAAGGAGGGGGTCATTAGACACTTCAACCTACACTGGTTGGTCAGAAGCCAGTGGATTGGTGTTTGAAGAGAAAGGTGCAGTCCTGGAAGACTGAGCCCTTAACCCGTGGGATCTGATACTCTCTCCAGGTAGATAGTGTCAGAACTGAGTTAAATTGTAGGACAGTTAGCTGGTGTGAGAGAATTACTTGTTCATGTGGGGAAGTCTACCCCCCACACCCTACCGCCACATACATCAGAATTCCGTGCAGAATTGTTAGAGCTATTGAAACAGTTTTTAGGTGGCAGGGTGGGGGGGCGCACTTGGGTGGCTCAGTCAGTTGAGTGCCCAACTCTCGGTTTTGGCTCAGGTCATGGTCTTGCAGTTTTGTGGGTTCGAGCCCTGCATCAAGCTGTGCACTGACAGTGTGGAGCCTGCTTAGGATTCTCTCTCTCCCTCTCTCTCTGCCCCTTCCCTACTTACACTGCCTCTGTCTCTTTCAAAATAAATAAATAAGCTTTAAAAAAAAAAGAACAGTTTTTAGGGGGAAAGAGAATAGTGTTTCATTCTTTCTACAATTGGAGGCAGAAGTAATGTATATAATCCACAACAACGGTACAGTATTGAACATCCATCTTGAAAGAATGAGATTTAAGAGTGAGCTTCCTTTCAGTATCCCTAGCTATAGGGTGATGAAAAAAAAGTTGAATATATCATGTCATAAGTGTGCGTGAGAATAATGAGATGTTGCATAAAATGCTTTGTAAACTTCAAAGTCTCAAGTATAAATTATTATTTAAGGGTATTGAAACAGTATTTTCAAGGAAATAGCTTTCCTTTCTATATTTATAAATATTATTTTTAAAGTTTATTCATTTATTTTGAGTGAGAGAGAAAGTTAAGGAAGGGCAGAGAGTGGAAGAGAGAGAATCCCAAGCAGGCTCCACACTGTCCGTGCAGAGCCCAACGCATGGCAGGAACTCAAGAACTGCAAAATTATGACCCGAGCTAAAGTTGAACACTTAACTGACTGAGCCACCCAGGTGCCCCTATTATTTTTTTATTGAAGTTTAGTTGACATACAGTACTATATTAATTATAGGTGTACAACTTAGTGTTTCAACCATTCTATACATTAAAAAATGCTCACAATAAGTGTAGCTACCATGTCATCATGCAAAATTATTAAAATATTATTGACAGTAATCCCTAGGCTGTACTTTTCATCCCTGTGACTTAATTTAGTTTGTAACTAGAAGTTTGAATCTCTTAATCCCCTTCACCTATTTCACCCATCCCCCACACCTCTCCCTTCTGGTAATCACTAGGTTGTTCTCTGTACATATTCATGAGTGTATTTTTGTTTTTTGTTTATCTGTGTTTTGGATTCCACATAGAAGTGAAATCATGTGGTATTTGTATTTGATTTATTTCACTTAGCATAATACCCTCTAGGTCCATCTATGTTGTCACAACTGACAAGATTTCATTATTTTTTATGGCTGAGTAATATTCTACACCACATCTTCTTTACCCATTCATTTATTGAGGGACACTTAGGTAGTAGCTTTTATATCTTGGCTATTGTAAATAATGCTGCAATAAACATAGTGTGCATATATTTTTTCGAATTAGTGTTTTTGTTTTCTTCGAGTAAAGGACCCAGTAATAGTGGAATTAGTGAATTGAATGGCAATTCTATTTTTAATTTTTTGAGGAACCTACACACTATTTTTCACAGTGGCTGTACCAATTTACATTTCCACCAGCAGGGCACGAGGGTGCTCTTTTCTCACATCCTCACCAACACTTATTTCTTATCTTTCTGATTCTAGCCATTCTGATAGGTGTGAGGTAATATCTCATAGTGGTTTTGATTTGCATTTCCCTGATGATGAGTGGTGTTGAGCATCTTTTCATGCATCTGCCGGCCATTGGTATGTCTTCTCTGGAAAAATGCCTACTCAGATCCTCTGCCCATTTTTAAATTGGATTATTTGTGTATTTTCTGGTGTTGAGTTGTACGAATTCTTTATGTATTTTGGATATTAACCCCTTATGAGATATATGGTTTGCAAATATTTTGTCTCATTCAGTAGGCTGCCCTTTGTTTTTGTTGCTGATTTCCTTTGCTCTGCAAGAGCTTTTTAGTTTGATGTAATCCAAGTTTGTTTTTACTTTTGTTTTCCTTGTCCTTTCTCTGTTTTTATTACAAGAATATAGCACTGTAGTCAGTTAGCCAATAGGATAAATTGGCATTCCAGTTCAGGAAATAGTTAAATAGTTAAAAATCTAACTATTCATTCCATATCTCTATAGGGAAATACATACTAATTTTTAACTTCTTTAAGGAAGTCTTTGGAGCTATCAAGGGAGAAGGATTTTTTGAACTATGGATGACTTGCATGCAGAGAATTGAGAACTGACCAATTTATAATTATAGGAATTTCTAGGGGAAAAGAAACTAACAGTGAAATTCTTCAGCAGATTCTCAATCTACATATATTTATTTTTAACTTTGTAATTTTCCTTCTGCAGAAACCCTGGGTGGTGTGGATACCATTGTCAAGATCCCCCCACATTTGCTGAGGTAAGGAGACTGGAGTTGTATTATACAGTGGAAGTAAAAATCACCGACTGGGTCTCCCTGAAGCCCCAAATAATCTTACAGGTTTATAGCATTTTTACTTGTGGACCAATGGCTTTTTTACATCCATGAAATGGGAAAGTTCGCATGACAGGGACCTGATTGTAGTGATTTCTAGGCATCTGTGGAATGAGTGAAGTCAGTAATCTGAAGGAAACAGCTGAGGAAGTGAGATGAAAGGAGAAAATTGGTCAAGGAGAGAAATGACCAAAACTTCAATGAGAATGTAGCTAGTAGACAAAGTCTTCCACTGCAGATTGGGAAATGGCTTCCCCACTGGGGAGAGGCAGCCCCTACACCCTGTGGTGTGGCTCTAGCTCCCACCAGCCCCTTGGCTGGACACCATGTCACAAACTCTGGCCACCTACAACATCCCTGAGATGGTGAGCCTGTTTTCCCACTTTCACCATTTCCCATCCCCCTTTATCATGGAGAGAAATGCTCTGTGTGGAAGATTCAGAAAGAACAAATACGAAAGTTGCCCATAATTACACCACCTAAAGATAATCGCTAAAAACAGTTTAATAGATTTTCTTAACAGATTTTTTCCTACATATACATATTTTTATAAATTAATATGAACTTTTATTTATGGTTGTTTCCTGCTTGTTTCTTCAGCCCATACCATATGAAGAACATTTTCTAATGTCAGTATATGTTCTTCAAATTAAAATATTGTATATTCTTCCATTTTACAGGTGCTCTAACATTTATTTAATAAGTTTCTTTTTTTTTTTAAGTTTATTTATTTTGGGAGAGCAAGAGAGAGTGCACAAGCAGGGGGAGGGGCAGAAAGAGAGGGAGAGTGAGAATCTCAAGCAGGCTCTGTGCTGTCAGTGCAGAGCCCGATGTGGGGCTTGATCTCACGAACCGTGAGATCATGACCTGAGCCAAAATCAAGAGTCGGATGCTTAACCAACTGAGCAACCCAGGCACCCTGGTAATTTTCTTATTATTAGACATTTGGATGGTTTCCAGATTTTTTGGGACATTATGAAAAATATTGAACTTACAGTCTTTTGTTGAGTATAGTTCTAAGCTGTCAGGACATAATGACTTATTGGGTGTTTCCCATCTCTACCAGTAGAATGAACAAGAATTATGATTCTGTGTTTTTAAAAAATTTATTGCTTCTCCTATAATGTCTGCTTCAAGCTGATATGTTGTAAGGAAATTCATGTGTTTATCAAACCACATATACTTTTGTGTGTATAAAGCTCAATGGACAGAATGGCTGGCAGCAATGCTCTTGCCCAGAGGAGGGGTGTTCCGGCTGGGGTATCCATGCACATAGGAGACCAGGAAGACTCTCCTAGGGATACAAAGACATAGATAGTTTAAGGGAGATGATTTCCTGGTCCTCATCATCTATAGGTGCCCTTTCTAAAAACTGATTCTGCCACATCTCCTTTTCTATCCTACCTATTATAGTCCCTCTTCTTCCCCTTGACCAAGGAAAGCATCACCATTACCTATCACATTCTGAATCTTACCATGGTATGTTGTGCTGGGTACAAAAATCTCTTCCCCCCCAACAAAGGACTGTGAAAATACTAGTGTTTGTGTTGGCAAAAGGAATGACTATAATGACCAGACCACGCATCTTTTTGCAGGTTAGTTTTTACTTCTTGGCTTTCAGCAACACTGAAGGAGGACCTCTTCTAGTTTTAATAGACCAAAAAGAGGTTTTGATGCTAAGTCTCCTTCATTCTCTTATTTATGTAACTAAGTTTTCTTACTGCTTACATCTATAAGAGTGGAAAAGTATAGAAATGATGCTAAATCCCACCTTATTATAGCAATAAGGGATTCTCATCCATAGGTATATGAAGTAATTGGGGACAGAAATCAGCAAGGCCTATCCATTTCTTTAGAAATGCATTTCTGATAAAATTATACTTTTTGTGTTAACTACATTAACATTCTTATATATAATCATTAATACTGTTTGGATCAGTTAGGTGCCAGATACCTCAAGCCAGAAGAAAATTAAACACTTAAGCCTTATGAGCACAGGAGATTTTTTAAAAAATCACTTTATATACATTTTATATACAGAAATATAGTAGGGAGATTAATAAAAAGCCTCTCAATAGTTAAAACATATTGGGGTGCCGAGGTAGCTTGGGTGGTTGAGCATCCAGCCCTTGATTTCAGCTCAGGTCATAATCTTAGGGTTCATGGGATCGAGCCCTGCATTGGGCTCTGCTCTGACAGTGCAGAGCCTACTTGGGTTTGGGTTTCCCGCTCTCTCTCTCCCTCTCTCTCTGTGCCCCTGCCCTGTTCATGTGTGCTGCCTCTCAGAATAAATAAACATTAAAAAATTAATTAAAACGTATTATATTGAGAGAAAATTAAGGTGGGGAAGCAGAAAGGATATACGAGTTCAAGGAGAAAAGAGAACAATGTAGTATCTTTTACTCTGAAGAGTTTGCTCATAGGAACGCCTGAGTGGCTCAGTGGGTTAAACATCTGACTTCAGCTTAGGTCATGATCTCATGGTTTGTGAGTTCGAGCCCCGCATGGGGCTCTATGCTGACAGCTTGGAGCCTGGAGCCTGCTTCGGATTCTGTGTCTCCCTCTCTCTCTGCCCCTCCCCAGCTTGTGCTCTGTCTCTCTCAAAAATAAATAAGCATTAAAAAAATATTTTTTTAAAGTTTGCTTATATACTTTGTTGATGGATGAAGCTGGTTTTCAAATTGGTGTGGTATTTAGATTTCATTAGCTGCATTTAAATAAGTGATATGTTCTAATTAAAAACTGTAATAATTCCAGTATGCCAGAATTATAGCCTTTTCAAGTAATTACAGTTATGATGAAGAAATGTAAACGTCAATTTAAAATATGTGCAAAACAGAACTTTAAATTTTTCTTAGTGGCTATTGGAGCAAGAAAGTTTGATAACCGCGCTCTAAAGGCTATTTCCTAATCCACAGGGTTGTTGAGCCTGACAGCTGAGCTTTCTGTGGTTCTGGGTCTGAGATAAAAGTTCTGCCTTTTAGCGTTAGGCGTAAGAACGTGGCAGTGATACCAGAAGAGGCTGCTGGCCTCCTGCTTAAGAATGTGCATCAAAAGACAACTGGTATTTCCCAACTCTTGGTGTGCGTTTTGGGGGTGGGGGGCAGATGAGTTAGAGAATTGCAGCGTTAATGGGAACACGTGTGGTCTCCATTCAGCCATGTCGTTTATTTAGCTTTACTTTCACCCATGGCCTCGAGATTTACCCAGAGCCAGCTTGCCATCTTGTACAACCTGTAGAAGGGGTCACCAAATTGGTGGAAGGGATGGTGAATCAGGAACTGTGGATGAGTTATATCTATATATCTATATCTATATCCATGTATTTTCATACCTTCACCATTGTTAGCAGATAATTTGGAGTATTTATCCTAAAGAGCTGGTGATGTCATACTTGTATGCAAAGGAATATGTTTGTATTCCAGGCGTGCAGTGAGGTCTAACAACCATTTTTGTACAGAGAACTAAACCATATAAATGAGCCAAAGCAGATGCGAGCCTTGCACTCAAAGGTTTTAGATTCAGAGGGAGGAGAATAAAAGAAAAACATAGCTGGAAAACACTGTTTTTGTGGTAGCGACTGTAAATTTATGGTAGAATTTTTTATATATAAGGAGGTTTCAGTTTGACTGTGATTCAGAATAGTTGGGAGGCTTTCAAAGCCTCTTTTAGGGTATAAGAAAAAGCCATAATTAGAACAAAAAAGAGCCATCAAATCAATATTTGTCTGATTTACTATTTCCCTTTATGGTAAGGGAAGTGATATAATGACATATGCTGTAATGGGCTTTTCTCCTTTTGTTGTGAAATCAGTCTTCCTTTGATTCTTTGATTCTACTGCCAGGCACTTTGAAATCGAGAGTACTTACTCTGTCCAGTCATTTAAGAGGGCATCTTTCTATTGTTTGAGTACCTGCTCAAAAAAAAAAAAGTCACTGTAAATATTTGTTTATAAGGATTTGACTATGTTGATTATTTTTCTTCAATTATGTTTTAATTCTTTTTCTTCAGTTATATTTCTATTTAGTATGAGGTAAAGAAACCGGATTCATTGATTTTATATTCAGATTCAGTCTCCATTTCTGATAATCACTGAGAAGTGATTATTTGCAGATATTTTGTTGTTTTGGAAAGGGCAATAGGGAGTAATTCAAACCTCAAGTACTTTTGCTGTGCTGGTTTTCTTAAATTTTCTTTTGCCACTGATTGATTGCTTTTTATGTTAAATATATTAACATTCTGATAAATGATTACTAATATTGATTTGCTCAGTTGTGTACATTAGTAACGATAGCTCCAATCAGAAGAAAATTGAAACCTTGAGAGACCTATGGTTGTATTATCTTCTGTTTTACCATTGATTGCTCCGAGGACTTCTTGGACAAACTAAAGTAGTCTAGATGTCACATGAATGATTTTAGTCAGTGTGCCCCATTCAGTCATGTGTAGGGCATTGTAGGAGGAAAACCCACCATAAAACATTGTAGGTGAACTTAAGGAGTGGTCAGAGGCATTGTCTATTTACCCCTCAAGTTCTTTCCTTGAGCCAATGTCCACTCTCCTGGTTTACAAGGTTAGCAGCTGTAGCAACAGGGATATGAATTCATGCAGAGTGCTGGTGAGATTCAATGTCAGGGATGGAGGCAGATCCAGGGTATGGTATTTTCCCCGAATTGGTTAGTAGGTAGTTATGTGAGAATCATTCTACCTTCTTGCCCTAAGTCTTGCTTTTGAACTTGGGAGTGAATTTGAAGAGTGCTTATCTTCTGCCTTTGCTCTTCTTTTCCTTCTTCTTAAACTTCAGGCCTTACATGTCTTCACACGGTTGAAAACCTGTGAATCAGTGGGCCATCACGGTGTCCCTGTACCGAGGAAGGAGGTTATCAGTAGCTCAGGTTCTTCCTTTGATTGGGGTTTCCTCTTCCAAGTCCTACTTGTTTTATAAGCAGAAGGTAACTTAGGGTGCTCCCTAATCGTGATAGCCTTGGTGAAATATCTCTGACCAAGTCACGTTACCACTAGTAGTCACTGCCTTCATTGTTGTTAGCCACTGGTTTGTCAACCAAGTGATAAATTAGTCTGGGAAACTATTGATCAAAAATATTAGTAGCTAATAACACAAAATGTTTTCTGTTCTCTGACATTTTTCTGCTTTATCTTCTTGTCCCCTACACCTCCCTGCGTTTTCCCTGTGGTTTGGGAATCAAGTGATATAACCAAAATAGCTTGGTCATTTATGGAATCTTCAGGGCTATCGTGTTTTTTGTTATGAATATTCAGGTGTGATGTCTGTGTTTTGTGAAGCTGTCACCAGCCTTGCCTGGCGGGGAGCACCTAGCTTAAACGTACCTGGAGTTAGCATAACTTCTGGAATGTTTAGCTTCTTGCAGGTTGATTCACCAGCCATCCCCCTCTCCATGCCCTGCTGTCCTTGCCATAGCTTGGTTATGATGATACCTGGTTCTGTCTGATCATTTTTTCTCAGAAATGTTGAACAGTTTATATTATATCCAACCCTAATTGTGACAAAGAAAAGGGTTCTTATGTGGACCTTTCAGTACCATTGTTGTATGCAGTCACTGACTCTTCCAGATCATTCTTTTTTTTTAATGTTTGTTTATTTTGAAAGAGGGAGAGAGTACCCCCATGAGTGCCCCCATGAGTGGGGGAGGGGCAGAGAGAGAGGGAGAGAGAGAGAGAATCCCGTGCAGGCCCCACACTCAGGGTGGAGCCTGACACAGGGCTGTCTTGAACCACGAGATCATGACCTGAGCCAGAATCAGTAGTTGGACACTTAACCTACTGAGCCACCCAGGTGGCCCCCAGATCATTCTTGGCCTGCTGGCACATTCCTAAAAGATGTTCTTCCCTGTCAAATAGAGTTTTGCAGTGTTCTTCTGCTTCTGAGTTTTGGTTGGGTGTGGTCAGTCTCTCTGCTGGCGTCTGGGCCAGAATGGCTTGCCTGCTGTCCTCTCCAGTGGGTTTGGAACTCCAGATTCTGGTGGCTGTGGATCTGGACATCCTCACATAACTCTACATAAATCTGTAAGGAAGATGCTTTTCACCCCACGCCAAGGCCCAGAGATCTTAGGCCATTACCATTTTGATGTCATGGTTGAGCTGTCTAGGTCTCTGACAAACTACTCTGCCTTCCCTGTAAGATATCCAAGAGGTCACCCCCCCAACCCCCCGCCCGGCTACCAGGGCCAAGTGAGGTGAGTAAGGTTGAGTCATGCAAGTACAGGGCCAGGTCCTGTCTTTATTTAAAATTTGGTATTTCGCTCATCATGGAATTTTGGCATTCATTTTGAGTTTTTAAAGTGTGACTTTAAAACACCTCACACCAATCAGAATGGTTAAAAATAAAAAATGCAAGAAACAACAAGTGTTGGTGAAGATGTGGAGAAAATGGAACCTCACACACTGTTGGTGGGAATGCAAACTGGTGCAGCCACTGTGGAAAACAGTATGGAGGTTCCTCAAAAAATTAAGTAGACTTACCATGTGATCCAGTAATTCCACTACTGGGTATTTACCCAAAGAATATGAAAATGCTAATTCAAAAAGATCTGTGTACCCCTATGTTTATTGAAGCATTATTTGCAATAGTCACATTATGGAAATAGCCCAAATGTCCATCAATAGATGAATAGATAAAGAAGATGTGATACACACACACACACGCACACACACACACACACACACAGGAATATGTCTCAGCCATAAAAAAGAATGAAATCTTGCCATTTGCAATAACATGGATGGATCCAGAGGGTATAATGCTAAGCAAAATAAGAGAAAGACAAAAAATATTTCACTCATATGTGGAATTTAAGAAATAAAACAAATGAAAAGAGACAGGCAAAAAACCAGACTCATAATTATAGAGAACAAACTGATGGCTACAATGAGTGGGTGGTGAGTGCGGGGATGGGTGAAATAGGTGAAGGGGATTAAGAGCACACTTATCGTGATGAGCACTGAGTAGTTTACAGAATTTTTGAATCACTATATTGTACTTCTGAAACTCATATGTGCTTATTATACTGGAATTTTTCTTTTTTGAGAGAGAGAGAGAGAGAGAGACAGTGTGAGCAGGAGAGGGTCAGAGAGAGAGGGAGACACAGAATCTGAAGCAGGCTCCAGGCTTTGAGCTGTCAGCACAGAGCCCAACTCGGGGCTCAAACCCACGAACTGTGAGATCATGACCTGAACCGAAGTCAGATGCTTAACCGACTGAGCCACCCAGGCGCCCCTGTACTGGAATTTAAAAAAAGGAAAAAATGTGGCATTATAATATTATTGATCTTGCTGAGTTTTTTAATGCTCCCTAAAATTTTGTGCTCAAGGCCAGTGCCTCACCCACCTCCCCCCAGTTCCAGCCCTGCACTCCCCATGCTCTTAGAAAGTTCTCATGGCTGCTGGGGCCATCCACCTTCAAGTCAGGCTTTATTCCACCTCCTCTAGATTCCACAGACTGTTTCTTCTGTCCTGCTTTGAGCGGAGCCTGAGCGGCATGTACCATCAGGAAAACCCGCTCTTTCCCACGATGAAGGCTGTGCTTAGTAAGACCCCACTTCCAGGATACCCTGTCCCACATGTGCCAATGTTTTACTGAAGGCATTTCCCAGCACCCGTTCCTCCTCCTTACTGGATGCATCTCATTGGCTGAAATAGAGCTTGCTTGTTACAAAGCAGCCTCCTTCTGCATGCCAAAGCTTCGACCAACGCAGTGGGTCTGAGGTGTTTGGTGAGCAATCCCAAACTCCCTTTATATGGGGCACTAAAACATGAGGGGGGTATTTTCTGATCTCTTTTCATCAAGGTTGTCCACTGAGTGTCTCATGACATATAGCCTTTCTCACTCTGTCCTCCTACTTCTCCTTGAAGACTGTGTTTGCTAGAAATGATCCTTCTTTGTGCCCTTGCTATACATAAATCTCTCACGGTGCTTACCAGTGGGTTGGCAGTTATCTAGGGGTTCTGTTCTGAGACCCTATCCTCAAGGAGTTCATATATGTAAATTATTCATCTTTTCATCCCCTAGTTCGGTGCCCTGTAAATGCTTCTCCACACTGTACTGCACATCCCAGGGGACCTATACTCTCCTCTCCTAGGGTCTGAGGAAACATAGTATTTGAAAGAATCCATGCCAGGGGGGCGCCTGGGTGGCTCAGTTGGTTAAGCGTCTGACTTCAGCTCAGGCCATGATCTCATGGTTCATGGGTTCGAGCCCTGCATCGGGCTCTGTGCTGACAGCTAGCTCAGAGCCTGGAGCCTGTCTTCAGATACTGTCTCCCTCTCTCTCTGACCCTCCCCTGCTCATGCTGTCTCTCTCTCTCTCTCAAAAATAAATTAAAATTTTTTTAAAAAAATTAGAAAGAATCCATGCCAGAATGGAATCTCAACTTTGGCAATAGAACTTCTCAGATCTCAATAGCTGAAAGGGGAGGTCCCAGAGAGTAGAACCAGAAGCCTAACACTCGATCCATGGACCTCAGCTAGTATAGTCTTAAATTCCTCCCTCTCTCATCAACCAGAGCCCCGACTAGCCTGGTGTGTATTAGATCATGAGTTGGGAGTTGGTTAACGTTCCGTGCCAAAGGATATTGACTCTGCAAGGGTTTCAGCTCTCATTGGCCCACGAGGAAGAGGGAAGCTGCCTGCCTTGCCACACTCCCAACATGAATTTGACGTTGGAGTATTCCTGTTCTAAGGAACTAAAGAACCTTCACCCCTATCCTGTTCCAATCCAGGATATGCCCCTTCTCTTACCCCAGGTTATTTACCACAGGACTGGTATAGATGAGATACAACAGTCAAGGGAATCCTCAGCCTGTCTTGTTAAAAGGCAGCCATTGGCAATGAACCTCTTGGTGGCATTTCTCAGTGCCCCTTTGGAACAGTCCCAGACATTACCCTGGTCATGGCCCAGCTGCCTTTTGCCCACCTTTTCTGTGATTCTTCACATCCAACCTCAGCCTAATTACTTTCCTCCTGCCAGTTCCCAGAAAGACTCTAACAGCGCTTCTTCCCATTCATCCTTGTCTGTGTCCCCCACAGCTCTCCTGTCCCCACCCTGGCTCAGTGTCTACCAAGCCTTCCACTTCATTTTGCCTGCCTGGTCCACATCCTTTTCTCAACTCAGATGCTGACACGTTCCTCCCTGTCTTGATCGGGGGACCTACTGATCTTTCCTGCACATTCATCAGCATTTATGCTTTGAGAAAACCATCCATAATAGCTTTCCATTCCTTGTATGGTTTTATTTTAATTGCCTTTCTGCCGCCTTTATCTAGTTTAGTGTTTTAGTTCTGTTTGGAACCCTGGAGCAACTTCTGCAGGATGTGCAAAATTTGTGTTTGTTTTTTAATTGAAGAAATCAACGTATCCCCGTCAGCTGGGAAAGACTGTGATTTAAAATGGATGAGGACAGCAAATCCTCATTTGGCAGGCAGTTTCAATCTCATCGTTGTTTCTGCCTTTCTTGTATCTTGGAGAAGTGTTGGGCTCCCATTGCTATCTCTTACTGTCAAGAGGAGGAAGCAAAGGATGCCCTTGTAGAATTCCCAGGTCCTGCGTTCAGCTCATGCTAACTGAATGGAGGCTGGGGCCTAAGTGCAGGACAGGTGTTGCTAATGAGGCCCCCACGTTATTCCAGGTGAATTCAAACATCTGTGCTTCTCATGGATTTAAGCCCATCTTGAGGGCTCGGTCTCTTTTCTGGCTTCTGCCTTTCTTCCCTAGTCTAGCTGACTTCCCTTGGCAAAGGCATGCAAATGTAAGTAAATTTTGGCTCTGTTGGTATTTTACTGGTTGTGCAATAGGAAAACAATTAAAAAATGAAGAAGAGGTTTAAGACAGTTTGGTTAATCTAAGCCTGGCTCATTTTCAAGTTGTAGAGAATTCTTTATCTCAGCGAGTCATGAAGGGAAGGAAGGAGACTCTGTCAACCTTGCTGGAGTTGGATAGGGACCATGTAAGTGAACAAGAACTTGCTCTGGAGCTGACCTGATGTTCCAGCTTCCTGAGAGCAGGCTTGCCTGAAACAGATGAACAGAACGACATTTCCTTGTTGGCCACAAATACCCGCTGGCAAGAAGAATGTGGCATGTGGAGAAGCCTTTAGCAGTGGGGATGCTGAAATCCGTATTAGAAATCAAGGTGCCCCAGGGCACCTGAGTGGCTCAGTTGGTTAAGCGTCCAACTTCAGCTCAGATCATGATCCCACTGCTTGTGGGTTTGAGCCCCGCATTGGGTTCTGTGCTGATGGCTCAGAGCCTGGAGCCTGTTTCTGATTCCATCTCCGTCTCTCTGCCCCTTCCCCACTCAAGCGGTCTCTCTCTCTCTCTGTCTCTCTCTTTCTCTCAAATATAAATAAAAACATTAAAAAAAAAAAAAAGAAACCAAGGTACTCCAAATATTTGATTTCTTTTTTTCCATTCCCTGCTGCTATGGAAGACAAAGAATATTCCTGTCAGCTTTTAACAACAAATACCATAAGTAACAATACTATACTATTTCCTAACTTACAAGCACCTTCTTCTGTGTGTTATCTGCCAGCCTGTAGGCCAGTCCTAATGGTTTTTGTGTCCTATTCCCTTTGATAAGGAAGACCTACAATTAGCTCTCAATTATAAAGCTTTCTCCTTGTTAATAGCCCCTGACCTAAAAGCACTTTTAAATGATGCAGTCAATTAAAGAAGTACATAACCCACCCAAAGAAGGATGTAGGGGATATTGGCTTGATTGATATTTTGGAATGTGGACAAGATATTAATGTTCAAAAATAGCCATGGCCGCTCATCACTCCTTTATGACAAGTAGTAGATGTTTTCATTTTATAGCCCTTGGTTCGAAAGGGAAGTGTTGCAAGGAAACATAAAACTCCATTTTGAAAAATTATAAACATCGAATCATAAATTTTCTTTCTTAAGCCTCGTTTTTTTTTGAATGGTATGAAGGTAGGCTTTTTATTCTGTTTGGTTTTTTATAATTAAACTGTGCCTTCTAGACAATTTAGGTCCAAATTTCCTTCTTTATTCAAAGTATGCCTCTGAGAAATTGTTCATATTGTTGGGTTATAACAGTGGATTCCAAGAGATGGGTAGGGACTGGAGCTTATTGATTCAGTGATGGAAATGTTTCCGTGAGTTGTTTGTATCTCTCCTGTTCACCTTGTAGGACTTTTTTTCTACTGGGGAAGGCATGGTGCAAAGACTAAAATCATATTTAGTTTCTTTGGCCATCTTCACTTACTGAATATTTTACATTTTTTCTATTTTTGTTATACTGCATATTTATGTGTAGTTGAACTGTTGATAAATCAGTACGACTATGTAATTACACAGTAATACCCAGGTGTATCTTTTTCAAGTTAAGTCCTATAAATTTGACGGAGGAGATCTCCCTTTACCTGTTTTATAGGCCAGGACTCTGTTAATGTGATGCCTCTTATAGTCTTCATATTTTCTCAACTGATCTTGAGACACTTAAGAACACAGGTTAACATTTTGAAAAGCTTTCCTATGCGACGGGGCCTCTCCTCGGTGCTACGCGTCCTGATCTCAGTCCTGACGGCTCTTCTGTGAGGCAGGGAAGGGAAACACTGAGGTTTTGGAGACACTGGCCAAACTCCTCAAGCCGGCCTGGGCCAGAATCAGGACTCTGCTGGACTCTGCGTTTACTGTCTTAACCCATTATACGGGGTATCCCCTCCGCCTTACTGATTTATCACAGAGGTTTATTTTTTCTTATTTGTAACTTATGTGAAAAAGCTGAGATATAGAATATTAAATTTCATGTAGTAAATTACTCGATGAAGCACCATCGTTGAAAAGAGCTCTTGGGAAATCTGTATTTAGCCGTTGCTCACTCAAGAGAGCAACGTACTAGTGTAGGAACACGGATAAGATCACCTTGCATGGAAACAGCTTTAAATGCAATTTCCAAGGAGCCAGAGCTCTTAGAAGGAGGCGTGTCATATATTCAGGCTGAGGGAAGAACCAGGAATTATTAGAGCCATGGAGATTAGTGTGTAGACAGGACTTTGCCAGGAAATGACCTAAATTGACTTTTCCTCCTTGTGAGGCAGAAGGAGACCTTAAGATAAAAGACTGATCTGGAATTGATGTGAGTCCCCACTGGGAAAGCCTGAGTCATTATGTAATTAACTCACCTTACCTCTCAGAGCTTCTGCTCACTTGACTGATGAAGATGCTTAGCCGCAGCTAAGGTGGTCTCTTTAGGGAGGGTTATGCTGTGCGAGCCTGCAGAATTGCCGAGGGGAGATTCAGTGCAGGACCCATTTTTACCGAGTTAGGCCTAAACCAAAGACACGCATCCAGTATAGATCCCATTCTAAGTGGGAGCAGACCTGGGCTAATTTTTAATTTAATGAAGTCCAGAGAGAATTGTTGTATTTTAAAGATTTTTCCCCCCTCTGAAACTGTAACTTCCCCGTTGCTTGCTTTATTTTGTAAGCCTCATCTTGTTTTTCTGTATTTGTCAGCTGGGAGAAAAATCTTTCAAAGACAAAAGGGGTTTTGTATGTTTATTTCAGAGAGTGTTGGTAGAGAAAAAGCCAGGAAACCATGTCCACTGTGGTTGGTGGGAAGGGGGCTGAACACAGGCCGCCTGGGTTGACGTGGGGAGGCCTGCTGTATTTAGCCTCTGGGATCTTAACTCTGCTTCTGAAATAAAGCTGGGTGTGGAAGACAGGGCCAGTAACCTGCCATTTGCTGAAAGCGGGGACGAAAGCGCTCATGTGGTTGACACATAGCAAAAATATAGTTGTCATTTTAACGTCCATAGCATATTTGATTAAGAAAGAAAACGGTTGTTGGTTTAAGGTGTGTGCACCCCAGCACCCAGTACCGTGGACGCCTTTATAAATATTTGCTTGCGATGATGACTTGCAGCTTTCAGTCCTGAATGCTCGCATCTCTATTCGAGGCATCTGGAGCTGATCAGTCGTAGGAAGACAGTGTGAAGGGGTCTCGGCTGTGTCGGAAGAGGCAGTGGCAGGTAGGGACAGGTAGGTATCTCTGAGCCACATTCTGTGTGCTGGGAATAGGACACAGACTGTCTCCCCTCTAAGAGCGCACTATCTGAGTCTCCCCTCTAAGAGTGCACTATTTGAGGAGAAAGGAAATGGTAATGGTAATAAATTAAGTCCTGGTTCCAAGTCCCAGTTCTCCCATGTATGACTGTTGGGACCCTGAGCTAGTCATTTTGCCTGTCACCTTTCACAAACGAAGATGGACACTGCAAGGTGATAAGGCACCTCTGTTTCCCCAGTATGATTATTGACCAACCAGTAGATGCAGAGAAAAAGAGAGCTAGAGAGATCCTATTGGGACCAGAGATGGACCCCGTCTCCCCAAAAAGGGCTCAGCATGCTTGGTTGCCGTCTCCGGTCCAGGAGAAGAGCCTCCGATTTACATCCTCCTTCCTTTTCTCAGCGTTTGAGCAGGAGAGTAGTGGCTAGCTCACAGGGCTTTGTCTCAGGCCCCCCCATGTGACAGGCGTGTATTTTTTTCTGGCTTTATCGAGATACAATCAACATAACACTGTAAGTTTAAGGTATATAGCATGATGCTTTGATACATGTTTACCTTCTAAAGTGATTAACACAGTAAGGTTGGTTAAGTCTGTCACCTCCCATAGCTACCATTTTGCATGGGTGTGTGAGGAGAACTTTGAAGTAAGATCTTACAGTATTTGTCTTTCTCTGACTTATTTCACTTAGCATAATGTCATCAAGGCCCATCCATGTTGCTGTAAAGGGCAGGATTTCCTTCTTTTTTTTATGGCTGAGTAATGTCCCCCATCGTGTGTGTGTGTGTGCGCCACACTTTCCCTATCCATTCAGCTGTCACACTAATGGAACAGTGCTCAGACTTTTCGGTCTTAAAATCCTTTACACTTTTAAAAGTTATTGAAGACCCCAAAGAGCTTTCTAGGGAAATTTTTGGATTATATCTATCAACATTTACCACATTAGAAGTTAAAACAGAAACTTAAAAAATATTAATTCACGGGTGGCTCAGTCGGTAAAGCGTCCAACTTCGGCTCAGGTCATGATCTCCAGTTTGTGAGTTCGAGCCTTGCATCAGGGTCGGTGCTGGCAGCTCAGAGCCTGGAGCCTTCTTCGGATTCTGTGTCTTCCTCTCTCTCTGCCTCTTCCCCACTCACACTCCATCTTCGTCTCTCTCAAAAATAAACATTAAAATTTTTTTAATATTCATTAAAAGTACCAAGAAGCCTATTATATGTTAATATGAGTGACATTTTTATGAAAAGTAACTTCTTAAAAAAATTTAGTGAGAAGAATTTTACATTTTTGTGAATCTTTCATATCTGGCTTCATAGAAAGAAAACAGCTGGAATCTCGGCTCTGCTCTGCATTCCATCTGCTCCAATACATAGCTTTGGTTGAAGGAGATAAAGAAAATCCTGCCTTGTACAGATAAGCAGTTTAACATGGGAGAGGAATCTGAATCGCCTTTTCAGATAATTGTGGATATTCTTTTTTGATAAACTCCACCCTGTACTCCTGGTAGATTGAGAATGGAAAAACGTGTGACTTCATGCACCCTCTGAAAGGGTCTCAGGCATCTAGATTACCCTTTGAGAACCATCTCTTCCCCATTTTAGATGTCAGAATCCTGAATCCTTCATTCTTAAGAGTCTCCAAGTCTTCCTCTTACCTGAGAACAGGAGTTTCTCCCAGCCCTGCCTTTCCCAGGCCTGTCCTTGAGCTCTCAAGCTTTAGGTCTGCACGGCAATCCTGTTATAATGCTTTGTAGAGAGATGGCCCTCTGTTGTGCCCCACTTACCTGTGGAACTGTCACCTGGGTCACCTGTCATCCCCCCCAGAGCTATGAAATTGCCCTGTAATAGCACTGCAAATAATACTCCTTACCGGGGTCTTATGAAGATTACATAAGATTTTAAATAAGATGGTACTTTGCAGAATGTACATCAAATAATAAGTGTAATATCACTCTGATAAAATAGGCGTATGGTGTTTTGGCAGTTTGCAGCATGATGCAAGTTTTTTGGTTTATTTTTGTTTTCCCCCTTCAGTGCTGAGTTTCAAAGTGTGATTTTTAGATAGCAGAACAGGTTCCAGGAGCAAAGAAGCAGATAAGAGTCTGAATTTAGGTAGTGTTATTTCTGATTCCTAAGAATACAGCGAGGACTAATTGGTCCTTGGGAACTAGAAGCAAATCAGCCCGAGCAGGCTCAATCTGCAAAACTTCCCTGTGGCAGTTTAAAGTGTTGTTTAAAATAAATTCTAGCATCTGAAATCAGGAAACTGGAATCTAATGCCACTGTACCTTCCTCTTCCATTTTTGCTTATAAATTCGAGAAGTTTCTTTGAGCTGGCTTCTCTTGGGGTCAGTCCAAGGTGAGGGTGGCTGTTGTTGGGGGCAGGGGAAGCAGTCAGATTCCCAGTAGTACTGCACCACATACTTACCTAAATGTAATGGTTTGGTTTTGAACCAGAAGACATGCAGGGGGTTTCCTAGTTTAGGAGGTAATTGTCAACATTTGTAAAATCTCTGGGCCTTCCATCATTTTCCCCTGGAACAGCGACCTTTGGTTGATTGCCCAACGTTCCACCACCTCCTACCACCAACAGGACTGGACTGGGTATCAGGATCTGCTTTTATTGTCAGCCCTGTGCTTCAGAGGAAGGTGCCCTATCGCAGGGTGACGTTCCTGTCTGGCCAACTGGTGTGCCCTGCGTCAGATGGATCAGAATGGAATGGGAGAGGAATGCTCTCTCAGAGACTGTGAAGGTGAAGTTCTTTCTTCCCTGAAACTTGTCATATTTAAATGAGGCTTGGTGCTGCCACAGGTGTGGTAAAGCAGACACTTAAGAGGATGGACCAGGAGGAAGATGGAAGGAACCTGGGTTCTTGACTGTGTCGTCGGAGCACGGAATCACCTAAAATTGGGGCCAACCTGCTTCTATGTGTAAGCCACTTAGGGAGTTGGTTTCCTTTCACTTGCAGCTGAAAGCATTCTCTCCGATATGCCCACGTTAAAGGAAACCACATGACCCTCAGAGACCGGGGAGGGAGGGGGCTAGGTGAATTTGGCAGCCTGGAAGATCTCTCAGTGGAATCCTTTTCCTGTTGTCTGGCTGCATTTTGAGCATTTTGTTGACCTTTTTATTTCTTCTGCAGGAATAAGGGTAAGGAAATTCTACATTAAGTATTTGGTAACTCCCGTGAAATAGCGAGGGAACAGAGCTGAGATGTCTGTGGCATTTACAAGGTGTGGGGGCCTGGACTTGGCATTGGCACCCTCTCTCACACCGTATGCACACTGGTGCATATTAAAGCCTTCTTCTGCCACAGATAACTGATTTCCTCCTGTGCTTCCCTGTAGCTAGACCCTAACTCTATCAGCTTTATACCCACGCTCGTGGTGTAAGGTGCCTCCCCACAATACTGAAGGTGACCAGTTATGAAGCATTTATCTATTCCAGGAATTGTGCTAACGACATTGTATGTTATCTTAAATTTTACAGTAAGTACAGTAGGTACTCCCACAACCTAAATTTTAATAAGAAAACTGAGGCTGGAGTGATAAAACAATTTGCCTGAAGTCACACAGCTAATATAGGATAGACAGAGGTCCAAATACAGATTTGAGGGTGCCTGGGTGGCTCAGTCTTTAAGCATCTGACTTTGGCTCAGGTCATGAGCTCGTGCCCCGCATCAGGTAAAAACCCGAGCCCCGCTTCTCTCCGCTTCTCCCCTTCATGGGATTTTCTCTCTCTCTCTCTCTCTGCCCCTCACTCACTTGCGCTCCCCCACCCATAAGATAAGATAAAATAAACTAAACAAAAAGAAACAAATAACAGGTGTGACTTGAAGGTTGTTCTTTTAACTAATATAATCTGTGTCTTTAATGGATATTTACCAAATACCTATCACTTAGATATGTTAAAATAGGAATTATTGTTGTCCCTATTATTCCTTCATTTCCCCTTTCATCTTTGGGAAATGTACTGGGACAGAAGGCACATATGTGATTACCTGAATATTGGCTTTTCTCTAGAAATAGCCGTTAGTAGTATATAAGTTATGAATGCCTTTGGCTGTAAGTAATGGAAAGCCTAACTGTGGTTTAAACAAGATAGGGCCTCTGTTCCTCACGTCATAGGCAGTCTGCTGTGTCCAGGATCCTACTGACCTTCATTATATTTGGCTTTTTATACTACCAACTGGCTCTTGGCAGCTGCATTTGTCACATCCTCATCCAAGGCGGAAGGCAGAAAGACAAAAGGCCGAAGGGCAGTGCCAACTAAATAGGTCTTGTCCTTTTTATCAGGAAAGTAAAAGTACTCCAGGAGCCACAAAGAAGGCTGAAAAAGTAGGAAAACAGGATTGTTGGGAATCAACCTGGGAAAACATTCATACTCAAGTTTATGAGCACTTCCCAATTGCTACTCTTCACAGCCCCACTAACTGACTGTCCTTTCTCCCTGGGGACTTGGAGGGACTCGACAGCTTTATGCAGGCTGGGCTCCACCCAGTTGTCCCTGACAGGCAGAGCCATCCACGCTAGGGAGCTGAGTCGCTGGGCACTGGGCCTGCCCGACTGAATGCCCGGGGTGTCTGGACAGGAAGTCCCCCTGCTCTGGTTTAAGTGTGAAGCTATAAGGAAAATCTCCATATCCAATCTTGATTTACCACTTGGGGCTGACCATGCCATCAGCCAAAAACAGTTGGAATTGAGTTGCTAAGAAGCCTGCTAAAACTGCAAGCCACGTGTATCAAAGAAGCAGGGGCCATTCGAATTTGAGAAGGTGATGGAGATACCCCATCTTGCTGATAAGATGGCGGAGCCATACGGAGACAGCTGGTTTCCTTGGACTCTGCTTCTCTTCTCCTTCTGCTTCCCTCATATTTCCATCAAGTGTTGGCTTTCAAAGCTCTTTCATATCCCTACTTAGTTGATCCTTCCCATCCTTTTGAAGGAGCTTAGAAAGCTTCTGCCTTTGTCTTGTGAATAGAAACTGCACACTAGAGAGACCTAAGTAATATGCTTAGGATTATACCCAACATTTGTTGGCCAAAAGGAAACCACAGATTTCCAAATTGGGCCATAGTTCTTTTACCAGACTCCGTTGCCTTCCCTGATATGGAGATTTTCCTTATAGCTTCACACTTAAACCAGAGCAGGGGGACTTCCTGCCCAGACACCCCGGGCATTCAGTCGGGCAGGCCCAGCGCCCAGTGACTCAGCTCCCTAGCGTGGATGGCTCTGCCTGTCAGGGACAACTGGGTGGAGCCCAGCCTGCATAAAGCTGTCGAGTCCCTCCAAGTCCCCAGGGAGAAAGGACAGTCAGTTAGTGGGGCTGTGAAGAGTAGCAATTGGGAAGTGCTCATAAACTTGAGTATGAATGTTTTCCCAGGTTGATTTGACCCTATCTTTCAGCAGCAGGGTTCCTCGTCATTTTGGTCTTAGTCGTCATGTTCCTGCCTTCCCAGGCTGGAACTGAGAGTGCCTTGGTGCCTTCTGACACACGGGGAAGAGCACTGTGATGTGAATAGTGTGTTGAGTCACTCTAGTGACAAGGTATCTGTGCAGCCAGAAGAGAGTTTAGGTTGTAGAGTTAGTTACTCTCGGTTTTCCATAGTTTGGGGACCTCTCCCATCAATATTAGGATAGAAAATGAGTGGGGGTTCTTTTTTTTACCTTGTAGAAGGAGAAACCCTTTGCCTTAGCTGGAGATCTTTACGTAGTGAGATTTTGCCAATATAAATAATAATTATAGCAGAATTATAATTATAGTATTTAAAATATTTGAATACTTGATAAATGTATTCTCAATTTTCCCTTTCTTCTGTGAGAAGATCTTTATCAGCCTGCAGGATCTCTGCTGGTTTTCCCTGGGTTTGTGGATACCCGTATATGCACTTGTACAAACTCACCAAGTCCCTGTTTGGATTTAGGCCATTTAGAGCCAAGCCTGTAGAAGTTTGTAGAAGTTTGGCTGTGTTGCATTTGCTCTTTTTGCTCTCTGATGGTTGTAAATGGCGAGAATAGTAACTCCAGGCCGACTTCTGTTAACACCCATAAGGGAGGAGAGCTCCACCATGGCCCTCCTGGTTTAGTTAAGCTTTCAGTCCCTTGCTGTCCCGTTTTCATACCCTGGGCTGGGATTCTTGTCAGGCAGCTTTTACTGTCTTGTGATCTTTAATCATTTCAGTAGGAGAGCAGTCCACTACTGGTTTTTTTTTTCTCTTGAGTGAATAAAAAAACACTGCGCATATTTGTTTTTCTCCCAGTACATGTTTTGATTAGGAAGGCCATGCAGGTGTATAATAGATTGGACACTTACCTTGAGTGGAATAAACAGCCCTTTGCTGATGTATTGTTACAAAATACAATGGCTTTTAAGGTGACTGGGTTCTAAGGCAGTTTACCAAGCTGAAGGGTAACTAGCACCCAGATACAACCCCAACCTTTAAAACTATATTTATCCTGAGAAACAGTCTTTTCATCATTTCAGATAGTGCCAGGCCTGAGGCTATTGAGTGGCAGATTAATGTGGATCTTATTCAGCTGAGTCTACAGGCTGGGAGAGGGAAGTATCGGATGTATAATATGTTTAAAGCAGACAGCTAATAAGGAACCAAACCAATCTTTTTGGCTTTCACCCACAGCCTATTTTTAAAAAATGCTTACAGAGCAGAATCAATTGGGATATTCAGAAGTTGAAACACCGCACACATATTACTTTGGGGAGAATTTGCTATTTATGGGAATATAAAATTTTACATCATTGTTCTCTGTCTGACGCTTATTGCCAAAATGTATTGCAAAATGGTTGTCGTAGCAACCACCATTCTACTCTCTCTTTTGATCAGTATTCATGGATGGCTGAATGTGATTTTTGATGCCTATGGGGAAAGAACTATGGAGCGTTTAACGGGACAGACGCTGTAACTTCAAAAAGGCATCAGTTTCTCTTCCCAGCTTTATTGACAAATAATTTACAAAGCAGTACATACAAATTAAACTATTTAATTTACAAATAGAATTGTATATATTTAAGGTGTACAGTGTGATGATTTGATATACGTATACATTGTGAAATGATCACACTCAAGTTAATTAACACATCCATCACCTCACATAGTTATAATTTGTGTGTGTGTGATGAAAACACTTAAGATCTACCATGTTAGCCAATTTCAAGTATATAATACAGTATTACTAACGATAGTCACTGCGCTGTATATTACATCCCCAGAATTTATTCATCTTATAACTGAAAGTTTATACCCTTTGACCCACATCTCCCTATTCTTCTACCCTTTAGCCCCTGGCAACCACCATTCTACTCTCACTCTTTGATTTCAGTATTTTAGATTCCACAAATAGGTAGACCATGCATTGTCTGTCTTTCTGACTCTGGTGGCTTATTTCACTTAGCTTAATGTCCTCTAGGTGTATCCATGCTGCTACAAATGGCAGGATTTCCTTGTTTCTTATGTCTGAGTAATATTCCATTTTATGTTTGTGTATTTATCCTAGATATCTGTATTTAAGTATAGACATGTAGTTATATCTAGGCAGGTAGGTAGATCGATACCACATTTGCTTTATCTGTTCATCTCTTGGTGGACACTTAGGTTGTTTCCATACCTTGGCTATTGTGAATACTGCAGTGCACGTGGGAACACATATTCCTTTGAGTATATACCCAGGGATTGTTGGATCATATGGTAGTTCCATATTTAATTTTTTGAGGAACCTCTGTACTTTTTCCATCGTGGCGGTACCAATTTATATTCTCACCAACAGTGCACATCCTTGCCAGCACTTATTATCTCTTATCTTTTTGATAATGCCCATCCTAACAGATGTAAGGTGATGTCTCATTGTAGTTTTGATCTGCATTTCCCTGATGATTAATGATTTTGAACAGTCTTTTAATGCACCTCTTGGAAATTTATATGTTGTCTTTGGAAAAATGTCTATTCTGTTTCTTTGCCCATTTTTAACAGGACTATTTATAATTATTGAGCTGTATGCATTTCATACATATTTTGGATGGCTATCTGGTAGACAGTTTGCAAATATTTTCTCCCGTTCTGTAAGTTGTGTTTTCATTTTGCTGATTGTTTCCTTTGCTGTGAAGAAACTTTTTAGTTTGATGTAATCCCACTTGTTTATTTTTGCTTTTGTTGTCTGTGCCTTTGGTTTTTATCCAATATATTGTCACTAAGGCCAATGTCAAGGAGATTTTTTTACCATATTCTAGGAGTTTTGAAGTTTCAGGTCTTACATTTAAGTTTTCAGTCCATTTGGAGTTAATTTTTGTGAGTGGCATAAGAGAGGGGTCTAAAAGGTAGTATTTTGTCCTACAATATGAAATATACTTGTTTTAAATTATCTAGAAAGTAAAAGAATACACACAGGACACACTTGTGGGGTAAAAAGGAATATTTTTAGGTTGCAAAGTATGTTGTTACTGTAGAAAATTCAAAAGCCTAGAAAATGTCATTCCTGACATCTAGTGCCATGTTGCTTGAACTATGTAGTAGGTTTTATTACATCCATACTTTATAGATGAGCAGACACGCTTGGGGTGGCCAGGACTTGCCCCAGGTTACCCAATAATAGCTGGTAAAATCTGAATTCCAAACCTTGATAGTTGGACGCAAAAATCAGATCATCTAGGGATAATAAATCTTAACATTGCTTTTTCTTTTGAATGTGTATCAAGAAAATTAGGTCACAGGGTATGTAATGTTTTGCAGCTTGCTACTTTCACTTAGTATTACTTTGAAGAAAATTTTTCAAATGCCATTAGGAGTTCTTTAAAAACACTTTGGGGCTATTAAAATTCCATCAAATTGATATACCATTGGAAAAGTCATTTTAATATTTCCTCCATTGTAGTTATAATTCTAAAAATTGATAAAACTTGGCATAAAACTCTGGAGAGCTCCTCTTCTTTGAAGGTAGGGTCTTAATTTTAAAATGTATGCCATTGTAATATTAGTAAAGCAGTTCCTTGCCTAGTAGATTTCACAAAGACCTCGATTACCAGTTGATTGTGAGCCAGGAAAGGTGAATACATGTCCCCCCACAGTTAACAAATTTCCTAACCACCTATGTAACCAGCCACTGTATCCTGTGTCATGGGGGTGCGGGAGGCACTGACCCTGAGGGACTCTAGAAATGCTAGTAGGGTCAAGCAGAAGCATAAAGGAGGACAGCATTTGTGAAGATAGATAGTTGTGTAAAAAGAGAGGACATGAGGTTTAAAAGCACCGAGCATGCCTTTGATGAACAATTGTTAGCCTTAAATGGTACAGTCTATCTTGACACTGGAGATCTAAGCTTTAATGTATTGTCCTTGGCCTTTCCCTGTATTCAAACTAGCCAGATGCTTAGCTTTTACATGCTGGGCTAAATGTGACAGTTTAATGCTGAAAATCTTATTGTTGTAGATAAAAAGTCAATAAAAGAGTAAAGGATACAGGTTTTTCTATTTTCTGTGACCTGAGGGCCTGTACATTTTATATCTGAGTGTGCTATTCAGATGGACAGTTCTCAGTTATACCCATCCTGAGAAAAGGGGAGATTATTGTATTGGCTTTCATGTGCTGGATTCTTTGTGGGGGCGAACATAGGTCAGCTGGAAAAAAAAATTATTACTTTGGTTAATTTTCAAGGATGCCTGTGCTTGTTTCCATATTGTAGATGCCTTTATCCTCTCCTTTTGCTTTTGCTTCCTCTTGATAGAGGAAGGAAGCAGGTAGCATGCTGCTGTGGAGAGAGAGAAGGCTTTTGTGTCATATAGTCTTTCTGTTTGAATCTGGATTCTTCCATTTACCAACTCATTTACATAATTTTGGGAGCCTTCATTTCTTGAACTATAAAATGAACTCGATAATGCCCAGTGTCCCAGTTCTCCTGAGGATTAAATGAGCTATAACTTAATGGGAAAAGTTCCCAGCTCATAGTCTCCTCTGATGGATGGGCTTATCACTTCTCTTCTTTCCACATTTCCTCCTCTAGAGCCGTGACCAAAGTGTTCCTTGTTTTTCCTGTTTTAACATTAGGGTTAAGCTTCTTTCTAATGGGACCTAATGCTGAATAGTGGTTAGGTGGCATCGGGCAAATTACTTACCATCTCTGAATCTGTTAGCTCATTGATCCCGTGGAAGTAATTACCTCTCACAGTTTTGTAGTAAGTACTCTATTAAATGAGATTT
Source organism: Cryptoprocta ferox (assembly GCA_028646485.1). Lineage (NCBI taxonomy): Eukaryota > Metazoa > Chordata > Mammalia > Carnivora > Eupleridae > Cryptoprocta > Cryptoprocta ferox. The sequence goes on along the minus strand of CM053577.1, from coordinate 26,172,330 downwards.
TGTACGTATGACTAGTTAAAATGCCTGGTACAAAGTGGGCACTTGGTGACTGGTGAGTACTAGTACTGAATGGGCATATCTTTGAAGGAGATCTTTCCTTCTGCCATCTTTCTATGTAGTCAGTAACTTCCTCTGACTTCTTTGCTAGCATCCTTCCCTCCACTCATTGGCTGGAGGGATTTTTCTGAGCTCTGTCTTTCTGCTGTGCATCTTATCCTTTGCCTTGGAAGTTTCATCTACTTCCAAGGCTTCAGCCACCACTTTAAAATGGATATTTTTTAATTCCCGAGCTCCCAACCAGTATATCCAGTTTTCTACTTATCAACACTTGGATGCCCAAAGGAACCTGAAACTCAAAATATTGAAAAATACAGTTATTATCCTTGCCATTTCCATCCTCAAAACTGTTCTTCCAGTAGGTCCTCTCTGTTCCACTTCTGTGCTATCTCTAGGCTATGTTTCTTCCTTTTTAAAAAAATTTTTTAGATATTTATTACTTATTATTGAGAGAGAGAGCGCAAGCAGGGGAGGGTTAGAGAGAGAGGGAGACACAGAATCTGAAGCAGGCTCCAGGCTCTCAGCTGTCAGCACAGTGCCCGATATGGGACTCGAACTCACGAACCACAAGATCATGACCTGAGCCAAAGTTGGATGCTTAACTGACTGAGCCACTCAGGTGCCCCACTCTGTTCTTTCCTTTGCATTCTTGATTATGGCTTAACTGTATCATACTTCCAGTGCTGGCCTTGTTAACAACAAAGTGTAGTTCCTTCCTTCTAGGCTTTCCTACCTCCATTAAATAATAATGACAACAACAAAACTATAATAACAAGACAGGGGTGACAGTAAGAAAAGGTACCATGACAGCAATCATTTGTTGAGTGTGCACAACATGCTAAGCACCACCCAGGAAAAGTGGGCCCCTTCTCTGGACTTATGTAGTAGAAGCCCTCATTCTTGTCCTCTCCAGAGTGGAGGGAACATTCCTACCCAGAGCCCACCCCAGCCCCTCAGCTCATGTTCTGGGCCCTTGAGACCTCAGAATTCCCTGCTTGGACTATGCTGAGCCTCCTTGCAGAAACTGCATGCAGACCTCTTTCCCAACTGTATCTTTCAGAAGGGAGATGGTGCCACAGATGTGTGCATCTCTAGGCAGAAGGACTGGCTAAAGGGCAGCTATTTTCCTGGCTTGTAGTCTGAGACCTGTGCCATGAGACCCACTGTGGGGCAGGACAGAGCCAGGATGGGAAGAGAAGGGGTTTGGCTAGGGACCTTCAGGAGTGCTGTAAATCTTAGGATGAGAAATCAAGAATTTTTCTAATGTAGTTTTTTATCTAATCATTGTAATACTTCTCCAGGTAGGCAATATTAGGTCCATATACAAAGTGAGAGTTGCAGAGGTTAAATACTTAGTGTACAGATTATAATTGGCAGACCCTGAATTTGACACAGGTTAGTTGGACTCCAGAATTTTTTTTCCATGATACTCTACTTTTTATCCATTCCCCACATTGTAGCCAGAGATTCATTTTGTAGAAAATGTCTGCAGTACCATTATTCCCTGGATTAAAAATCTTCCATTAGCTCCTCATTTGCAACTGACTGCAGGCCAGTTTCTCTGGCATAGCATGCAAAGACCCTTCAAAAGCTGCCTTGGATCTACCTTGCCAAATTCATTTCTCATCAGCAGTCCCACCATGACTTACCCGGTCATAATGAACCTGCTGTGTGCGTTGGCACCCACAGCCTTAGCTGGGTATGTCTTTCCTGCTTCTTTCTCTGATTTACCAAGTCCTATACTATCTCTTCCATTTCAAAGTCAAATGAATATCACCTTATTCATGAAGACACTTGAATTTTTCTAGACAGGATCTCTCCTACTCCTGTTATATGTTCATAGTTGATTGTTTCTACCTTAGTGTGTGTTTTGCCCTCGTCTGTTACCTCCCTGAGGCCGTGACTTCCATGTGGATAGGAAATGGGTATCTTACCATTATATGCCTCTCTTTTCATACAGAGTCTGGACATATGTAGTAGGCTCGATACATATTTTTTTAAAAGACCTTTTTATTACAAAAAATATTACGCACTTTTCACAGATGAATTATTACCAATCGAGAAACACAAATTTTAGTTCGGACAGTTGTGCTGATCTGCTAATGGACTGGTTTTATGAGGCATTTTGACATCACAACTGGAAATTTCTATTTCACAGAAAAGTGTTCCTTTACATTTAGTCCTAGGATTTTGCTGTCACAGCATTTAAGTGATGAGAAGTCTTTATAAAAGTGTGTATACATATATGTATATGTAATTTGTGAGCTTTAACAGGCCAATGAGTTCTGAATAAATCATAAATCACAGTTTTGTCTCAATGCAATTAATTTAGTTTTGCTTTTTAAGTTACCTGTCTATGATTACATAGACTTTTCTGAAAGATATTTATGTCATAAAATTGCTATTTTTGAAGAGGCGGCTACCTATTTGCATAAAATTATCAGCACATAAAAAAGATTACGTTGGCGGTAGTGTCTAGCTACTTTTTCCTCTTCCCTAAATTTTGAATATTTGAATTTGAAATCCTTTCTGTTTTGGTGGTTTATTGCTTTTTGCCTCTTCGTGGCAGAGACTCTGGGCAGAATCCTACCTCTTGATCGCCAGTTGGAACACTTTCATCATAAGAAATCATTAAGTAACAAAATGCACATGGTTCCGTGTTCTAACACAGGGCAGAGCAATTCCCATAGGCAGGTTTCATGCTGTTGGTATATTTATGCTCTAAGCCCAAAAGTTTGATTATAGGAAAACATGTCATAGAAAGAAGCAAAATGAAATTAAGCATACCGATTGTAGATTATGTGACTAAGGTAACTATATTTTAGAGTCCCAAGCAAGCCTATTTTTGGTCAAAAAGACTTTAGGGAGAAAAAAGAATTAGGATGTGTTTGAAAGATGATAAGGGAATATCTTAGAGAAAAGGAGAAGGGAAACTATTCCAGGAATATGGCCCAGTTTTTGATAAAGTGGGAAGGGTGGTAACTTGACAGATTAGAGGAAGTTGGCACAGAGGAAGCCCAGGAAGTATTAGATGAAAGCTGTTACCAGAAATAAGGCCATTCAGAGGCCCAGGCCAAAAGCTTTGAAGGAAAATGAGAGGGTGTTTTTGCTAGCGTAGTATAGTGCTAGTGCTACTTTTTTATTTCTAAAGGTAATATATTCTTGAAATTTCTTAAAATATAGAAACATATAATAAAACCAAGATCACCCATATTCCCAAAAGGCAGAGAGACATTCTGGATGTGTTTTGAGGCATGAGTTTCTAGCCTCTCGTCCTCCTCCACCCATTCTGCAAATGTATGTAATTGTTTATTTCAGAGTGGGGTCCATGCTATGGTGTATATTCTCTGTTCATTCTCATTCTTTAAGTTTTTGGCGTAAGATTTCAAAGCATTTTCGTGTGTCAGTGAAAACTTTTCAGAATACTTTTAATTGTTGTCTGTTATTCCATTCTATAGATGTACCATGATTTATTTAACCTCATTTACATTATAAATAAAATGACAGTAAAAAATCTTCACATTCAAAGCTTGCTACATGTATAATGATTTCTCTAGAAAAGAGGAATAGAAAATCCTCTGTGAAAGCATATTTATGTTTTTAAGCTCTTGATAGCTACTGACAAACTGTTTTTTTTTTATGGAAGTCTTAAAGAATAAACCTTCCCATGGTGCCACAGGAAGAGGTCGTATGAGGAATTGCGAAGTGTGTTGATGGAGGTGCAGAGTGCTTTACAGTGTTTCCCAGGGGAAGAATGTAAAAGTCAGTGTGAAAATGATTGCCGTGGGAGGTAATATGAGGAAATGCAAGATTGGATAGACAATGGACAGAAAGAAAGGAGGTTAGGCTTCTTGTTTGTTTGTTTTTCATGAAGAGTCCTTCACAGGCTTACTGAGTGTAAAATGCTTAAGCCAGTCTTGGAACAGGGTTTGAGAGTGACAAATGGTAACCGTCAAGGTCACATGCTATGGAGGAGCTTGAGTTCATGGGTCCAGTTACTGCACTACCACTTTTCCAGGAGTGAATTTTCCTCTTATCCTCTTCTCCCTCATCGATAAATGCGGATACTATTTGTCCCTCCTCATTGGGTTGGCGTGAAACTTAAAGTCGATCATGTGGTGCCCAGTACACTGAAGGCTTTGATAAATGGCGTCTCTATCCTTACATGGCTGCTCTCCCGCGTATCAGTTAAGGATCCTCTGGTTGAAAGGGACAGAACACTCGAGCCAAAGATAACCACTATGTTGTGTCTGATGGAAGGAGAAAGCCACTTGGTTTGGTCTTTTTACTGGACTTACCTTTAAAGGCTCAGCTAACTAACCTTAATAGCCCCAATGCTAACACTTCTCAGGCATTTCCCTTCTTTTTAATGATCAGAAGGTGAATTGACACTTGCCTGTATCTTGGACAGGAATAATGGCTGTACTCTATTCTGTACTCAGTGCCAAGTACAGTGGCCTATGCTCGATAGTTGTAAAAAAAAAAAAAATGCATTCCAGAGCAACTTTCGTTATGATTAATATGGACTTCATGTCTCCTTTCCTCTAGAAATTAGAAAAAAAAACTTCAGTGTTTTTCCATTTGATTACATAGAATGTGTATCTTATTGATAATCCCAGATTGTAGGTGAAAATACCAAGCCATAATGTGTCTTTATTTTTTTCCAAAGATAAATAAGTTTGAGGATGTCATGCACAGCATGGTGACTATAGTTTTAGCAACAGTTGTATATTATGAAAGTTGCTAAGAGAGGCCTCTTCAAAGTTTTCATCGCAAGAAAAAAATTGTGACTGTGTGGTGATGGATGTTAACTGTGACAATCATTTTGCAGTATATACATATATCATTATGTTGTACACCTAAAACTAATATACTATATGTCCGTAAGGTCTCAGTAAAGCTGGAAAAATGTTTTCAAAGTGAATAAAAACGTACTTTCCTTTATACATTGTTTTCTTGACCTGTAGTGTTCTGTATTTTTAAAATCTTGTCAGAATGTTAAATGAAAACTTTGAAATGAGAAAGGTTAGTGGGTTTACCATTATTCTATCACAATAATGTCACAAAATGTTTTTTGTTTATGTTGCTTTCTATTCTTTTGTAACTTTTTTTCTTCTGAATTGCCTTCCTTTATTAAAAAAAAAAAAAAAAGAAATGTCAGGAAACCAAGCATGTCTCATAGATGTTAGAAAGATCTGATTTTCAAGGTAAATTCTAGAGTTTGAACAAATTTAATCACCTCCATTCATATACTCAACTACTATATAAGAGCCATTAGACCTATCAAATAGCAAAGGTAAAATATAGATCATATTTACAAGTTCTCACATGATTGATAAGCCTACTTAATTGCCTGTACTTGTCCTTTCATTACAAAAACAAGTCAATTAGCATAGCGTGGCTGTCATGTACATAGAGCTTTCTTTGTAGACAAGAATAGCATGTATAATAGCTATAAAGAAAACATGGACTGTCAGTGTAAGTACCAGTAAGAAATGGAAGAAAATTAGTTCTATATTTCATATGTTGCCAGCATACAAGCAAAGTAACTCACCTATGTGAGCTGAGCAGAAGGAAACACAGTGATCGTTATCTTTGTAAGGAGCCAATGGCTTTATGGCTTTAAAAAATATTTTGTTCAGATTATGCAAGTATATTCTAAAGTTATTATACAAAAATTGATACAGGGGCGCCTGGGTGGCATAGTCGGTTGAGTGTCCCGACTTCGGCTCAGGTCATGATCTCACGGTTAGTGGGTTTGAGCCCTCCATCGGGCTCTGTGCTGACAGTTCAGATTCGGGAGCCTGCTTCGGATTCGGTGTCTCCCTGTCTCTCTGCTCCTCCCCGCAACTCACACTCTGTCTCTCTTCAAAAAATAAACGAACATTAAACAAATTTTAATTAAAAAATTGATACAAATAGAAAGTATAAAAAAACAGAAGATTCCCCCATGCTACGTCTGAAAACACCCATCATCAACACTTAGCCCAGCTCTCTGAGAGTGCCCTAGTTGATTTTCACTGCTATATATCCCTTTCTGCTGCTTGAATGTTTTTATGTACATGTAAGCCTTTTACAATAAAATGATAGATAGTGAAAGCATATATTTTGGGAGAAAATATGAGTATAACCATATTCTATTATTTGGGATTTTCAAAAATAGATTGAATCATATCAAATTGTTGATGTTCAGCCCTTTCCAACATACAAAAATGGCCATTTTATATGCTCAACTTAATAATTGTAGTAGGCTTGCTAAGAATTTTGAAAGCCCACAGGAGAGAGGAATTTTATGTTGTTGATAGTTGCATTCATAACACCTAAAATGGTTCCTGGAGGGTGAATCTAATCTTTGTTATGAAATAGAAAAGGATTGGTACTGATAAAAATAATTGTATTAAATTAGACATGAAAACAGAAATAAAATGGAAACCTTTTTTTTTTTTTTTAAGTTTGTTTATTTTGAGAGAGAGAGGGGAGAACATGGGGAGAGGGGCAGAGAAAAGAGAAAGAGAATCCCAAGTAGGCTGGGTGCAGAGCCTGATGCGGGCCTTGAACTCATGAACTTTGAGATCATGACCTGAGCTGAAACCCAGAGTCGGACACTTAACTGACTGAGCCATTTGCCAAGTGCCCCCAAAATGGAAACCTTTTTAAAGGCACTGTAGAGAAAGTCAATTAAGGAATGAATTCAATTCCAGTTGATTCAATGGACTTGGCTCTGGCAAAACTTAGTCAATGAAAATTCATTAGTGTAAATACAAACTGTTTAAAGCCTCAGTATTCATAAACACAATAATGTCCCAAGTGTCACACAAGTGGGGAGGGGAAGCAGTGAAAAACCTCCTTCACTGGTATTCAAATTAGGAAAGTTTGTGGCTACTAGGAAAAGTGGATGGCTGTTGCTTGAACTCAGCAACTGGTTTTAAAGCCACATTTCCCCATTCATCCAAACTGTCTATTCCTTCTCATAACTGCATGCCAGCTGTCAAATACAATGCATTGTTTCATCAACATTCACTCAAAATCAGGTAATTTATATTAATTGTTTGATGCCTGTCCCCAGTCTTTTAACCTGGGGGAGCTTTAAATGCTATTTATAAAGTGATGTGTCATACGCTGCAGTCAGTGGGGAGCTGTCTGCTGGTAAAGGCATTGTGGAGGCCTCGGATATGGGTTTTGAAGGCACATGGTACAAGCTGAAATCACAACTGTTTCATTTACCAACATGTGACCTTGGACAGGTAATCTATCTCTTTGTCTTGTTGACAACTAAACCTCTACTTTCAAAAATTGTAATTAAAATATAAATATGAATATGTGATCATGGGGCTTTGCACATATAAGCCTCTGATTTTCAACCAGAGCCATGGTTATTATATGAAGCAGTTCAGACAGTTATTGAATTAATGGCTCAGATCACAGAATCCTAGAATTGGAGAGTGGCAGCAGACTTTAGAAATCCAGGTGTCTTTGTGCTCTTTCCCATATGGTTCATCCAAAAGAAATCAGCCCAACATTCAGGAATTTGGTTTTACTTAAAGTTCATATTGGAGGTCGTACTGAAAGCTAATTTTTGGTAAATCCTAACTTCCCCTTATTCACCTGTTTTAATTTCCCCTTTGTTCACTGTTCTCTTCCAACCCAATAAAGCTGGTCTGTGAACCATGACAACACAGTAAAGGAAATAGGTTTAGTCTCCTTGACACAACCAGGCAGTGTCCCGGGATGATGTCTTCCTCACGCATGTGCAACACTACTAATTCTTCTTTAAGAAATAATCGCATGTCAGGACACGAAACCTGGGGCCACTGCCTTTATTTAATTAGGCAAGAGTGAACTTGCACGTGCCTGTGCATGAAAAATAATCACTTAATGTAACTGAATATTGATTTTTGGCATGCCCTTTTCCTAATGAGGCAGCATCTAGAAAGATCAAAAGATGATTTATTCTAATACAGTGTGTGCAAAGGGGACTGTGTGCCACCTTGCATCTCATTATCAATTTCATCCTGAGACCTAATTAACAGGCCTGTATTCTCTTTTATTAAGATCACACACAGACACACACACAAAACAAAACCAAGGCATCAGGGTTTTTATGGTATCACAGAGCAAGCAATGAAATCATTTGTGCCCCCTGAGCTTCATTCATTTCCCCTGTGTTCATTTCCTGTTGAAGTCAGGAACTGGGGCTTGTGATGCTAATCTAGGACTCTGCTGGGTCTGAGGGGAGGAGAGACCGTGGACCCTAAAGAGAGTCATTCCCCTTAACTCCCCCCCCCCACATGAACCTGCTTCTCTGCCTGAGGCTCAGCATCACATCACTTCAAAGCCTATCCTTGTGGGACTCTAAGCCCAGTCAGGGGACGTGACCTTCTTCTCTGACACCAAAATATCCACCATGTTGGGCAGGGTCCTTTCCCTTGAGGTCAAGGGACTTCAATTTGGGATCCATGTAAAATTGGGTCTTGGGAGACTCATGAGTTCTCTGAAATGATTTCTGCATTTCTCTAGGAAGAGGGTCCAATGCCAGATATTTTATGTTTGTGATCCAAAAAAGGTCAAGAACAAATCTAACTTTGCTCAGATCTTTTGAGACCAAAGGGTGTTGGAAGGAAGTTGTCTTGAGAGTCAGATGGATTTCCATTTGGATTGTTTCTAATAGATTTTAGTTGTGTAGCCTTGGGCAGGCTACAGAGCCTCTCTGAACCTCCATTTTCTCAAATGTAAAATGGGGTAAAAATACCTATTTTAAGGTTGAAGTGACAGGTACACTAAACAGAGAGGTAAGTGCTAATTTTATTTTTTCCTCTCTTTCATTCCTTGAATGAAATGAAAGCAAGTATCTGTTCTGTTGTGTTTCTGGCCAGATTTTTCTGAGCACCCATGATCATGCCTTGCACACATAAGGCACTCAAATGTTGGTTGAATAGATGGTTGGATGGATGGAGTGCCTTGACTTAGTACCTACATGAAACCTATCTGCTTTCTCAAAACACTTATTTTCCAAGAGACATCTTGGTAGTCTAAGATCTCTCTCTAGAAGAGAGCTTGGTTTTGCCAAAACCCTCCCAGGACAGTTAGCTCCATGTCCTGTGCAAAATCTTTCTACATACTATGAGAAGATTATATCTTCTTATCCTGTGTTGCAAATCATGATCGGTGCTGGGCCTGTGTCTATATTAGGACCAGGCAAACTATATAGCCTGTAGGCCAAAACTCGCCTATTGCCTGTTTCTATCCATTTTTATTGGGACATAGCCATGTTTATTGATTTGTGTATTATCTATGACTGCTTTGGTGCTATGGTAGAGCTGAGTACTTAGGACGGAGACAATATGGACAAGAAAGCCTAAAATATTCATTATCTACAGAAGAAATTTGCCAACCCCTGATATGTATTATTTGTACTCCGTACTGCATCCTTTCAGGATTGGTCTTCAGATGCCCTTTTTATATAATGGGAAGCTAATATCCAACAAAGTTAAGGTGGGAAGATGAATATTCTCTCTGATGTAGTTAAGTATCTTGATTAAGATTATACCACTTATAGCTAGGGTTTGAATCTGGCTCTGCGTGATTCCATAGCCCATGTTCTTTCCACTACATTCTGATACCTTTCAAATCAGCCAAAGCCTAGCTGAACCACTTACATCTTTCAGTCCTGTCTGGTGACCAAGACTAGCACAGGGAGCAAGCCATTCAGTGATGTCCTCTAGAATTGTGGTGCAATCTGGTGGCCCTTGCATTTGTTCACAACCTGGCTCAGGTCTGCAGATAAATCCTGTGAATATATCAGTAGGTGAGAAAGTGGAATGAGGATTTCATGGACTATTTCTGAATGTGGGAGAGCAATTCGAGTCTGCAGTTTGTTTTTGTTTTTTTGTTTTTTAAATATAATTTACTGTTGACTTGGCTAACAGTGTATACAATGTGCTTTTGATTTTGGGGGTCACTTCCCATGATTCACCACTTACATACAACAGAGTCTGCAGTTGTTTATATGCAGCCATAATGCTGCTTCCCAAAGTCAGAAAGTTCAGCATTTCCAGGTTTGCCCTTGTTGCCAAATGTGGTCTCCACTCTTGTTTGGTGCCCTTAGTGAGTAACGTGTGATACTTGCGGATTTTCAGCACAGGGCCACTCAGCAGAGACTTGCCCTTCCCCAAGCTTGGAGGCTGTAAGAGTTATGGACCTTCATGCTTGCTCATTGGTCCTGTGCCTTCATTGGCAGATCTCACTCCAAACGTGAGATCAAAGTTCTTTCACAATGAATGAATCCTGATGGAAAGTTGATTGTTTTAAGGGTTTACAGGTGAAATTCTGTGGTTATTCTGGTTCATACTCCATTTGCCTCTTACGCCTACTTCACAACTTTCACCCTTCCAGTTAATTTTTCCGGCTTATAAACTGGTTATGATTAAACAAAAGGAAAAACAAATTTGGAAAAATCAACCACTCCTGCTTTAGCTGAGTGGACAACAGTATGTGTCTTGTAATGGTAGTTAAGCTGGCAATAACGGTATGGTGACAAAATTCCAGCCACCCAGCTGGAAGTAACACAGTTGGGTAATTTATCCATCTGTCACAGGATGTGTCTAATGAAAAATGGCTGTAGCGTTAATCGATTGTCACGTATAAGAGGCTATTGTTGCATAGGGTTGGTGAGGGGAGAGGTGAGAAGTATTGGGAAGGCGAATGTTCTTTCTGATGGAGTCTTTGTTCTGTCTTTGGGGCCAGCATTAGGGAGAATCTGTGACTCTTGCTTCATCTGTCATGGAGCTACTGATGGAGGATTTCATAGAAAAGCAGCAGAGCTGCTGTAATTAACTTTCTGTTTCATTAGGTTCTACAACATTAACCCTTATTTCTCCAAAGACAAAATCTTCTAGTCTTATCCTATAGCTTTTATACTTACTAAAGTCAATGAATCTTTCAGTTTATGCTGAATATGTAAAAGAAGTAAAGATGAGATTGCTGTGGTTAAAGTGGGGGCGGAGGAACCTGGTAAAATTAAGTAACATTCCATTTGTTGTGCCAGTAGAGCTCCATGGGGAAATAATAGGTTGATTAAAATTCTTGGACTATTGTTTAATTATTTAGAGTGAATGTTCCAACAGAAAGATTTTTTTTGGTAGCCCTTTTGGTTTATTCCTAACATATTTTAGTGCCCAGTTATTTTTTTTTTAAGCTTTAAAATATCCAGGGCACCTGGGTGGCTCAGTCGGTTAAGTGTCCAACTCTGGATTTTGTCTCAGGTCATGATCTTCTGGTTCGTGAGTTCAACCTCCGCATCGGGCTCCACATGGCCCTGCTTGAGAGTCTCTGTCTCCGTGTCTCTCTGCCTCTCCCCTGCTTGCTCTCTATCTCTGGGTCTCAAAATAAATAAATATTTTAAAAATATCCCAAGTACCTCTCCACATAGGTCTTTTTCATCTCTCCCATGGTACCGGGTACTTCTCATTGGTCAAAGCTGTTGCTATTTTATCATTCTGTCTCGGAAACATGTTTATTAGGAACCCATCACAAAATTCAGATCTGCCTGATCTGAATGGAGGCTAAAAAGCAAATCTAAAAATTATAAATGATTGTTGAACACTTTGAATGGGAGAGAAACGAACAAAATAGAATTTCAATTTATATTGATGAGGCAGAGTAGTGGCGGTGACCCATTCTCTTTATAGGTAAGAGAGAGGTATGAGCAAAGCATAGAAATCTATTTACCAGTGCTTTCCAGAGTTGTTCAACCCAGATGTACTGGGTACAAGCAATTATATTTAGGAAAGAGCAAAGCATGTTCATGGACTGGTGAGAGTCCCACCATGTAATAATTTGTGCATCAAAACAATTGTTTGAGATTCCGTGTGTTGGCTCTTCCTGTAGCCAAGGCAAGTGCTGATATGCTGTAATTTCTGCACAGATTTTTTGCTGTGGCTTTTTTAAGTCCATGTGCATTTTTATTATTGGTTATAGTTTTTATGTATGTGTGTCACAGCATTTGGGAGTGGGTGTACATAAGGCTTATATCATTTGACTGCCAGCTTTGCTGAGCTCACATGTTTTGTTGTTCTTATTTATGTGTTTGCCAGGGAGAAATGCTTGCTGCCTCTCCAGTTGGCTTTGGAATCCAAGAATGTGAAACTGGCCCAACATGCCTTGGCAGGAATACAGGTAAGGCTCTCACTGGGTGCAAGCAGGTGACAGGAATTGACAAACTTCTTTGGCATTGGAAAGGACAAATACTTAACATTCTGAATCCTAGCTGTCAAAGACCCAGACCACAATTTGATTGAGCTAGGTAATAACCCCAGAGGACAGAGGATAGAGGATTTTCTTATATTTGCCAGCATTTCTCTGTGTATAGCATTATCGTGTTGAGACTATGTCATCTGATAATGATTCCTGGGGACCCAGCTAAGCTCATGAAGAAATGAAGTGTTTTGGAGAATGTCCAACTTTAGGAGAGCAAAGGATCTCTTGATCCCAAGAGAGACACCTCAAGTTCTATACCAAGTAAAATCTTATGTACATTCAACATCTGTGGTTCTATGTAAGGAGAGTTAATAGTAAACTGGAAAGATTTTATCTTATTTTCCATTTTACAGTTAGGTTGGTGAATGAATTCATGTGTTTTGTTTCCAGAGCAAAATTAGAGGGAAAAAAAGACATTAGAAAAGTCAGGGATGCTTGGGTGGCTCAGTCTGTTGAGCGTCTTACTCTTGATTCAGCTCAGATCATGATGCCAGGGTCATGGGATCAAACTCCACATTGGGCTTCATGCTCTCTCTCTTTTCCTGTGCCTCCCTTCCCTACTCACATGCTCTCGCTCTCACTCGCTCTCTCTCTCAAATGAAAAAAAGAGAAAAGACTGCTTGAACACTTTCCTTCTCTGAGCATTTGCTCATGTGTATTTTACACCATATGTAATAGGTCTGATTTGAACAGTGCAAAGGTGATGACTATATAAATACATTGACTTTTAAGTGGTTTGGTTTCTAAGTGACAAAGGACTGTGTAGTTCTAGCCTATGGGGTTTATGCAGTGTGGCCATGGATTGGTAGCATTTGTCAGATGTCTTTTCACATTAGTATGTATTATTTCATCCTTTAAATTCAGAGAAGTCCCTGATACCTTTTAAGAGTTAATACCTATGATGGGGGTACCTGGGTGGTTCAGTTGGTTAAGTGTCCAACTCTTGATTTAGGTTCAGGTCATGATCTCATGGTTCATGAGTTCAAGCCCAGCATTGGGCTCTGTGCTGACAGCTCAGGGCCTGGCGCTTGCTTGGGATTCTCTGTCTCCCTCTCTCTCTGACCCTCCCCCGCTCTTGCTCTCTCTCTCCCTCTGTCAAATAAATAAGTGAACATTAAAAAAAAAAGACTCAGTACATATGAATGAATGAGAAAACTAAGACTCTTCTTTTTCCAATGGATTGGAATTAGGTAATGTATGTGTTAATATATTTTAGTATTAGACATTTTTTTTTTTTGAGAGAGAAAGAGAGCATACACGTACATGGGGGAGGAGCAGAGAGAGAGAGAGAGAGAGAGAGAGAGAGAATATCCCAAGCAGTCTCAATGCTCAGGGAGGATCCCAACTCAGGGCTCTATCTCATGACCCTGGGATCATGACCTGAATCAAAATCAAGGGTTGCTCACTCAGTTGACTGAGCCACCCAGGCACCCCAGTATTAGACATTTTTAAACACTGTCAATGTTATTAAATACTCTTTGCATTCTCCAAAGTAGTTGGGCCAACCATGAAAGTGAATGGGAGTTTGTGTTAACCTGCTGTGTTTCCTTTTCTCTAATATTGTATAGATTTCCCATTTAGTTAGGTTTTTTTTTTTAACCCCCGGACGCTCTAAGCTTACAGAACCATGTTTTTAAGGGCTTGCTTTATCCTGTTAATTCTAATGACCCGGTGGGCAGTAGGTCTTCCTTTTACCACCCTCTGTCACCTACTCTTAAGTGTAGGCACTTTTGTAGGCCTTTCCAGTCTTTATCACTTTACATAAAAACAGGTTCGTATATAAACTTTAACTCTGGGGTGCCTGGCATGCACTGTAAAGAAAAAATCTCTTTTGAGTTTAAAAAAAAATTTTTTTTTTAACATTTATTTATTTTTGAGAGACAGAGAGAGACAGAGCATGAGCAGGGGAGGAGGAGAGAGAGAGAGGGAGACACAGAATCCAAAGCAGGCTCCAGGCTCCGAGCAGTTAGCCCAGAGCCCGATGCGGGGCTCGAACCCACAACCGTGAGATCATGACCTGACCTGAAGTTGGATGCTTCACCGACTGAGCCACCCAGGCACCCTGAAAAAATCTCTTTTGAAAGGATATGGACAGAGGTCAGGCAGTCCTAAGAAAGTTTGAAATACTTGTGTTCTGGATCTGCAGTGACATTCATTCCACTAAAAGAGGGAGTCCTTACACGAGGTGAATCAGAATTCCAAAAGTTCTTCACCGCTGCAGCTCTACACTGAATGGGACAAGAACAAATATAAAATCTTGCACTAGGGTCTCAAAAATTGACTGCCTCAGGACAGAGTGGGAAGAATAGCTTCATTGCAGCCCTGGTGAATAAGAATTAAGGATTTCAGGGCAAGTCAGCATAGAATGTACTGTGACTTACAACTAAGCTCATTTGATCTGAGAATATAATTCAAATTATACATTGCTGCTTTTCCAGTTTTTGGTTTTAGGGAATAAACACATTTAATTATCTCACATAACTAGAATTCTGGTGGTGGTCAGTTCTAGGTTCATTCCAAGGCTTTATGGTGTCACCAAAGACCCCATTTCTCTTTGTCTTTCCCTTCTGCCATCTTAAACATATTTGAGACTTTTTAAAAAGAGCAATGTTAGATTTACAATAAAATTGAAAAGAAGTGTAGAGATTTCCCATATACCCCCTAACCTATCCATTCATAGCCTCCTCCATTATCAGCATCACTCACCAGAATGGTAATTTTTTTTAAGTTTATTCATTTTGAGACAGAGAAAGCGCAAGTGGGGGAAGGGCAGAGAGAGAGAGAGAGAGAGAGAGATTAGAAGAGAGAGAATCCCAAGGAGGCTCCCCACTCAGTGCAGAGCCCAGCATGGGGCTCCATCCCATGACCATGAGATCATGACTTGAGGCCGTATCAAGAGTCAGGCAGTATCAAGAGTCAGACGCTTAACTGACCAAGCCACCCAGGTGCCTCAAATGGTACATTTTTGCCAAGGATCCGTGCCTCAAATGGTACATTTTTGCCAAGGATCCACTTATAGTGACATATCACTATATGATCACCAAAAGTTCATAGTTTACCTTAGGGGGCACTCTTGGCTGCATTATTCTTTAATGTCGGACCACCCTTAATCTGTGATATTCACTCTGGAGGCCACATTTTAAGCAGGAGAGTATTTATGAAACCATATCACATCAAGAACATTTAAAGATGTTTAAGGAGGTCTAGTATAGAGAAGAAAAGACTTAAGTGGACTTCATAGCGGACTTCAGATATTTTAGCTTAGTCCTTGTGGCTCCAGGGAAAGATGAAGAAGTAGAAGTTGTAGGGAGGCAGGTTTTGGTACAATATAAGACAGGACTTTATGAAAAATAAGAGTTGTCCCCAAACACAAAAGAGCTGTGAGGTGTAATGTCTCTCAAGAGACCTCATGACAGTGAATGTCTTCTCATTTGGTTTTTGCGGGGTTCATTTTCTGATGAAAATACAGGAAGATTTGTGAATGCATGAACACTTCTTCGGTAAATGACCATTCCCATTAGGAAGTAAAAAGGGTAAATGTCTGAAAAATAAACTTCTTGTCTACAAGAACTTCTCCTTTCCTGTGACAAAGCTACATTCAGAAAGGGTATGTGTGAATGTGACTTTTGTAAGGCACTAGATTCCCCTGGGCACATTCATCCTCTGTCCCCACTAACCACATAACCTGTAGGGTTGCCATGTTGTCTAGAATGACTTACCTAATAGCAAAAGGTCTTTGCCCAAACTGTGTACCAAAGGTTTGATGCGTTTTTCTTTTTTATTGACACATGGCATGAGTACTATCCTCATGGCCTCCACTACATGGTTCCCGAGTACAATTACCCTCAGTACAGAATAAGGCAGCAGGGGAAAGCCTATCTGTGATCACTGCCTTGTGTCTCTTTACAGAAGCTTCTGTCGGAAGAGAGGTTTGTATCCATGGAAACAGATTCGGATGAGAAGCAGCTGCTCAATCAGATCCTGAATGCTGTGAAAGTGACGCCTTCCCTCCACGAAGACCTGCAGGTGGAAGTGATGAAGGTTGGTTGGACGTGGCTGCCAGTTTATGTCATTAGAACAGGAACGAGCTGACCATCTCCCCCCCTCCCCCCTCCCCCCACCCTCGTTGTCATCTTGAAAATGCCTCTGCATTGTGGTCATGCTAGCACCCCCTTCATTTGGAATGCATGCTTATTCGTGCTTATGGTCCCCCCAGAATTACCTGTATTGTTGAAATGACAGCTGAGTAAAAAGGTATCATTTCAGTAACTCTGTATGATTTTGGGCCCGATCCTGCATATCTAACATTGTTAGGTGATGTGTTTATCACTTTTTGAGAGAATGTACGTGAGTAGGTCCAGCTTAGGGGAGACCAGATCATTTCAGGTATTCTGCTGCCTGTTTATGTTAAAACACAGCAATGATCTGAGGATGTTTTCCCATATATTAAGGCTTTGGAATAGACAGCTTAGGGCCAGGAAGACCATCCTTGGGAACCATATCACAGTCACATCTTTATTTTCCATCCTCAAATTACATGAACCGTATCTCCCCCATTTCAGTTACCACTTTTGGGGATGGCATCTATCCTTCCCCTCCCCTTGTCCCTTTTCCCTTTTCCCTTTTCTGTCTTCCCTCCCTTGAGGATCACCACGATTGTGAGCCCTTTATGCTGACTCTGGAATGTGTCATTTCCTGTGAATGAACAGTGAGTTGGGCAGAAGAGGATGGAAGTCTCTGTCCAGAATAGCACCTTGGTCAGAAAAACACATCTCAAACCACGGGGCTGGCTTTTCATAATGCCATCTGTTCATTTCCTCCCTGGAGGAATAAGCATAGAGAGATACTTAGGAATAGTTGGGTGTCGTGTGATGGTTGATTTCTTCCCGGAAATGCACTGAAGGATTTTTGTCTTAGATAAGAGATTTCACTCCTCTGGGTTTCAGTTTCTCCATTCAGGAAAGAAAAGATGATTTCAGTGATGACATTTGTTTAATGCCTTGGGCCTCATTGATGTCATTGATGGGGGCTTCAGTGTCATCATGAAGAGCTGAGACTCTGAAGCTAGCCTGTCTGGGTTCTGACTACTTACTTTGTATTTGGACGTCCTCAGGCAGATTCCTTAACCACTCTGTGCCTTTGTCTCCTCATCTATAAAATGGGGGAGATAATAGCCAGTAGGATTGTTGCAAGAATTAAATAAGTGATATTTGTAAAGAACTTAGCACAGTATCTGGCATAAAGCAAGTGCTTTAGAAGTGTTACATATTCCCACTATTTCCTACCTGCTGCTGATGAGTCATAAGCTCAGTGGGTGCATCTAGGAATATTCTTTTTTTTTTTTAAGATTATTTATTTTGAGAGAGAGAGAGAGAGAGAGAGAGCGAGCATGTATGTGCAAGTAGGGGAGGGCCAGAGAGAGGGAGAGAAAGAATCCCAAGCAGGCTCTGCACTATCATTGCACAGATTGATGCAGGGCTCGAACTTAGGAACCGCAAGATCATGACCTGAGCCGAAATCAAGACTTGGACGCTCAACCCACTGGGCCACCTGGGCGCTCCAATCTAGGAATATTCTTAAACACGGAAACATTGAAAATCTCTGAGCTAGCTGATCCTTAAGATCTTATTCGTCTTTAACTCTCTTTGATTCTGTAATGTACAGTTTTGCCTTGTCCTCTGACACATGTTCAGCAGCTCTGCATTCATAGGAACTGAAGAGTAACCACTTGTAGGCTTATTTTACTACTCTGCTTCCTTCGTGCTGCCATTGAGGGGCCGGGCCGGCTGCCATGTTGATTAATCACTTTTGTGGCTTCCAAGTCCAGTCTGTTGAGTCATCCTATTCTTACTCTCCATATACTGGAGATTGAACTGTGGTAACATACTGAGAGATATACCTCACAGATTTTACATTATTCTGGACATTCTCCCAGGAATATACCTTTTTATGGGACACACAAATTTGTATTAAAAATTAAAAGGAAAAGTATGTATTCTTAGAGCCTTGGAGAAGAAGAATGTCTAATGGTTATGTCAACAGTAGCACCTGTTTTGAAACCTTATGCTTGCTTCCTACCTCCAGCCCAGCAGTGCCTTCTGCCACCCTTGCTGGGGACAGGAGTTGACACATGTTAACTCTCCTGGAAATGCTGGAAAACCTATCTTAATGAATTTTCTGATGACACCATAATGGGCCATTGGTACTCATCGTTAACATCTAGGAGGAAATAGGCATTGTCAGAAAAAAAGAAAGCCATAATCAGGCCTCCCATTCTTTATAATTAGATTTCCAAAATGCTTAAAAAAATAAGGGCTTTTGCTCTGTGCTGTTATTTTTAACCATTTAAACATTGGAATTGGGAAAAAAATTATTTCATCTCACAACAAACCTAGCGTTAAGGTAATTTTGTTTTCTTTTTTAAAAAAGTTTATTTTTGAGAGAGAGTATGAGCAGGGGAGGGGCAGAGAGAGAGGGAGACACAGAATCTGAAGCAGGCTCCAGGCTCTGAGCTGTCAGCACAGAACCTGATGTGGGGCTCGAACCCACGAACTATGAGATCTTGACCTGAGCCAAAGTCAGATGCTTAACCGACTGAGCCACCCAGGTGCCCCTAAGCTACTTTTCTTATAGTATACTTTTATTTTAGATAAACGTTTTTAGCCAAGCAGCTAAAAAATAAATAATGAGGTAACTATACTTTAGAGTGATATTATTATTATTCGTATCAAATGGAACTTTAGAGATAGTGGTTTTACTGCCTTGTCCCACAAGGGAGGGCTCCATGATCATTTAATCTGACATTTAGATTATTTGGGTGTGAAGACCTATCCAAATTATAGCATTTCTGGCTTGGAAATAATAATACTGTTCATACCCTTTCTCTATCCTGGAAGAATTTCTATGATAACTTTAGTCATCTTCAAAGCATGTACCCTTTTATCTTGTGATTCTACAATACTTAAAATGGCCCAGTAAAAACTCTCAAACTCTTGTTTTGCTAATACCATTACCATATTAAAATGTTCTTTCCACCTTTTCTCCCTAAAATTATATTCAACAAAGAGAATTGGATGAGTCCTCAAAGAAAGGCTGGATTCCCATTACATGTGAAAGGTATATTTATTCTTAATGCTTCTACATCACTCATTCTCATGATAAATTATCTAAACTGGGCATTTCCTATAAAAATCTTATAGTCATTTTATGTAAATATTTCATAGGTACTAGAAAATGTTTTAATATGAGATATGGTAGGCATTTTCAAATGTTGGTATGCTATTCCAAGTGATAGAGCCACATCATGCAGTTTTTATTTATGTCTGTCCAAACAGCATAGCACGTTTTTATGACAAACCCCAGGTGCTCTATTTTTAAAAGATCCACCATGCATTTTACTCACAGATTGCTATTTGATTGTGTTTGTAAACGTGAGAAATGAACCATGTCACACTTTTAAGAGTATGTAGCAGTTGTATTAAATTCCTGAAGAGAAAATAATATGGTTTCCTCTTTTAGAGGTTTCCCTAAGATTAAACTAACTAACTAATAATAAAACTCAAGATTCTGATGATAGTGTTCTCATTTAGAAAGAAGGCCCTAGACTTTTGACTGGATGGTTAAGAAACAAAAATCAATGATGCTCGCTTCTCACAAATTAAATAGGAATTAGGTTAGATCACTTAGTCTAACCTAACAGGAGGGAGAGAAAAGGCAATTTTGATTTATTGAAATGGCCATGAAATCTAAATAAAAATTTTATAGCTTGAACAAATCAAGTATCAGGGCTGTAGAATCAGAAAGAAGGTTTTTCTATAGATAGGTTACCTTAGAAATGGCTTAGTAGACAGCAGGGAGCTATTTAATATTTAGGTTAAACACTTGTCCTCTTTGGTAATATTTTCCCATGGTATCTGCCCTTTCTATAAATGCCATGCAGACTTCATAGGAGCCAGGCACAAACTAATGACATCTCCAATGAGAGCAATTAGTACTTTTTTCCCCTTCTTTCTGATAGATAACCTTTAGTGAGGTTATTAACTGACATAGCCAGCTGAGTCTTTAACACTGAAGGGAATTGTGTGGCTGGCCTTCTGCTTGCGTAAGTGTGTTGCAGATGTGAGAATCCTATCTGAGGAGGGCAGCCTGCTTTGTTGATAAGGAAGGATGTGATACTGGATACTGGGAAAGCATTTGGTGAATGTTTGGTTATTGGCTGTTCTACTTCACATGCATCTTTGGCTAATAGAAATGAATACTGGTGGGATACTTTACAGTTTTTAAAGGAGAAATGACAGGGGCTAATTATTTAACATTTATTATGTATCAGACACTCTGGTAAGTACTTTACATTCATACCAGATCATACATCTAGGAAAGTGGCAGGGCCAGGATTTGAACTGTGATTCAGCCGGAGGCCACATGTGTACTCTTAAACGGTGGGTTTTGTTGCTTGCCTTCTACGTCTATTCTAAAAGGCTTGTAGGTGGTAGCCATTACTATTCTCATTCCAAAGATGACTGAACAGAAAAATTAAGTCACAGGCTGATAAGGAGCAAAGCTAACAGTGGCTCAGACTCCTGTGTGTTTTCTGTATCCTCCGTGACCGTACATTCTCTCACTAGTTTCAAGACCTACATTCAAATACGAAGGAAGAATCAATGTCTCTTTCCCACTAAATTACCTAATGGTTCTGTGTGTGTGTGTGTGAGAGAGAGAGAAAGAGAGAGAGAGGTGGGGGGAGAGGCAGAGAGAGAGAGAGAGAGAAAATCTGAAGCAGGCTCCCACACCATCCGTGCGGAGCCCGGTGCGGGGCTGGAACCCATAAATGGTGAGATCATGACTTGAGCCAAAATCAAGAGTCAGATGCTT
Source organism: Cryptoprocta ferox (assembly GCA_028646485.1). Taxonomy (NCBI): domain Eukaryota; kingdom Metazoa; phylum Chordata; class Mammalia; order Carnivora; family Eupleridae; genus Cryptoprocta; species Cryptoprocta ferox. The sequence goes on along the minus strand of CM053577.1, from coordinate 26,151,147 downwards.
AACTGACTGAGCCACCCAGGCACCCCTATTCTTCAAATATTTAATTACTTCCTGTGTGCCAGGCACTGTGCAAGCCACAGAAGATCCTTTGGTGAAGAAAATAAAACCAAAAACCAAACAAAAACAGAGTCCATTTGGAGACTAATGATGGAGGTATCAATTAATGAATACATAAATACATATAAGTGGCGATAAATACAAGGAAAGAACAATCTAGGGACCTAAAAGTATATTTATAACAGGGCCTGATGGAGTCAGATGAAGAGGAGGACAGAGAAGGCTGTTCTTAGGAAGTGACATTTAAAATAAATATGATCTAAAGCATAAGAATCAGATGGGCAAGGGGATAGGGTTGATGAAGGGAAGAAAGGATTGCTATATTGATTAGAATTCATTGCAGCTGAAACAGGGCAGAAGTTTATTTTCCTTTTTCATAAACCTAGGTCAGTATTGGCTGAACCACATGATCTGAGATCCCTGTTTCCAGGATATTGTTCCTCCACCTTGTGGTCCATGAAGGTGCCCCATCCCCAGCCAACAGTTCACATACCAACCACCTGGAAGACACTTCTGAGGACATCCCATTGGCCAGAATTCAGCGTATGGCAACATTCCATTGTAAGGAAGGATGGGAAGTGTAGTCTTTACTTGGGCAGTTGTGTGCCCAGAGTTCTATTCTTGAAAACAAAGGGGATAGTGTTGAAAGATGACTGGCAGTCTTCCACAGTCACTTATCACATGAGAATTATAGTCTGGTGTATTTTCCCCCAGCTAGAGGCAGGTGGCACATCATCCCCTCTGCTACCTTCCTTAGGTCACTTTCCTCAGAAGGCAGGGGTGCCCTTGCGTTCAGAGAGATAGGAGTTCCACTAAGAATTTTAACCAGTGAATTGCCTGCAATGGACTCTTTAGGGAAAGTGCACATTATAATCTCTCTAATGGGTAGTCCTTAACTATTGGTCCGGGCATGACTAGGCAATTTAGTTAGGAGGTGAAAACTAGTCACATATTGTTAGTATTGTTTTTGTCCCTTTTGCACCAACCAGAGCATCTGATCTGGCACATGGCTTCGGAGAGGAGAAGGTTCAGTGGACCTCCAGGGTAAACAACAAGCAAAAGACACTAAACTTGTGATTACAGATAATCTATGTGAGTTCAAAAATGAGAAAAGTCAACCCAGATTCACACTTTAGAATTGAAATTACCTCCTATATCATCAGATCCCTCTTTTTATAGGTGAGTTGAAGCTGTAATGGTCCAGTTATTCAGCTGGGCATACAGTGGTTGGTAGCAGAGTTACTTTTTCAACCATTTATATTTTTCTGGAAAGGCTTTGTAGCAAGGCTAGGAGTTGCTCTGGTCTCCAGATGTGTGATATTGGATAGGTGGAGAAGACAACATTTCAGGCCCATGTTTAAGTTCACTGCAAGGTTAATGTGAATAATACGGCTTCTGAAAAGTAATGAAACCTAATGAAAGTAGAGAAATCTCTTGCAGTAGATAGGAACTCACTGGGGGAACTTTCAATGAATGGCCTGGAAGAGGAGGAGATGGTATAGGGTAACTGTCCTATGAAACAATCATTAGACTCTATTGTTTTTAAACTTCTTGATACTTTTTCTTTTCTTTCTTTTTTTTAAATTTTAATGGTTATTTTTATTTTTGAGAGAGACAGAGCATGAATGGGGAAGGGGCAGAGAGACAGGGAGACACAGAATCCGAAGCAGGCTCCAGGCTCTGAGCTGTCAGCATAGAGCCTGACATGGGGCTCAAACTCACGAACCGTGAGATCATGACCTGAGCTGAAGTCGGACGCTCAACTGACTGAGCCACCCAGGCACCCCATACTTTTTCTTTTCAAAATATCTGGTAGCAGAGTGATAAGCGCACAGCTTCTGGAGCTAGAATGCCTGGCGACCTTGGGAAAGTTACTTATCTGTGCCTCAATTGTCTGATCTGTAAAATGTGAATAATGGTGATACATACCTCCTAGAGGTGGTGTGTCTTAAATGAGTTAATATAAAAGAAGTGCTTACAATGCATGGTATAAGGTTGGTGTTAGATTTCATTTTTGTTACAGTTTTTAGAAAAGGGTATATGCAGCATGATAATAAAATGAATACCTCTAAACGCCTTCAAATTTGAACCAGAACATTAGAAATACCTTTGCTTTAGGAGTTTCTCCTTCCTATCTCTTTTCTTCCTCTATAGCCCCCACCTCTATGCAGCCTATAATGGTAATTTTCTTCTGTAATGATGAAAAAGAAGAGTGTGTGTTTCATCATATCTATTTCTGATTCCTATAAAAGGACTTCAACATATTTACTATTGTTGAATTGTAGCTTTAAAAAACTTTGTAAATTGTTATTTATCAGTTGTCCACCTAGATAAATTTAGGGTCCTAATCATTAGCCATGATTCCAGTCTACAGAAAACACCCCACCATTTATGCCAATAAATTTCTGTTCCAGCCTACTAGGCAGAATTCATATGATTCAGATAATCTACAAGAGCTTTATAATAAGTGTTTAACATATAGAGAATCAAGTTGGCTTTAGCCCTTTTAAAAAAAATTTTTAATGTTTTATTATTTTTGAGAGAGAGAGAGTGAGCATGAGTAGGGGAGGGGCAGAGAGAGAGGGAGACACAGAATCCAAACTGAACTGTCAGCACAGATCCCAACATGGGGCTCAAACTCACAAACCATGAGATCGTGACCTGACCTGAAGTCAGACGCTTAACTGACTAAGGCACCCAGGCACCCTGGCGTTATCCCTTTAAAAACTATCTCAAGGGGCTTTATTGGTCATGCCTATAAGCATTGATTATAAAATTATCAAAAGCTTCATGTGTATATGAGCAAACACTGTCTGAGATGAGGCATCCATTGCGGGGAGAGTCTGGGAGGGAAAGAGAAGGAAGGACTAAAGGTGTTGTCTGTTAAGAATTTTCTTCTTAAAAATTCGGCTGTGAGAGTAGATCAAAATAAGTTTGTTACAAATTAAACCAGAAAGGACAACTGATTGAACTTTTTAAGTTTGTTTTCTTTTAGACTTAGTTTTATTGGCTTGTTCGGTGACTATATTTTTATTACCAGCAACATATAAACTTTGTAGGATTAAAAGCAAAACAATCAAAGATGAGAGTTCCTAACCTGTCAGGAAAGAGGTAACGGTATACACATTTACCATAATCCAAGGTAGTTGTATATGTTGTAGCAGAAGTACAGTTGAAAAAATTCAGGAGAGACCACCTTGAGCGGGGTAGATCAGCATTTCAAGGAGGGGATACTACTTGAGTTGGACGTTGAAAGATGTATGGAACTCAGATAATTATATTAGGAGGGAGGGCATTCTTGGTAGAGAGCAAAAGCCCTGCAGTGGGAAAGCAGGGAGTGTAAAGTGGGATCAGTGAATTCAGGCTAGTGAGCAATGAGCCCAGCTGAAGGAGATTCTCTGGGGCCTGATCAGAGTAAGCAGGAAGGGGACACTTCCAGAGCTGGGTATTAGATGTGGAAGGGGGCAGGAAGAAGGAAAGGTTTTGCAGGATGGTCTGGAATCAGCAGAACCAAGTCAGAGGCACTGGTGAAATGGTTTATTGTAAGAGCCTAAGCAAGAGGTCCTGAGGATCTGAATCAGATTGGTGGCGACAGGAAGGGTCCAATGCAACTAAGTGCAGAAAGGCGCACCCAACTGCACCCAGCTGATCTGCAGAGAGAGAACCAGGAGCCGTGGTGACTGCAGTGCTGTAGATGGTAAGGAGGTGGGGATGGAAAAATCCACGATGATTACAGGACTAGGAGCCAGAGTTTCTGACTGAATGGTGGGTTTTAAGGGGCCAGTGTAGGAGAGGGATCGTGAGTTCATATGGTCAGATATTAAAGAATTATAATATTTTAAAAGGATCATTTAAAGAAATATAAGTAATATTCCACCACAGTCTTTGCACAATAGAAAATAGTTTCTTGTAAATCCCATAAACTTGACTGATTTTTTTTATATTTCTTTCTAAGCATATCTATTTATATGTTCACAGTTATATTCATTGTGTACGCAGGATTTTATTTCTTTTTGCGTTAGATTGTAAACATTCCCATATGGCTATATTTAGTCCTTCAAGTATAATTTTAATGGTTGCATCATTAAGAATTTTAGAGGCGGGGAAGCGTTAGCTGTTTATCATATTAGAGACTTAATGAGGTTGACATGATTTTCGTGGAATTGCATCTATTTGTTGGTGATGTTTAGAAGTTGAAATTAGGGACTGACGCTTGGAAGAAATATTGGCTCCAGTGATAGATTTCTGAGGCTCTAGTTAGAGGGAAGAGTTAGGAGAATTTGCCAAGGGAGAGAGTTTGGAGGGAAAAATAAGAATAAGAATGGTTTATTTATTTATTCAAGTGAATTAGCCAAGTTCATTATAATTTAACAGTTACTTATTTTTCCACAGATATCACTGGTACAATACTTCCTAGAATTGGGTGCTAAGGGTGTTTTGATGACTATCAGTGAATATCAGACTTAATACTAGTGGCAACAAATCAAAGCCAGAAAGGAACCTGAGACATGACTGTGTGCCAGTGAGTAATTAGAAATGTTTCCAGGGGCGCCTGGGTGGCTCAGCCAGGTAAGCATCTGATTTCGGCTCTGGTCATGATCTCACAGTTAGTGAGTTTGAGCCCTGCATCGGGCTCTGTGCTGACAGCTCAGAGCCTGGAGCCTGCTTCAGATTCTGTGTCTCCCTCTCTCTCTGCCCCTTCCCCCCTCACACTCTGTCTCTCTCTCTCTCTCTCTCTCTCTCTCTCTCTCTCTCTCTCGAAAATGAACATTAAAAAAAATTTAGAAATGTTTTCCAAGCTGAGTACTCAGGAACTCTAGCAAAATATTCCATGTACTTTAAAAAAAAGTCTCTCAGAATAGCCATTTGCCAGAATGTGGGCAAGTTGAGCCAGAAAGTGATTTCTCAAATTACTTGTCACCTCAGCCTAAGACAAATCAATTTAAGTCCTAAGGGGTAAAGTTTCTGCCTTGGGGCTGTAGCTCCCCTACCTCTTGTTGCCTTCAGTCCAGGATCCTGAAGCACAGTGAGGGATCAATGGGTCCTCCCAGATCCCCTCTGAAAGTCCTGGATTCTAGCTCCAAGGCTTCTGAAATCAGAGCAATGTTGTAGGGGTTCTTAGCTCTATTCACAAGGCACGAGGGGTGTAAGTGATCTCAAACAGTGGTTCTCAACTGGGAGCCATTTTTTCCCCCAGAGGACCTTTGGCAATGTCTGAAGACATTTCTGATTGTCACAACTGGGAAGGCCAGTGTCCTCTGGAGGCTAGGGATGCTGCTGAACATCCTACAATACACAGGACAGTCCCCCACAACAACAGTTATTTGACCCAAAACGCCCACAATATTGAGGTTGAGAAACTTTGATCAAAATAAGAAAAAAAATGTCAGGAGGCTGAGTCTGCTTTGTGGTTCACGCGCAGACCCTGAGGGAAAGACTCTATTTCTACCTCACGGCCAAGGTACCTTCAGCAGTTCACACCGCTTAAGGCTGCACGTGCAGAAGTTGGGGCAGGCCCTGCACCCGAGGTAAAGGCATTTGGTGGCTCAGAACCCCCGTGCTCAACACTGAATTTTCTGTCCTTGTTCTTGCCATACTTGACAGAGTAAAAAAAGAACTGGAATGTTTCTGAAAAGAAGGAATTATGCAATTATTTTTAATTTTACGAAATTTCATGCCAAGATACAGGAAAGGCCAGAAGGAAATGTGCATTCAGTAACAAAGCTAGATTTTTCAGCCAGAACCAGAGCTCGGGTTGGAAATGTGCTTGGCATTGAGAATGTGAAGAGAGTCTGCTCCTCTCCATGCACCAGGAAAGGCAAGGCCTTCTGGGGACTGTACTCAAGTTTTTAGTTACTTTTTTGAGTTCTACTAGGTTTTATTTGTTTGGTTTGATTTATAAATAACATCTGGTATTTGGAAAAAATGAAACTACAGTCACCTCAAGATGCACTCCTATGTAAATAAGATAATTATAATAGTTGGGGCGCCTGGGTGGCTCAGTTGGTCAAATGTCCAACTTCAGGTCATGATCTTGCAGTTCGTGGGTTCCAGCCCCACATCGGGCTCTGTGCTGACAGCTCAGAGCCTGGAACCTGCTTCAGATTCTGTGTCTCCCTGTCTCTCTGCCCCTCCCCCACTCTCGTTCTCTCTCTCTCTGTCTCTCGAAAATAAACATTAAAAAATAATTTAAAAAAAACAATTTTAAGAGTTTTAGAAAGAGGAAAAGAAGAATTCCTTCCTTGTTTATTCAATATGCCCCATGCCCTCAATATGCCTGGACTCTCCCAAATCAGCTCACTTCTTGATGGAACCTGTGTCTCCTTCCCTTGGTTTAATTTATTAATTGTGTTCCAACATGTTCAATTTAAAGAGCCACAAAAAGACAAAAACAGCATCACAACTAGTGTGCTATGTGTTAGAGCCTGAGAGGCTTTACCAGAATTCAGTGTATTTTCCCAGTCCCGGTGCCCATCACAACTTCTTGCAATTCCTTACTTTATGACGGTCTTCAACACCAGGTGTTGTTAGCCCCTCGAGAGCAGGAGTCACAGTGTTTTTTTCAGATCTTACTACTAAGGAGCTTATCAATCTAATGAGGCATAGAGAGGGCACACAGATTCAAGTAGTATGTCTAAGTGCTCCATATAAATGCTAGAGAGTAAGCTCTTGGCATTTCCTGCTCATTCTGGGATTGTTACATCTGTAATAGTGATAACTAGTATTTGGCATTTTGAACAAAGTATATCATTATTCTCTGTAATAGGTTACTATATTAATATCTAAATACAGAGCTTTGTAAAAAAATAATACAGGAACAGGGGAGATAGAGATATGGGTCAGATGGACTAGAATGGTAGGTGGGGAGAGCCAGGGGTAGGATGATATTCAGGTTTCACATGTGGGTGACTGTTTCCTTGCACTGTGGGAATTTCCTGCATCCCTTTGCCAAATGTACCCCAGTCAGTTCATTGTTACTGGAAAGACTAGGCTCTGTCTTCAACATCATCCCCATCTCGTTAAGTGTCTGCTTTTATCACTCCAATTTATAGTTTGTCTCAGCACCTCTATTTTTGTGATTTGTTGGACTGGCCAGCCCTAAAACAATATGTGCAAAACACTTAGCATTGGGCACGTAAATTGACATGCAGCAAGGTTCCAGCCTACTGCTCTAGCACCATCTCTAGCCCCTGCCTTCACATGTCCATGCCTTTGCTCATGACATTTCCTTTGCTTGATATATCTTTTCCTCCCTGTTCTCTCCTGCATCGGTGCTTTGCCCACGTGTCCTCTCCTCCTCGAAGTCTCTCTCCTCCAAGTTACGATGTCTTCTAATTTGTCTATAAACAGTTAATATCCCTCACAACTGTCACAACTGCAGCAGCATTTACCGCAGCCAGACCTAAAGTACAGGAGGCAGGCGCTTGTTTCTCCAGTAGATGACCTTCCATGATGTGAAAGATTTGCTTGCTTTTTGTATTTGTGACTCCACAGCGATTAGACTCTTAGTGAATAATGACTTGAACTGATTTGAAGGGAGCCCATAAAGGAGGGAAAAGGGAAGCCACATCAGAACAATGAGGACTTTGGGCAGTAGGAATCTGGGGCAGTGATAAATAGTAGAATGCAGGGGCATATGGGTGGCTCAGTGGGTTAAGTACCTGACTCAGGTCATGATCTCAAGGTTTGTAAGTTTGAGCCCTGCCTAGGGCTTGCACTGACAGCTTGGACCCTGCTTGAGATATTCTCTCTCTCTCTCTCTCTCTCTTTCTGGCTCTCTGCCCCTCCCCTGCTTGTGTGTGCATGGGTGTGCACTCTCTCAAAATAAATAAATAAAGACAAAACACACACAACTCTAAAAAATAGTAGAGTGCAGAGTCCAAGAGATTTATGCTTTTGAACATGAATACTCTGATTGATTTTTTAAATTTAAAATGCACCCAATCGTTTATGTTAGAATGGCCACCGTGAGTTACATCAAATGGAGACTTGTTTAACCCCTGTGAGAAGACAGCCTTGGATATATATGCACCATGTGCGCTATTGTTTTACACCATTATTTAATGTATTTGTTCCTCTAAATATCCTTGTGAGGTGGTGGAGGGAGATTTTACAGATAAGGGGATAGAGAATGTAGTCACACAGCAGTTAGGCAGTGAATCACGTGCCACAGTCGTGTTACTAAAACACTAGTGTTTTAGCTTTGACGTCACAGCACCTGCTCTGTCATGATATGGTCACAGGGCCAGGTGTGCCTGATGGAGAAACCCCAGTCGTGGCCATGAGAAGCCCTCAGGAGAGGGTTGATCCAGGGTATTCATGATCAGAAGAACATACCTCTACCTCTGATCTTATGCTTGTATCATTGTCCACATCTGTCCCCCTCTGTTCCCAAGGTGACCACGTTTCCCAGATTCTTGTCACTTATGCCCAGTTCTTACAGTAAATCAACTTCACTTTCTTTCTGGTCCAATCCTTTTTATCTGAAGTTCGTATACACATTTTAAATTGAGGCGTTGTTTTTTGTACATAGTAGCTATTCGATTATTGTTTTTTTAACAACGTGGATTTTTCTTAGCCTTTGTAATGATTTTTTCCATTTTATGGAAGACTCTGTGCCTGTTTTCCCATCCTCGTAGCCCATTTATGGAGGCCGGGCCAGCAAGCTGGATTGCAAGATGCTGCCGATCACTCAACTTCCAATCAGCTATTCAGTGCTGATGTAGTCAATATGCTTTAAGGCCCCCATGAGGGATGTATTTTTAATGGAATTGCCCTCAGTGTTTAGTTGCCCCTGTTTTCCCAGAGGCCAGTGCGCTCAGAATGTGACTCTGAACTTTCTGCGCTCTCATCATGTCTTAAATTTATTTGCCACCCCCTAAATTCGCTACACCCAGCCTGTGTTGTAATCCAGTGAATTGATGCTTGCTAGGTATTGGGCACATTAACCATTTCTCCACTGATGGTTTTGGTAAGTCGCTTCTGTCTAGCACCTCGTCCTCGCTGGACACCGTGCCCACTATATATGTTGTGTGAGTCCCAGGGAGGCCATGAGCACTGCCCCCCCCCCCCGCCATAAGTAAAACCTGCTGTGCTTCCAACACAACAAACTGTACATGAGCTTGAGGAGCTGGCTTCGTTAATGCACTTCACTTCCCTTTCATTATTTTCAGTTGTTTTTAGTTTTTGCAGTTAGCTCAGTGAATCTTTGGATCTTAATGGTCAGACATTAGGTGTGAGGAGTCTTTTTTTCAAAGATCTTTTGATCTCTGTCAGCATTGACTGGGTGCGGGGATCCTGAACTTCTTCAGACTATTGCTGAAAGCCTCCTTCTACATTTACTGGCTCCTCGGTGGCAGAGGGAGTCGACACTCCTCTGGTCTCCAGAGAACCTTGATTACCAAATACCATCAACTCAAGGCCAGTCATGAAGATGTCCCCCTGGGTACGGCTCCCACTCCTGCCAGCCCCTTCTGCCAGAAAACATCTCTCGCTCACAGAAAACTGGGTTGGTCTCTGAAAACTTCTTTCCAAATCTACTCTTATGTACCTTGTATGCATGCGCGGAGTAATGAAGGGCAGAAAGTCGATCACCAGCCTTATAAGTAACATTAATAATTAACCAGTTTAGATAAGCATTTGCCATTATTGTTTTTGTATTGTAAAACGCTGCCAGTTGCCAGTCTTTATTGTAAATACTTAAAAAACTAAGAGCCCGGATGGACAAGTCACCTCCCCTCTCCACAGACCACCACCCACCAGCCAGTCTCTTATAACCTCCCACCCACCTGCCATGAATCATGGTGGGGAAGTGGGGGGAACGGAACCAAGAGAGGAAAACTGTGAGGTAGCAAAAACTCGAAGTAAGAAAGCACCCTGTGAGAAAGCCTTGAGGGCCTTTCAGATGCCCAATGAATGTTATAATCTAATGGAAAGATTGTAAATAAGTTAACAAGCCAGTTGTTTATGAGACTGATATCTGCTCTAAAGTCCTGAAACAAGGACATGTGACCAGCCATTTTAGAGAGTGTGGTCAGAGGAGGCCACGTGCCTCTCTGAGGGGAGTGCATTTAAGTGGAGACCTGAAAGAAGCCAATCAAATAAGCTACATGAGGAACAATCACAGGAGGGTTTTGGGCAAAGGTACCACCAAGTACAGAGGCATTAGAAGACGTGGCCTTCCCTCCCCCGCCCCCCAGCCAATTTACGTCATGGTGACACTGCTGTCCTCAGCTTTCGCTACTTGTCTACCAACCTCCAACCCCCAAAGAGAGTCATTGGACAGAAGAAAGCCTTTTCCCAGTAGGCCTGAGGGCAGCTGCTGCCACAGTCTCTCTCTGTCAGCCTGCCTGGTATGGGACGGACGACTTTTATCTGGAGTGTTGACTCTTGAGTGTCAGGCATCTTAAGGACTAAGGAACAGACCCACAATGAACTTATCTAACCTGGTGACTAAAATGGGCAAAAATCCCCTTTTCCTTCTTTAATCACATACATATTTGCTTTCTTCGAAGGAGCAGCTGTTCCTAGGGTGGTCGGTCAGGCCAGTAAGGAGGACCAAGGGATTAGAAAAACTTCCTTACCCCATCTGGCAGTTGCACTTTTTGGTGTCCTGATTAGGGACAAATCCTGCATTAGGTAAATTTGCTAGGTTTCAGCGTTCTTTCCTGAATTGCCCAGAACCCGGTGAGAAACACCCTCAGGCAAATCCCCACTGATGGGGCCAAGCTGCAGGCGGGTGTTGGGTTGGAGACAGAGGAGCAGATACCCAGCACTGTCGCATCTCAGGCCATCAGCGGGAAAGTCACAGTGTCAGAAGCCAAAGAACACGGAGAGTCTGGCCTCTTATCTACAAAATCAGAAGTGATTTTTAAAATGCCACAGGCTTTTATCAATCTGTTATCTGATAGCTCTACAAGTAGAAAGTGAAATTTTTAATGGTCGTTGAACATCTTACAAATGTCAGCAACTCCCTGTCTATATATCTTATAGAATAAGGGTAACCTGAGACTAATAAATAGGTAAATTGTGGGCAGCATCTCGGGGGAAGTTATAGGAGGGAAGAGGAAAGTGCCTAGTAAAGAATTTCTAATCCCTTGTGGATTTGGGAAGGGGACAGGAACAGAAAAGTACAATGATGCCTGGGTCTAGGAGGACCAGACAGATTACATGGTGGTTCAGGGCATGGAGTCCGATTACTTGGGTTCAAATTTCAACTGTACAACTTGTTACTTGTATGGTCTTGGGTGGCTTATTTAATCTTTCTGAGCATCAGTTTCCTTATCAGGGAACTGAGGACAATAATCATCACACTTATTAAAAGTATCAACCTAGGGGTGCTTGGGTGGCTCAGTTGGC